>CM034360.1:68780067-69380067 GCA_019925275.1 Mytilus edulis
AAAGAGATAAATGATTTGAAGAATAATGAAACTTTGCGTTTTCTGCATATTAATAATTCTTATTGACAATATTCTAGTAGATCATTCCGGATGAAATGTTTAACTTTCAAATTGGTAGTAAACGCAACTGTTCAAATGAAATTACGATGCATATTTCATACATTCATAAGCATCGGTGTTTTTCGCTAAACTCCCGATCTTGCATGAGTTAACGTATCATTTCGTCTCCTATTGCAGGCAAATTTAACCTTTCATCCTCCTCCTGCATTGTGTCAACAATTATTTTTATAGTTTTACACACTTTGAAAAAATAGTTTGTGACAGATGTCAGACCACGATAAGCATAAGCAACAAAAAGATCTGCAATAGTTGGTGAAGAAAAAGATATAAATTTCATGCGTCCGAAGCGTTTTTTTTTAATTTATCTTCATCATTTACGTCAGCGACGAGTATATTTGAAATATAAGGATGTCAAAGAAATGAATGAGTTGATGAGCTATATTACGAAAAGGACTGTGACAAAAATAGTCGATTGTAACATTGATTGATTGAGGTGAAACCTTAGGTATCTTTATAATTCTAAAACATATTAATGGACAATTGATTGGAATTGTAAGGGTTTGCAAAATCAAAACATTGTCATAATTCTTGCGTCCTCAGTTTCATACTGATGCTTGAGGACGGTTGACATTGTCTTCAATTTTTTGGGGGTATAATATTTTTTTTTAGTACCAAAAAATCTTAGATAAATTTTAATATTCTCCCGAAACAATTGATTGATAAGCACTGTTTTTTTCTATATTGTGTTGGTTGGACAGATAAGTAATCAAGGATAAAATCTACTTTTGATGATCAAATTTTTATACTCTCCGATTTCAGATATCTTTCATGTCGGTTAACTACCGGTACTGTCTCTGAACGTTCAGCTCCACATTACTAGTACCTCAGATCACAAGCAAAATATGATCAAATATATCTCATGTCATCTTTACTTTTGTATATTATCTAAGCTTTCCAACTTATTTTGAAAAAATGAAATACTTGGTGTTTTTTCCCCTCCAAGTTTGATTTTAATTCTAATTGATACATGATATTATTTAAGCAGTACAGCGACTGAATAAAAAGGGGGTTACATGGAGTAGTGTCGTCATACGTGTGTTATTGATACAGGCAAGACAATATATCTTGTCAAAATCTTATCGTACTATACAGAAGTTTTCAAATGCAGGAACTGAACATAAGAACTTTACAGAAAAGTTCATATATTTCTCACTGACTAGAGAGCGAAAAATGGCTAAAGAATTACAGCGTTCAGAAATGTAGATTCCCTCACCTAAAACAGACCGTAATATATATATACAGTGTATCATTGTAACGGGTAGTTTTGTTTAATCTATTTTACTGTGTCTATTTTCGAAAAGAATGTTGTACAAGGTTTTGTTAATAATATATATAATGCCCTTTAGGCCGACGTCGTAATTTCATTTTAATAATGAAAGAAAGTACACTACAGCTCAGGTGGATTTTGCTTTGTCCAACCGTTTACAGTGGGAGTGGGCGCCGGGTGGTCAAACTTTCTAGCTTGCCCCCTCTGTCCATCCATAGGAGTGGGCATGCAATTTCTTTTGCTTAATCAAAAGACTGGCAAGTACAGTCAATTGAAAAAAGCAGATAATATGAAAAAAAGGTGTAGTATTATTGCCAATGAGACAACTGACCAAAATGACACAGACATTAACAACTATAGGTCACCGTACGGCCTTCAACAATAAGCACAGCTATAAAAGGCCCTGATGAAATATTTTTAATCACTATTTTTACAAAAATGAGATTATAGCTAGGGTAGGCTGCCCACGGTGGGCCGGTGGATAAAGCAAAGTCCGACCGGGCTGTGGTATTATTAAAAGCTTCCCTCCTTGTTCAATACGAAAACACTCATAAGGAAGAGCAATTTGTATGGCTACTTGCAGTTGCATAATTGTTAAATCTTGTTGAATTTGATATCAAATTTATATAATTCATAGAAGTTTCATATCTTGAATATTGATAACGGGTTTACATTATTTACTTGCTATACAAACGTCCGTTTTTTAGCTCACCTGGCCTAAAAGGCCATGTGAGCTTTTCTCATCACTTGGCGTCCGTCGTCGTCGTCGACGTCGTCGTCGTCGTCTGTCGTCGTTAACAATTTTTCAAACATCTTCTCCTCTGAAACTACTAAATGGATTTGAATGAAACTTAGCATGATTGTTTCTTAGATTATCCTGCATAAAGTGTGTGCTTCGATTTTTTATCCGTCAAAAAACATGGCCACCGTAACTTAAAATAGAACATAGGGGTCATATATTTTTGGCTTATATCTCAAAAACGAAAGCATTTAGAGCAAATCTGACAGGGGTAAAATGTTCATTAGGTCAAGATCTATCAGCCCTGAAATTTTCAGATGAATCAAACAAACCATTGTTGGGTTGCTGCCACTTAATTGGTAATTTTAAGGAAATTTTGCAGTTTATGGTCATTATCTTGAATATTATTATAGATAAAGATAAACTGTAAACAGCAAAAATGATCAGCAAAGTAAGATTTACAAATAAGTTAATATGACCAAAATTGTCAATTGACCCCTTAAGGGGTTATTGTCCTTTAATGACAATTTTTCACAATTTGTTCATCACATTTGCTAACTTTAAAAAATCTTCTCCTCTGAAACTACAAAATGGATTTGGATGAAACTTAGCATGATTGTTCCTTAGATTATCTTGCACAAAGTGTGTGCTTCGATTTTTGATCCGTCAAAAAACATGACCGCCGTTACTTAAAATAGAACATAGGGGTCAAATGCAGTTTTTGGCTTATATCTCAAAAACGAAAGCATTTAGAGCAAATCTGACATGAGGTAAAAATGTTCATTAGGTCAAGATCTATTAGCCCTGAAAATTGTCAATTGACCCCTTATGGGGTTATTGTCCTTTAATGACAATTTTTCACAATTTGTTCATCATATTTGCTAACTTTAAAAAATCTTCTCCTCTAAAACTACTATAAAACCAAATTCAACCAAACTTCAACTGAATGATCAGTAGGGTGTATAAAATAAAGTTTGTGCTTTATTTTTTATTTCGTCAAAAAACATGGCCGTCATGGCTAAAAATAGAACACCGGGTAAAATGCAGTTTTTGGCTTATATCTCAAAAACTCCAGCATTTAGAGCAAATAAGACAAGAAGTTAAAGTATTTATTAGGTCAAGGTCTACCTGTCCTGAACTTTTCAGCCGAATAGGGTAACTGATTTTTCAGGTATAATGCCCCTGAATTGATGATTTTAAAGAAATTTTGCAGTTTTTGGTTATTATCTTGAATATTATTATAGATACAGATAAACTGTTAATACCAAAAATGTTAAGCAAATGTTAAGCAAAGTAAGATCTACAAATAAGTCAATTTGACCAAAATTGTCAATTGACCCCTTAAGGAGTTATTGCCCTTTAAAGACTTTTTTTCACAATTTGTTCATCATGTTGACTTACTTTAAAAAATCTTCTCCTTTGAAACTGCTGTATCAATTTCAGCCAAACTTAGGCTAAATGAGTTTCAGAGTATCTAGTATAAATTTTATATTTCATTTCCTTGTATGTCAGAAACATATCTCCTATGGCTAAAATAGAACATAGGAGAAAATGATTTTTTTTTTGCTTTTGAAGAAAATAGGACGATTCAAAGAACATTTAAATAAATTGAAAAGCCAAAATAATCATTGATGAGAGATTTAACCAAAAAAATTAAGGTGAGCGATTCAGGCTCTTGAGAGCCTCTTGTTTCTTCTGCTTCTAAATTTAAGAAATAAGCAACTCTGTTACACTCTAACAATTGATTATTAAAATTGGTACATGGTGTCTTCGTATGTCTTCTGATAACAATATATTATTGATATTTAAGTGAAATATCCACCATCCGTTATAAATATCTAATATGTTAATTTGGCATGCCATACTCGATAAAAAGTGCGGACGTGATAGAAAGCACCATTTACCAAAACGTCAACGGAGATTACATTCCACGGAGGTTACATTTCGACGATTTCGTCATTTATGAACCATAATATGAGTATCTGAAGATAAAAGTTGTTCTAAAATTTAATGTTGACACCGTTATCGATCTGTTGGATGTGGAGTTTATTTACAAAATTGGTGTTTGTTAAGATTTGACCATTCCACGGAGATTGCATGCTTAACAAATCTCTGCAGTTTTCAACTTTGTTTAGTTTTTCAGACTGATGTAATTTGAAATAAATGACCATTGTTATAAATAAAACTATTTATAATAACCTTATGATCAAATTTTACTTATATCACACTCTGTGTTGTACTAAATATTTTGTCTTGCTTGGTCTTTTATCCATCTTCGGAAATTTCAGGTTTAGGAAGAAAACATTATGGACGGCCGGTACGATCACTATCGTTGTGAAAACCATACTAAACTTTATATAAATCAAAAATATAGATAATAAAGAAATCTAAAAATTCTTAGATATACGTATAGCAAGCTACGGGTATATTACTTGAAGTCGTTAGGTTTGCTTTGTAACGGTGGGACAAAATAACGTCATAAAATGGGCGCTTTAACGGAGAACCAGTGAGTAACCGGTGTTATGATGACGTTTTTGAGGTTCCAATTGGGGATAAAAACGTCGTATATACCCCGGCAGTTTCCTGAATATATACTGACATCTCTATGTTGTTATCCAATCACAAACCTCGACACATTTGTAATCCGTAATATATATATATATATATATATATATTACGGATTACAAATGTAATATATATATGATGACACAAGTACTTGTGCATCAAAATACGTCTATGGCGTGTAAAGAGTGAGGGATTTGTAACTGGATGTGAATATTCTATATTGGAACAGATATTTAACTTTATCTTACCTTTTATACATTTCTAGGAACATGATTGGTTAAAAGAGATCGCGTGGAGACCGTGTATAATTCATATAAGGTTAGTAGGGAGGCGGGGCTTATTTGAATACACTGTTAGTAGTGAAGTCTTTGGCACTAATTGATTATTAAAATATTATTTAAATGAATTGAAAGTTCAGTATAATATTTTAATATCAAGGTTGTTGATTTTAAATTGTTGTTGTTGACATTATTTTTTGTGTGCAGACAAATGGAATTAGGTTCTTAAAATTGAACACTTGAACACTTTATTAAAAAAATTAAGAAAATGTGTTATGATTAAAAATGAGACAACTCTAATATTGATTCAACAAATAAAGCTAGATGGTAAGATACCTTCGTTTCATAGTGTGCTAGTGACCTAATACGATATATACGGGGTCAGTAAATTCCATATGGGGTTCAAGCTTCGCTCTGAACCTGTATATATCGTTTAAGTTCACTAAAACATTATGTAACTAATAGTATTGGACTGGAAGGACCAGCTGTATTAATATCAACAGGATTACGTGATTACATTACATTATTATCAACCAATTGTTTACAAAGCAGAAATATTTACGATCGGGTAATTAAAGCAGATTATTTTCATGATGAATCAAGGCAAATTATTGGAATACATATGCCTTATATGCGTTTGACAGCACTAAACGTCTCTTTCAAAATCATGAATTTCACATGAATGTCCCATTGGAATCGTTCGCCATTCTTATTCTATCTTGAAATCCTAAAGTAATCCTGTCAGGTGATTTTTATTTGATAAAGTGGAGTCCGAGGAAATAATGTCCAAGATCCCTTTGTTTACCTTCTATATCCAATACCTAAACTTTTTACCCCTTAAAAACCACATCTAAAAAAAGCATGTAAACTCTCAATTTTGTTGCTGATACCATATTTTTGGCTATACAGAAAACACTTAGTTTTTTCAAAATAGATTTTGAATAGTAAAGTTATCATTTTCACATGTTTCTACTTAACACATTGGATTTTTTAATTGGACACTATTCATAATATATGTTTTTGTTTAGGAAGCATTAAAATGTGAAATTAGTATTTGAAGCAGTTCAAAGAAACATTGATTAAAATTTCAATAAATATAAAAATTATGGAATTAAAACGTATGCACTGTTCATTTTTAACTAATAAGTTTGTAAGTACGTAGGTACAATAATGATTGGCACAAGCTCTGTTTCCTATTTAAAGAATGGTATTACAGCAACAAAAGAAACATTTTGAACAAATTGGTCTATTCATATTTATAAAAACCTTTGTTGGTGAAATGACATGACTTTTGATTGTAATATTTGCCCCCAACAGTTTAGAATATTATATTTATCCATTCATTTATGAAACACTAGAAATTTATCCTTGCGGTTTTATTACGGTTTAGTTATAATTTCTAAAGGTGTAAAAATGAAATTAGAATTAGTTACGGAATATAGATTGTTAATCATTATAGCCAGTCATTATACTAGCGTTACAAATTGCATAATTATTTTCACTATTTTGTTGACGCAAAAACTCTCAACCATTATAACTAATTCTTTCCAAGAAGAATGTCAATATGAATTTTTCTTTAACATTTTACCCTGTTATTTTGCTGGTTTTGACTTTCGTGTGGGCGTTCTTAGAAGACGTTTGTGACCAAAACGATTATGAGTGTCAGCACCCAAACGACATTACTGTGATGGGACACTTAGAGAATAGAAAATGTCACATAAGTAACATCTTACGTAGAATACGACAAACCACCTTGCTAACATGTGTCAAATAATGTTTCATTACATCACAATGCACTGCCATTAACTATAGAAAGAACTGGAGTCTTTGTGACGTAGTTGGAGAAATAACTGATAGCGCATTAGTAGAGGAAGATGGTTGCAGTTTTAGTAAGATATCAACTTGGCCAAATGTAAGCTTGTATATTGTGTCATATTTATCGCATTTATTTTTTACTTTTAAACATACGAAGAATTGTTCTTTCTTTGTACATGATCTACTTTCAATGTGTTCATCGATATTAATTTTAGCAAATGTGTACAATTGTAATTGATTGTATAACCATACCTACTCTATTTTTTAAAATGTATGTTTAAAAGCAAATGAATTGAAAACGTTTTCAACTTTTGGACTTTTTTTAAATCTCGGACTATTTCTGAAATTAATTCTTACATACTATTGATTTTTTAACCCTGTATGCTTACATTGCCAATGTGAAATTTTAAAATTGTTTGTATAAACATTGAACTACAAAAATATGTGACGTATAAAATTTCCTGACGTCAGGCACGAGAAGCAATGAATGTGTTCGTAGATAGATGTTTTTGTGTTCTGTTAAATTGTTCCTTTTAAAATTGTTACACGATTATGACTGCTGTACTCATATTTGAACTATTATATTTATTATGTCTGTTTAGTTCACGCATCAGTGTAAATATAACGGAATATGATGAGATTGTCAACAAAGTAAGAGGTTTATCGCTATAAAACCAGGTTTAATCCACCATTTTCTACGTTCGTTTTTGATGTGTTTTGTCAGTTGATTTTGCCATATGATTAGGGACTTTCAGATTTGATTTTCCTCTGAGCTCAATATTTTTGTGATTTTACTTTTCACCGATTTATTTGTTTATCCATTTATTCATTGAACAGATGCATATTCAAAGTTAGAAAAAAAACATACAATTAACGATTGTTTTTATACTTACAGTCATACGTACATTAAAAGGGGCAAAACATTAAAAAAATCACGGTCAAACTCATAAATCCACAATAAACTGACAACGCCATGACAAAAAATAGTATACAAGAACCAAAATCGAAAACTAAGACTAAGCATTACGAACCGCTAATAAAACTGGGGTTGATCTCGGGTGCTTCGGAAATGTAAGTAGATCCGTCTCCACATGTTGCACCGTCGTGTTGTTCATGTTATTACAAACCTGGTAAATATTCTTAATTCGGTTATGGGATTGTAGTTTCGACATAAGGAACATATATGATATCATCTGTTAAACGGTTATTCCATACCTGTCAATTTTTCAAGATGCCCATGGGGTTTTTACGTACAAAATGGGTATCATAGTCTTAAAAACCCTTCAAGGAAAGCCGTCAAATGCAACTTAATGTTTTATGTGGCTTCTTCATACTTTTTAAAGCCTATAGATATTGTAAAACAAACTGTTTTATTTTAAATTGAGGACAAAATTGCTCTTTCAAAATTTCCATTTGGGAACTTCATGGGGGAAATCCCCCGCAAATTATGACAGTTAGTAGGTATTTCATAATTTTAAACCAACTCTTGATGGCGAAAATTTACGAAAGGGTGCTTTCAACTTCACCATTCGAACTCTTGGTTTAAAAGCGTCCTTATGAGCAGCAACCCTCTATCAAGGAAATCATGATAAGAAATACAAGCCCGGGAATGTTGTATGTATTGGGAGATATTTACTCCGTATGCAGTCGCTGTTGGATTGTTGCTACATAGAAATGTAAAGTTCACAAATGGGAAGCTGCAATCATCTCTGTTTTGTTTTCAACCGAACCTCATTGTCAATTTTTAGATGTAAGTCAAGATATGAGACAGACTTAACTATATCTGGTGTTTCCTTTATCTCTAGTTCGATGGGATACAGCAGACAAGTATCACAATTCAAAGGTTAACGTTTATTTAGTACCAAAATCCCTACTTATCCCAATGTGTGAAATATTTGACAAATGATAAATAAGGAAAAGAAGAATATAAAACCGGATAGAAAGATTAATTGTAAAACATAAATATTCCAGTGAAGAGAACAAGTACATAAACTGCTTCATTGAAAAAATAGAACATCCGGGAGTTTTTTTTTCATCAGACGCTACTGAATCAATTAAAATACCACTTCACTTGAATACTTTCTAATGATGTCCATATAGAACTGAAAGGCAAACGATACAAAAGATTTAGGGACCAGCGGAAGGACGCCTCCGGGTGCGGGAGTTTCAGGCTGCATTGAAGACCCACTGGTGGTCTTCGGCTGTTTTCTGATGTATGGTCGGGTTGTTGTCTCTTTGACACATTCCCCATTTCCATTCTCAATTTTATTAAAACATCTTGATTGATATGTACTGAGTTGACAAAAATCGCAAAAAGTTAAGCAATAAAATGCCCTCGATAGAACATAAATGATAACAGTTTCCTCATTTTCTATTTGTTCTGCAGTGAGTTCTATATCATAGTTAATAAGTCAAAATGGGTAAATCATTGAAAGGTGATTTACTAAAAAAAGACTGAAACATAAAACAAATATTGGGGACAACGCTCCAATTGCCTTTACAGTGATGAGAGAATATTTTAAATAGTAAAATAAGAAATGTTATTTTAATGAAGTTTTGAAACGAAACAGATGTTTCGGTGTTAGACTTGATGTCAAATTAGATCAAATAAATTATAAATAAAAGCAAATAATGATATGACCTTGAAGGGAGCATTATTGGTGAGAAGTGATTTAGTCTAGTATACATGTACCACTAAAATGTATCAGTATAGTAACATAAATAAGCTTCAACGGAAATGGCGTAAATATCCATCCAGTTTTCGTTCCCTTTAGAGATTTCCTTGAAAAAAATATAAAGAAGCATTTCATTTCCAACATATGTCAATATCTGATAACCGTTTTATACCTTGATATACCATGACATCCTTTGATTTGAATATGAACACATCTTCGGTTTTCAATTGGTTGATTTTGAGTATTCAACATTATACTATTTATGTTGTTATTTAAATTGCTTTAACATTGCCTGATTTATATTGACGGGTTGCAAACAAAGGCTGGAGAAACCTTTAATCCAGATTTTTTCTACTCAATATGTTTGCACTTCCGTAACTTGTCCCCTCCAAACGTTATTAAATCAATCTCAACATTGTGTTTATGGTAATTAGGATGATTCCAATGCCTTTTGATTTTGTTAAGTATTATTTGTTTAGTATGAAAAATCAAAGATTTTATAGATTTTAAATACACACAAGCTCAATAATGACTTTATATTTGTAAACTCGTTCAATGAGCAAAGGCATTCATAATTCATAGTTCTAATAATATGCACTGAAAATTATTTTTATATGGAATAATTCATGAAAATTTGTAAAACTTTTTCACCTGTTAAGGAATAAATACTTCAGATGTGCTGATAGAGGTTTTTACATGTATAAAACACTGAAGCCATATTAAATATACTCATATAGGATTTTTACAACTGATTTATCTCCCTCATGCAAAGCTCTGATATCATTCACGGATTTAGCTTTACGTTTTTGACCTTTTGGATTATAACTCTTCATCTTTTACATAAGCTTTGGATTTCAATTTTTTGGCCACGAGCATCACTGAAGAGACATGTTTTTGTCGAAATGCGCGTCTGGTGCAGGAACATTGGGACCGTTAATGTTATTGTTATTTCACATCATGATAGTAATTGTATCATATTTGAATATTTCAGTCTTTCGCAGGAGTTTGCACAAATCACAATTGTGCAGCAGGACAGAAATGTGTTAAAGTTGATAATGGATTATATACGTGTATAACTGCTTGTAAGTATTATTCAGCATTGCGTTTACAAACTTGAATTTTTTGAAAAACTAAGGATTTTCTTATCCCAGGCATAGATTACCTTTGCCGATTGGCATAACTTGATGAAATTTCGGGACCATAATGCTTTATACTTGTTTTGCATTATAAATATTTTGATATGAGCGTCACCGATGAGTCTTATGTAGACGAACTGGCGTACTAAATTATAATCCAGGTATCTTTGATAACTATTTACAGAACTTTAAACATTTCTTTTTTACTTATGAATGTCTTAATTTTTATCGTTGTCAATATAAATGATATTTGAAGCGACTGTCATAGAAAAATGCTTGTACTGGGTCAGGAATATGACAGTTGTTATCTATTAGTTTGATGTGTTTCAGCTTTTGATTTTTGGCATTTAATTAGAGACTTTTCTATTTAAATTTTCCTCGGAGTTCAGCATTTTTGTGATTTTTACAGCGAATGACCAAGAAGGCATTCCGGTGTACTGCTATCGCCTAGATTTCCATAAAGTTTTATTCCTTTTGGTTTTTTAACCCATCTATAAACATGATGAATACGTAGATACCAAGTGCAAACTAACATTCCTTATTGCTTATTATAAATTCATGTATTCAATGAATACTCATCAAATACTTTATAAAAAAGATAAATTAATAATATTAAAATGTTTTGTTATATGTATATAGATATAGCTGAAAAATCATTAATACCTAGGCACACGCATGTGGAAGAATATCTCAAGAACGTTTGCAATCTTAAGGAACAATAACGCTACATGGATGATTAAACATTTTTTGCGGGAAAATACGAATACCTACTCAAATCCATTCTATTAGAAAAATCGAATGATTACAGAATAGTGACGTGTCAACCATGCACCTGCACTATTATTAATATATTAGAAAAGAATGATATACAAATGAATGAAAATTACATATACATTTAACTGTCATACACAAGTATTAATATAATATATAACAATAAGCAAAAGAATACTGATTTGTAGCACTACAATATAATAGTCATTACGGTGAGGATGAATTCCCTGTCATTAATTTATTATCTACGCACAAACTTGTCCCAGAATTAAAGGATATCTGTACATTAACATCAGTTACAGGTATAGAGATGTGATTGTTTTTTTCTGAATCAAGTGTTTGTCGGGCCACCTATAAGAATTTGCGGTCATCCGATGTTCAATACTTCAGTATTTTGATTTTTTTCTTATAATAACACTTAGTACAGAACCGTCAGTTATAATGTTAATATTATGTTGTAAATTTTAAGGAGTAAAGGATACTTCAACTTTGTACTTGTTTGGCTTTATAAATATTTAGATATGAGCGTCACCGATGAGTCTTATTTAGACGAAACGCGCGTCTGGCGTACTAAATTATAATACTGGTACCTTTGATAACTATATATACTAGTACTTAATTTTATCTGATCTTCAGACTTCTTTGATTTTTTTCCAAAAACATTTTGCCCAATACATTTGTACATTCCATATCATCTACTTTTCTTTCCGTAGAATACTACATAAGGTCAAAAGAGCTCATTACTAAAATTTAAGCAGATTCCAAATTTCTGTTTTTTTAAGATTTGAGTCCCAAATGATGCCAATCCTAAATATAAGATAAAAGTCAGAGTGGGCCTGTTTCAGCAATTGACAAAAAAAATTCAAATATCTTAAACAGTTCATAACCTCCCAATATTTAAAACTTATTTTGTTCAGTATCAATTTAAACATCCTTTTTTTTTTTTTTATTTCACCTGACTACATCCTCAAAATACTTGACCTCATAAAGTTTGAGCAAAATCGAATTGCAAGTAAGGAACATACTTTCATACTATAAAAAAGATATGTGTTTAACAGAAACCTGATGAAAAAGACATGTTGTAGTGTAATACCTTTATCCAATAGGGATGCCATATATCTTATAAGAAGTTTATGACACACAAATTATTCAAGGCATCTTTGACATTTTCAAAGTGTTTCGTTACTTTATAAATAGATACAAGACAACAATTGTTTTTAATTATCAATACAGGTATTTGATAGTCTTCTGAAGACCTAAAGGGTGTTACGGATAGATTTATGATATCGTTCATTAGTTTGAATTTCATATTCAAGGGTCATACACAGACTATATCATGATATTTTTATCAAGGGATGTGTGATGTTACACTATTGTTTCAGGAACGGGTGAAAACTAGTACATATTTAAACGTTTAAATCGGCTGCATTTGTTTGCACCTGTCCTTAATCAGGAACCTGATGTTCAGTAGGTGTCGTTTGTTGATATGGTTCATAAATGTATCTAGTTTGTTATATAGATTAGACCGTTGGTTTCCTGTTTGAATGGTTTTTCGCTAGTCATTTTGCGACCCTTTTTAGCTTGCTGTTCGGTATCAGCCTCGTCGTCGTGTTGAAGGCCGTACTTTGGCCTATAACTGTTTACTTTAACAAATTGTGCCGCTCAGATCAAAATAGATAGAAAGGCAAACAAGTATGAAGTTAAAGTTTTATGTTTGAATGATTAAGGACTAGACCGTTTAGTTTAAAATATAACAAAACGGTTTTGTAAATAAAACCATACGCAGTTTCAGACTGTCAAAATATGAAGTTTCTAATTTGACCCCAGTTGTATACTAGTTTGATATGTTTCTATAAATAATGTTTTAAAGAGGGAAGCAAGATACCAGAGGGACAGTCAAACTTAAAAATCGAAAATAAACTGACAACGCAATGGCCAAAAATGAAAAAAAAACCAACCAAAAAAAAACAGACAAACAATAGGACATACGAAACAACATAGAAAACTAAAGAATAAACAACACGAACCCAAAGGTAAGAAATAAATGACATTACTCAGGTCCTTTCGTCTAACAACTATGAAAACTATAAAGCAAGGTTTTTTCCCTAGAAGTGGACATTTAAAATTAAAAAAATGAAGAAAAAAAAAAGATATTATTAAGAACTGCCGGCCAGGAGAAGCCTGGTTGACCATGTCTTTTTATCCTCATTTAAATCTTGTCATAAACATAATAATTCAACTGTCCATAAATCAGCCGTTAAAGAAAAAGTTAAGACATATTTATTTATAGTGGATCGGGAAACAAGTTATTGCAACTTATATATTAATCCCTTTCCACTGTACGGGTGAGAGAGCTGCCTTGTATTGGCATTAGCCTGCGTTTTGTCGAATCTACAAGGGTATCTTTTGCGTGCAAAAGATATGCATCTCCTTTAAGACGGGTCAGTCATGAGTTGTCTTCATCCGACGGACTATCATTGTTTCTCAAGGCGATATTTGCGAGTGGTGTCAAGAGGGTCCCGAAATTCAGTCCCTGAAATTTTCGAGCCAGGAACTTTTGTGTTATAAGTACAATGCACTTACCACTACACCTAGGCTCTCCAATTATTTCAATAAATATCATACAATTTTCTACCTTTTACAGACTGTGATGAAGAGTTGCCAGATATATATGATGCTGTGAGCATCGAAACATTTGGGTTGTATAGAAATCTTGGCGCTGGAAATAAATTCAAATGTAATGACGGGTTTGTGTTGGTAGGACGTCCATTTGTTATATGTACGGACTACGGGAAATGGAAAATGTTGTTTTACTGTATAAAACAAGGTAAGTATTCACATAAAGCTAATCTTTATATTTTTTTCTAATGTAATGCACACTCATAGATAAATGTGGTTGGTGACAAACATAGAATAATCCATAATAACACATTTATATATCACAGACTTCTAAAATAAGACGATAACACATATTCGTGACTTGGTACAGGCATTTTCTTATATAGAAAAATGGTGGCTTAAAACTGGTTTTATAGCTAGCTAAATTTCTCACTTGTATGACAATCACGTAAAATTCTATTAAACTGACAACGCTATATGAATAAAACAAACAGACCTAATAGATATAAATGTCCAAAATGAATAGTCCATATAAACCCATATGATTCATAACATTTTTTACGGCCCTATGTTTCAAATATTTGAATTATATAAGGCATTACTCATGAATTCCCTTTTCAACGAACGATTTCGCTGGTGTATATAATGAAAATTTAAAGCGTGCTTGACCACGGCATCGTTCAAACACATACATTAGATTGATATACTATTTCCTTATCACCCACCCTAAATATTTTTTTTTATATTACTTCATCCTTTTCTTATCGACTTGACAGGTGTAATTTGAATTTTGATCGATTGTAGATATGTTAGATATTTTATATTAAATACGATCTTGCAGCGACAGCGCAAACCTATACTGTTTTTTTTTCTATAACAGATAGGAGTAAAAACGAAAGTGAAATTGTACATGTACCGAATTATATGCACATTTACAGCAATTCGTTCATTTATAGTGTTGAGATAATATTCTTTCATATTCTTCTGGTAAAAAAATTACTTTAGATTATATATAAACATGAAGATGTAGCAAATACACTTTACGTTAATATAAGAAAATGTTGTATCAGTGCCAATGACCGAGACAACTCTCTATCCAAGTCAAAATCTGTAAAAGTAAACTATAATCGGTCAAAGCACGGTCTACAACATATAGACTTGTCTCAAGTCAAACAGCAACCTATAGAAGACCCAAACAAAAAGTGTCAAACCATTCAAACGGAAAACCCAACGGTCTAACCTATATAAAAAATGAGACGCGTGAAACATTTATGAACCACATCAACAAAGGACTACCACTGAACATCAGGTTCCTGACTAAGGACAGGTGCAAACAAACAACGTAGTTTTTGTTAATTATAGTCTAGGCAGTTAACGCCCATAATATCATTGGCTAAATGAATTCTTAATGTGCTTTCCCAGAAAATAACAGTGATAGAGTCTAGAAACATACATAGAGAGAAAATAATAAAACAATTATCATTATCAAAATTTAAGTCGACGGAAACACAAAGAGCGGTCCTCAATACTCAATACTGCACAAAATCGTAACAAAATTTGCACGTTAAGCAAATAACAATCACTGATAGACCCCAAAGGTATCAACATCCCAGAACCAGAACTTCATGCTACTTGATGTTATTGAAATCTGGCGTTAAAAAATTTTTGAAATTATCTAAATTGAAGGAATGAATCACTCTCATGCAAGGCTCATATTCCTTGCCAGGCTTTACTCATTGATAAACGTTTTTGTCGGTTTTGGTTTACAACTCGTCCTCCTTTTTATAAGCTTTGGATTTTCAAATATTTTGGCTTCGAGCACCACTGAAGAGACATTGATTGTCGAAATGCGAATATAGTACAGAAAAATTTATACCGTTTGTTCTTGTATGGCTTGATAACTATTTTGATATGAGCGTTACTGATGAGTCTTATGTACACGAAAAGCGCGTCTGGCGTACTAAATTATAATCCTGGTACTTTTGATACTTTGATAACTATTATGTTATATCAATCGGGAGTCTATGGTTCTTTAGTTTTTAACGAATTATATGTATCTTAACCAATTGTTTTCGTCTTTTAAAAGCTCTGTTTCCACCACGTGATTGTGATGATATACCGCACCACTATGGTTCTGGGGTTTACAGTATCTATCCAACAACGTCTGCAAAGTTCGATGTCTATTGTGAAATGGACACAAATGACGGTGATTGGACAGTATGTATATCATTAATGCATTTTGGGTAATATTTTCAAAAGCGTACTTCAAAACGTTTTGATCGGTTTAAAACGTTCTAAAAATGGAAATTCAACCAATGGTGTAACGTTACTTTCATATTGGTGTACGAACAATGAGATTATCCATAGTCCTTTAGATTCTGAAAAGGCGAATTGTTTACCTAACACATCTTTCTGTCCGTATTCGACAAATTTGTCTTGAACTATTTTAAATCATGGCAATTCTTATTTTCATTTGACATATAATGTAAAGGGGTCAATGCTTTACCTAGTACATATGTGAAGTTATCAATGCTTTCCTAGTACATAATCTAAAGGGGTCAAATGCTTTACCTAGTACATATGTGAAGTTACCAATGCTTTCCTAGTACATAATGTAATGGGGTCAAATGCTTTACCTAGTACATATGTGAAGTTACCAATGCTTTCCTAGTACATAATCTAAAGGGGTCAATGCTTTACCTAGTACATATGTGAAGTTACCAATGCTTTCCTAGTACATAATGCAAAGGGGTCAATGCTTTACCTAGTACATATGTGAAGTTACCAATGCTTTCCTAGTACATTGTAATGGGGTCAAATGCTTTACCTAGTACATATGTGAAGTTACCAATGCTTTCCTAGTACATAATGTAAAGGGGCCAAATGCTTTACCTAGTACATATGAGAAGTTATCAATGCTTTCCTAGTACATAATGTAAAGGGGTCAAATGCTTTACCTAGTACATATGTGAAGTTATCAATGCTTTCTTAGTACATAATGTAAAGGGGTCAAATGCTTTACCTAGTACATATGTGAAGTTACCAATGCTTTCCTAGTACATAATGTAAAGGAGCCAAATGCTTTACCTAGTACATATGTGAATTTACCAATGCTTTCCTAGTACATAATGTAAAGGGCCAAATGCTTTACCTAGTACATATGTGAAGTTACCAATGCTTTCCTAGTACATAATGTAAAGGGGCCAAATGCTTTACCTAGTACATATGTGAAGTTACCAATGCTTTCCTAGTACATAATGTAAAGGGGCCAAATGCTTTACCTAGTACATAATTTTATGTGAAGTTACCAATGCTTTCCTAGTACATAATCTAAAGGGGCCAAATGTTTTACCTAGTACATATGTGAAGTTACCAATGCTTTCCTAGTACATAATGTAAAGGGGCCAAATGCTTTACCTAGTACATAATTTTATGTGAAGTTACCAATGCTTTCCTAGTACATAATGTAAAGGGGCCAAATGCTTTACCTAGTACATATGTGAAGTTACCAATGCTTTCCTAGTACATAATGTAAAGGGGCCAAATGCTTTACCTAGTACATATGTGAAGTTACCAATGCTTTCCTAGTACATACATGTAATGATTTAGTCTTAGGCATGACATAGATTACACATTACACGTGAGTCTAAGTAGATTACAAAATCTTTCAAATATCCATTGCCTGTTTTCATTCAACTACAGATAAAAGAAAAGAAGTTTTCATTCGCATACATTGTTTTGTCTTTTTATACGAGACAACATATCAAATTGAACAGGTAATCCAAAGAAGGTTAGACGGCAGTACTGACTTTTACCGAGGATGGGCCGCTTATCAGGACGGTTTTGGGAACCTTACTCATGAGTTTTGGCTAGGTATGTGTTTTGTTTTAGATTTTGAATAACCTCCAATACAATTAAACGATGCCTATATATTTTGTTTTATTTTTTATATCATACAAAATTATGTTTTATAGTTACACCAACCCTCGCACCGAACATTTGAATTAAACTCGTTGTTCATAACCATGAATTTAGAGAATGGTGTACATGTATTGTCCAAACTATTCAACATATATGTCAAACATCAATACCTTATTCTCAGTTCGTTTTCGGCTAATGAGTTTGAGTGTTCCTTATATTTCTTTCGTCTTTCATTGAAGTATACATGGCTTTTTTCTATATCGACCTGGATATCATCCCGAGACCCCTAGATAAGCCCATATCAGCCCGTCAAGTACAATATAACAACAAATACACTGGACAATAAAATAACACAAATACAACGTAACGATATTAAACATAAACAAAAGTAATCCCTCTATAAATATCAAGCGGTGACCTCAGATGTTTGTTCCCGTTCCACTGTATAAGTAAATTTACGAGCATAATGCGCTTTCGAGACAAAGAGAAACATAAAAAATAAAAAATGGTACGACACATATTTATAAGTTTCTATTATATAATCTTATAGGAAATGGAAAAATTCACAAAATAGTCTCCACTGGTGATTATCAACTACGGGTAGATTTGGAGGATTTGGAAGGAAATCATGCCTGGGCTAAATACACTAGATTCTTCATCGGAGGTGTAACAACAAACTATCAATTGACAATAAGCGGCTACGTAGCGAGCAGTACCGCTGGTGAGTGTTATCTGTTGTTTTATCCCAGTATAATATATACACTTATGTATGTAGTGTAAACTGCATCATATATGGTAACTTCATCATCATATTATGCTCTCAAATTACAGTTTGTAAAAGTAAACCATTATAGGTCAAAGTACGGTCTCCAACACGGAGTCTTGGTTCGCACCAAACATCAAGCTTTATAGGGCACTAAACATGACATTTCTAAAACCATTCAAACAGGAAAACCAACAGCCTAATCTATATAAAAAACAAAAAACGATAAACACATGTGAACCACATCAACACACGAACACTGTCTATTTCATTATTTTTGATGTAAAAATTTTAATATTTAAATGATTCCAGAAGCTGTAAAATATCGATAAGTCCAATAACATCAAATACTTAAAGAAGTGCGTGTTGAATAAGGAATGGTGTACAATGATTTCAAGATCGAAATCCAATCCAGGCTTAAAGATAGAGAACTATGGGAGCACACACAAATTGTGCAATTTATGTGTCAGATTGATACAAAAAATGATTAATAACATACTTTTTATTTGTAATGTTTATTTAGGAGACAGTCTTACATACCATACAGGAAATATGTTTTCTACGCATGACAGAGATAATGACAAAGCTGCTATTTATAATTGTGCAGGCACTTATAAAGGAGCATGGTGGTACAAGTCATGTCACTATTCCAATCTAAACGGGCCGTACTTACCACCTGGGCAAATTAGCTCTTATGCTAATGGAATCATATGGAAAACATGGAAAGGATATTTTTATTCTCTTAAATCAACAAAACTAATGATAAAGAAAGTGTGAATAAGCAGCGTGATTACTCACAATCATTAAAAACATTGACTTTTGTTGTAATGTTCTCACTTGATACAATCGAAAACAAAATTATTAGAAAGAGTAGTTACACAAATACACACACACACACACACACGCACACATAGAAAACAGGGTTTTGCATGCTTAAAGTTTCTCAGCTCTTCCTTCCTTCATTCTGTTTTAACTAACGCTTACAATAGATGCCAAGCGGTGTATTTTTAAAAAAGTTCAACGTTTAAGATTATTTGTATAAACATTAACAAAAAAAATAGTAGCATGAATTACATGCATGTGAGTAAAAACTGAGTTCTTTTCGGTATACACAATAACGAGATTAGGAAATAATGGTAGACTGAAGTAACACTTGACTGAATTTAGCGTCTTTATTCTTTATAGCATCCCAAAATATTTTATAGATTCTTGTACAACACAGCTTGACCTCCAAAACTGTGTCTCAGATTTCTAAAAACATCAATAGAACAAATTTCATACCAATTGAATTTAGTGGTCTCTTATGAATTGATGTTGCAAACTTCATTGAAGATTTATGATAGAATGAAATACAATAGGAAAAATCTAAGACACAGTTTTGGAGGTCAAACTGTGTTGTACAAGACTCTATAAAGTATTTTGGAATGCTATGGATAACAAAGAAGCTAAATTCATTCAAGTATGGACATCACAATATGGCAACTAATTACATAACAATTAATTATGTAATAATTATGTCATAATGAAATTATCACAATTTGAAAGATTAATCCTTCTTCTTTCTTTTGGTACCTCATTTATAAAATTTAAAGAAAGATGAGTGGAATTACATCAGTTTAAAGATGTCTGATTGGGGATGAAAAATCTTTGTATTGTGCTACCTTAACTCTTGATTTGTTGATTATACTTGTACGTGATTTGAAGAAAAAAAATGTAATTTGTTTATTTTTGACATAAAGACAGAAAAACAATCAAGCAGGATTACACACATGTACAGTTTCAAGTATGGTCTTAATAATATTATTATAATATGACAACTCTAAATAGCAAGACATACAACAAAATATAACTATAATTTTCGTTCCAGTTATAAAATATTTAAATCACCTTGGACAGATTGTAATGGCAACCATTTTTTATCTATATATTCTTTTTGTGTAGGCGATACAAAATTTAATGTATGTTGTTCTATTCTTATACAGTATTTTAGATATGCAATACTACCTTTCACAGAAGGTTTTTCTCCTGAATTTTTGTAGCTATAAATATAAAATTTTAAAATCAACATTATATGTTGACTACATTATATGGGTCAAAAATTTCCCCAATACCAAAAATAACATCTTTTGCCTCTATATTTTTAAGGCTAAATCCGCATTTTAATAATAAATCTTGAAGTGCTATCCAAATATTTTTGCTGTATATACATTCCAAAAAAATATGCAATAAGCTTTCTTTGGTTTCAGTGCAAAAAG
This sequence comes from Mytilus edulis, assembly GCA_019925275.1. NCBI lineage: Eukaryota > Metazoa > Mollusca > Bivalvia > Mytilida > Mytilidae > Mytilus > Mytilus edulis. The sequence continues at coordinate 68,800,992 of CM034360.1, forward strand.
TGCACATTTCTATTTCTATTAAACCACATTTATAAAGAAAAGAGTTTGTGTATACAATTCTATGTAATAACTTGAATTGAAAATTTTGAAGTTTTTTCCCAATCATCAATCTTAAACACATAAATCATCAGACCATTTATTTTGTGATCTTAAAGATTTTCTTTAATTTTTCCTAGAAATAATTGATAAAAATATTTACATGTTTTTTTTTTCTTTTTATCATTTTTGAGTTTTTTTACAATATCATTTTCAATAATATCTAATCTACCATGATCTGAGATGGTTTTCTTCCAGATATCTGGGATTGCACTAACAAGACCATAATGTTCAACAAAATTGGTTTTAACTGCATACTGAGTTTTAAGCTGCTCAAATGTCAGTATGTTTTCCCATCTAGCTGAGATTAGATCATTTATAAAAAAAATATACCATCATTTGAAGAAAATTACAATGATTGTTAGCAATAAATAACGAATTATCAATGTAAATAAACTTATCATAGATACTAGGAGTAAAAGTTTATATTTACGCCAGACGCGCGTTTCAACTACAAAAGACTCATCAGTGACTCTCGAATCAAAAAATGTTTAAAACATGTAAAAGACCAAATAAAGTACGAAGCTGAAGAGCATTGAGAACCAAAAATTTCTGAAAGTTTTGCCAAATACAGCTAAGGTAATCTATTCCTGAGGTAGAAAAGCCTTATTTTTTTTTCAAATATTCAAAGTTTTGTTAACAGTTAATTTATAATTATGAATATATTAATGATAACTCAATTCGACACAGAAGTGCTGCCTACTTGGCTGGTGATATCCTCGGAGGGAAAATCTTACCAGCAGTGACATCGATCCAGTGGTTGCAAATAAACACATCGTAGATACCAGGATTAAAATTTTATATTAATGCCAGACGCGCGTTTCGTCTACAAAAGACTTATATGTGACGCTCGAATCAAAAAATGTTTAAAAGGCCAAATGGAGTACGAAGTTGAAAAGCATTGAGGACCAAAAGTTCCAAAAAAATTTGCCAAATACAGATAAGGTAATCTGTTCCTGAGGAAGAGAAGCCTTAGTTTTTCAGTTATACAAAGTTTTGTTAACAGTTAATTTATAATTATGAATAAAAGCAACAGTAGTATACGGCTGTTAAAAATTCATAAATCGATAAAGATTACTGTAAACCAACTTATTTTAGCGATATATTGTATGCCAAAAAAATCTTGAACTCGTAAATCTTAGTTGTTTCAAGTCACGCCCATATACTCATAACACTCCTTACACTAGTTAAAAATCTTAAAGATTTGTTTTGCATACAACTTCGAAAATAAGGGCGTAGATTCCTTAACTTAAATGTTTACTACGAAATCTGTACTTAAGTAGCTTTATGAATACGGGCCCTGACATCTTGTTTTTATATAAAGATTAGACGTTTGTTTTCCTGTTTGAAGGGTTTTACACTAATCATTTTTGGGACTCTTTATAGCTTGCTGTTAGGTGTGAGTCAAGGGTAAACTTTTAAGGTCGTACTATGACCGAAAATGGTTTCTCATAAAAGTGAGGGGTTAAGCAATATAAAACCAGATTCAATCCACCATTTTCTACATTTGAAAATGTCTGTACCAAGTCAGGAATATGGAAGTTGTTTTCCATTCGTTTGATGTGTTTTATCCTTTGATTTTGCGATTTGATTTGGGACTTTCCGTTTTGAATTTTCCTCAGAGCTCAGTATTTTTGTGATTTTACTTTTTACTTTTACAAATTGTTATTTGGATGTACATGTAGAGCTGTCTCACACCATTTATTCTTAAATTTATTGTTTTTAAGAAAGAGTTGTTCAATGTTTATTTGATTGACTGTAACTAGGACTTAATTACTAAGGTTCTAGCAAGCTTAAATTTTCTAAATATGATTTTTTTTATCAGCGTTGATTGTTAATTTTAATGAAATAGCTTAGTGTTAATGCCTGAACCCGACTAGCTTCAACGTTTAACCACGCAAATTTCTGTATGTATGTGCCTGTCCGAAGTCAGGAGCCTGTAATTCAGTGGTTGTCGTTTGTTTTTCGTTTTTTTGTAAATTGATTAGGCTGTTTATTTCTTATTTGAATTACATTTTTGATTTCGGGGCCTGTTATAGCTGACTATGCGTTTTTGGGGCTTTGCTCATTGTCGAAGGCCGTACGGTGATTCTTTGGTGTTAGTTTCTTTGTCATTTTGGTCTTCTCTTTTTTTTCTCTTAGATTTTGGTATTTGGAATGTAAAAATACATTATACAGTATCCCGGTAATTGTGATCGGGACATGCAATATTCACTGGCATGCCTCAACATATTTAAACCCGAAAGACCTGGCACAACATCTTAAACAAAAAGATACAATAATATTTTATGCTCAAACTGATGTATCATTTCGAATTCACAATAATTCTGACGTGAGACTTTAAATTAAAACAAATATATATATATATATATGGTTCTTCATAGAACGCCTTATTAGAGCTGTCCTACAGTCTGACGAAAGGTACTTACACTTAACAAATCATACCTAAGACTAGTTTTAGGGATCCTCTGTTTTAACATAATTAAATAATCGTCATGGAACTTCGTTATTTAAGAATTGCATCGTAAAAATAATAAAATGAGGAAAAAGATTACCTTTAAACTAATCCATATGCTGGTGCTTGTTTAATAACTTGTGATCACTTGTGAATCACCGCCTCTCTCTGTGAATTAATCATTGTCACCTTGTGATGTGTCCATACACCAGAGTTAGCTCTCCTAAGGAACCATTAATTTAGCGTATAATTGCGTTTTGGTCCTGAACTGTTATGACATATTATCCACTAGAGGTTGGGTGACTACTGTGTGTCTATCCTCGATTTAGGAGTAAGGCATACCGGAGTACCTCTACTTAAAAGACACATTCCTAACCTACAGTTCTAAATCTAAATTTTCCAAAACACCGTAGCGTTTCTTTTGTGCTATTAGTGTAAGGGAACGAGCATTTTTTTTTCTCTAAAAAATGCTGATTCCCAATTTGACGAGAGAAAAAAATATTGTGGTCAAGGAGATTACAAACAAAACATTCTGAATCCAGATTTTCCCTGTACCTTATAGTGTTAAAATTTAGAAAAAAAAATTTATAACGTTGGAAAAACTAAGAAAAACATTCTGACTCAGACTAAAAAACCCAAACATAATTCCTCCCCCTTTTAAGGTAAATAGTTGCTCCCATAACTTGTTTGTTTTTTCTCCTTTTTTAAAAGTATTAAATGCCTGTTTAATAATGTTAACAGTTGTTAATTTCTGTGTCATTTGGTCTCCTGTGGAGAGTTGTCTCATTGACAAACACACCACATCTTCTTTTTGTATTTGTTACGGTTATATTTAACTTGATTTGCAATTAAAGTTAAAGTTTCACAGTTGTTGCCTGCGATCACAGGAGTCACATACATTTTCCACATTTAACCATGATAACATTAATAGAAAAAAAAACTTAATCACAAAATCTATTTTTTCTAGATTTATTTCACATAACTTTTTCAACACATTGTAGCATCCTTTATGTCTCCCTTATATAATTTATACATCATGCAATAATTATAATCATAATAGGAATGCGTGGTATATACATTTAAGAACCTAGAACCCTAAAAAAACACAACTGTTGCAGTTAATATCCATATAAGCGGCCTTTCAGGCTTAGACGGCGTCTTTGTGAAGTCCTCCTCCTATTTTGTCGTCTGCCATTGGTCCTGGTTTTAGATACAGGAAAACCAATGGCTCTGGTTTTTATAGAGACAGGAAACCCAATAAATCTGGTTTTAGAAACAGGAAACCCATTCGATCTGGCTTTAGATACAGGAAACTGAAAAAAAAAGTCAAATTTTATTTTTATATAAAATAATCATCCTGCAATAATTACTTTGCTCTGTTCACTGTTTTAATTGTGTCAACCGAGATCTAGCTATTTGTCTCCTCTGTTTAAATTGTGTCAACCGAGATCTAGATATTTGTTTCGGATCCTCTGTTTAAATTGTGTCAACCGCGATCTAGATATTTGTTTCGGATCCTCTGTTTTAATTGTGTCAACCGAGATTTAGATATTTGTTTCCTCTGTTTAAATTGTGTCAACCGAGATCTAGATATCTGTTTCCTCTGTTTAAATTGTGTCAACCGAGATCTAGATATTTGTTTCCTCTGTTTAAATTGTGTCAACCGAGCTCTAGATATTTGTTTCCTCTGTATAAATTGTGTCAACCGAGATCTAGATATATGTTTCCTCTGTTTAAATTGTGTCAAACGAGATCTAGATATTTGTTTCCTCTGTTTAAATTGTGTCAACCGAGCTCTAGATATTTGTTTCCTCTGTTTAAATTGTCAAACGAGATCTAGATATTTGTTTCCTCTGTTTAAATTGTGTCAACCGAGCTCTAGATATTTGTTTCCTCTGTATAAATTGTGTCAACCGAGATCTAGATATATGTTTCCTCTGTTTAAATTGTGTCCAACGAGATCTAGATATTTGTTTCCTCTGTTTAAATTGTGTCAACCGAGATCTAGATATTTGTTTCCTCTGTTTAAATTGTCAAACGAGATCTAGATATTTGTTTCCTCTGTTTAAATTGTGTCAACCGAGCTCTAGATATTTGTTTCCTCTGTTTAAATTGTGTCAACCGAGATCTAGATATTTGTTTCCTCTGTTTAAATTTTGTCAAACGAGATCTAGATATTTGTTTCCTCTGTTTAAATTGTGTCAAACGAGATCTAGATATATGTTTCCTCTGTTTAAATTGTGTCAACCGAGCCCTAGATATCTGTTTCCTCTGTTTAAATTGTGTCAACCGAGATCTAGATATTTGTTTCCTCTGTTTAAATTGTGTCAAACGAGATCTAGATATTTGTTTCCTCTGTTTAAATTGTGTCAACCGAGATCTAGATATATGTTTCCTCTGTTTAAATTGTGTCAAACGAGATCTAGATATTTGTTTACTCTGTTTAAATTGTGTCAACCGAGCTCTAGATATTTGTTTCCTCTGTTTAAATTGTGTCAACCGAGATCTAGATATTTGTTTCCTCTGTTTAAATTGTGTCAACCGAGATCTAGATATTTGTTTCCTCTGTTTTAATTGTGTCAACCGAGCTCTAGATATCTGTTTCCTCTGTTTAAATTGTGTCAACCGAGATCTAGATATTTGTTTCCTCTGTTTTAATTGTGTCAACCGAGATCTAGATATTTGTTTCCTCTGTTTTAATTGTGTCAACCGAGCTCTAGATATCTGTTTCCTCTGTTTAAATTGTGTCAACCGAGATCTAGATATATGTTTCCTCTGTTTAAATTGTGTCAAATGAGGTCTAGATATTTGTTTCCTCTGTTTAAATTGTGTCAACCGAGATCTAGATATTTGTTTCCTCTGTTTTAATTGTGTCAACCGAGCTCTAGATATCTGTTTCCTCTGTTTAAATTGTGTCAACCGAGATCTAGATATATGTTTCCTCTGTTTAAATTGTGTCAAATGAGATCTAGATATTTGTTTCCTCTGTTTAAATTGTGTCAACCGAGCTCTAGATATTTGTTTCCTCTGTTTAAATTGTGTCAACCGAGATCTAGATATTTGTTTCCTCTGTTTAAATTGTGTCAACCAAGATCTAGATATTTGTTTCCTCTGTTTAAATTGTGTCAACCGAGATCTAGATCACTATTTCCTGCTGATAATTGATTTTTCATTGTGCTTCATTGACACTTTCTTTACATTTTGATATTCATACCTCTTTTTTTTAATCGTACGGTTTGTTTACCCCTCTTTCCACCTATGCACTGGTGGGCAAGTACTACCGACTATTATTTGTGAGATAGTAGCCCCATTGAAATCAGACGTGTGTTTGCCTAACAAGGAGAAAAATATCTACTAATTGTGAGAAAGTAGCCCTATTAAAATCAGACTTGTGACTGCCGTACAGAGAGAATGATATCTACTAATTGATAGATAGCAGCAACATTGAAATCGGTCATTTGTCAGCATCACAAAGCGAAGGATATCTAATAATTATGACATAGTAGCCCCTTTGAAAGCAGTCAAACGTCTGCCTCACAAAGAGAAGGATATATAATAATTGTGGAAATTAGACGTGTGTCTGCCTCAGAAAGAGAAGACAGTAGCCCCATTAAAATCAGAAGTTTTTCTGCCTCGCAAATAAAAGTATATCTATTGTGAGATAGTACCCCCATTAACATTAGACGGGTGTTTGCATCACAAAGAGAATGATATCTACTAGTTGTGAGATAGAAGCCCCATTGATATCAGACGTGTATCTGCCTTACAAAGAGAATATCTATTAATTGTGAGATAATAGCCACATTGAAATCAGACGTTTGTCTGCCTTACAGAGATAATGTCTAATAATTGTGGGAAAGAAGCCTCATGGAAATTAGACGTGTGTCTGCTTCACAAAGGAAAGGATATCTACTTATTGTGAGAAAGAAGACCCCTTGAAATCAGACGTGTGTCTGTCTCACAAAGTGAAGGATATCTAAAAATTGTGAGATAGTAGCCACATTGAAATCAGACGTGTGTCTGCCTCACAAATAGAAGGACATATACCTAATGAGAGATAGTAGCCCCATTGAAATCAGACGTTTATCTGCCTCAATTATAGAACGATATCTACTTTATAACAGATTGTAGCTCCATTTGAAGTCAGACGTTTGTCTGCCTTACAGAAAAATATCTAATAATTGTGAGATTGAAGCCACATTGAAATCATACGTTTATCTGCCTCACAAAGAAAAGGATGTCTAGTAATTGTGAGATAGTAGGAACATGGACATCCGAGTTTTGTCTACCACAAAGAGAAGGAAATCAACTTAATGAGAGATAGTAGCCCAATTGAAATCAGACATTTGTCTGCCTCCCAAAGAGATTGATATCTACTAATTGTGAGATAGTATCTCCCTTGAAATCAGATGTGTATCTGCCTCACAAAGAAAAGGATATCTACTAATTGTAAGATAGTAGGAACATGGACATCAGACGTTTGTCTGCCTTACAAACAGAAGGAAATCTACTAATTGTCAAATATTAGCCCCATTGAAATCAGACGTGTGTCTGTCTCGCAGAGAGAAGGATATCTAATAATTATGAGATAGTAGCCCAATTGAAATCTGACGTTTGTTTTCCTCACAAAAAGAATGATATCTACTTATTGTGAGATAGTAGCCCTATTCACATCAGACGTTTCTCAGCTTCACAAAGAGAATAATATCTTCTAATTGTGAGATAGTGTCCCCATTGAAATCAGTCTTTTTCCTGCCTCACAAAGAGAAGGATATCTAATAATTGTGAGATAGCAGACCCATGGAAATTAGACGTGTGTCTGCTTCACAAAGAGAACAATATCTACTAATTGTGAGATAGTAGCCCCGTTGAAATCAGATGTGTGTCTGCATCACAAAGAGAACGATATCTAATAATTGTGAGTCATTAGCCCCATTAAAATCAGAAGTTTTTCTGCCTCACAAATAAAAGTCTATCTTTTGTGAGATAGTAACCCCATTAACATGAGACGGGTGTCTGCATCACAAAGAGAATGATATCTACTAGTTGTAAGATAGTAGCCCCATTGGAATAAAACGTGTGTCTGCCTTACAAAGAGAAGAATATCTACTAACTACAAGACGTAAAACTAGTTTACTAATAAATCCCTTAAATACCTGAAAGTATGTCAGATGCTCAGGATATGGCAATCTGCAGAAGTTTAAGCAGATCTTGCTCTACATTAGACACCCATCTTGTTGTTCCTGCAACTACCAATTCAGGTTTGGCACATTCGACGAACAGAGATTGTCGTTAGACATTCAACCCAATTATTATGGCACTAGTAAAATGTTTGAAGGGGTTGGCCCAATTTTATTACTTGGAACAGTTTTTTTTTCATGTTGACTTGTACAACGCAGACCCAGATAGGGGAAGGGCTTATCGCTCGAATCATCTTTATTCCATGCCGCGACAATTTTTATTTGTGTGTTCCAAGTCAGTGCCTCATTTATGAAAAAAAACTTAAGGGTTCTACATAACACTATGTACAGGGAGATATCTCTGTAAAACTCACCTGAACGTTTTAATCATACTTTATTCAATGTTTGTCAAGTGATTGGAAAAAAACTTAAATTCTCCTTTTACAGATTATGAAAGTTTTAAGAAACTAAGGTTATATCTCCCTCGAGCGAAGTTGACCTTAGGTGGAATTTGATATTGCATTTTTATGTAATTGTAATATTCATAAATCATTGGCCTCCATTTTTCTAGAGCTTTCCTGATGGAGATAAATTAAGACTTTCGATGCACCAAATGTCAAAAGGTCTTTTTCTATTTTTTATCAAATTATAATCTCAATCTTTTCATCCACATGATTTATAATTTCGTACATTGTTTACTTTACAAAAACATAAGTAGTATTATCTAGTTCGAATGGGTAGTAACCTTAGCTTCAATTGCTAGTAACCTTGAGGAAACTTCTTAATCATATGAAACATTCAAAAAGGTTTAAAAACACACAAGGAGACGTAAAATGCAGATGAGAGTTTCGAAACACTTCAAAACTGCTTATGGTCACATGGGTCTTCATTTTGTTTTTGTTCCCATACGTCCATTAATGTCAAATCTTCGGCTATGCGCATGCCTGATGAAGGTAAACCGCGAAGAGTGCGTCGGACATATGCAATTCAGTATGTGTTGTTTTCTTTTTTTTTCAAAGTAAAAAGTTTTAGAAATAGCTAAGTTACTTCAAACCTCAATTGCATTATAGATCAGAGCTAGCATCGACAAACTGTTCCACAAATAAAGGCAACAGTAGTATATCGCTGCTCGAAAGTCCTTAATCGATTGAAAGAAAACAAATCCGGGCTATAAACTAAAATTGAGGTAAACACATCAACTATAAAACAAAAACAACCAAACAACCAAAAACACTAAATTGCAACAAAAAACTATAACGACAATGACACAAACACAGACACTATAAGATTACAACTGTCATTTTCCATACTTGATACAGGACATTTTAAGAAAAAATGGTGGGTTTTCCCGGTTTAGTTTAAACGCACTAATCTATATATATATTTAAATCTATAAGGGTGTCTTTTACGTGCAATATATATGGCTCTCTCTTAACACGGGTCAGCCATTTATCATCCCCTTCCGACGGACTATCATCGCTTTCTCTAGAACATAGTCGCAAATGGTGTCAAAGGAGATCCGAAAATTCAGTCCGGTTAAATATTCTCCCTGGAGTGGGGAACGAACCAGGAACCTTTGTGTTAGTAGTCCGTACACTAACCACTACACCACGGCTCTCTTGTCCCGGTTTAGTGGGTTGAGATCCCGCTAACATGTATAAACTCGCCACATTACGTATGAGCGTGCCTGTCAAAAGTCAGGAGCCTGGCATTCATGCAGCAGTTTTCGTTTGTTGCTGTGTTACATTATTTGTTTTTGTTCATTTTTTTTATACATTAATTAGGCCGTTAGTTTTCTTGTTTGAATTGTTTTACATTTGTGATTTTGAACCGTTTATAGCTGACTATGTAACTGTTTTTTTCTGTGTCATTTTGGTCTTTTGGCAATCCTACCACATCTTCTTTTTTTATAAATCTTAATGATTTTGGTGTAGTGTTGCTGTCACATCTACGGTTATGCTCCAACTTTGTTTATACAATTAAATACATTACCTGTGGCCTGTTAACAAACGGTCTGTTTGGAGCAGTTACTAGTTGCTGAGATTGTCTTCCGAATGTACCTTGTCTTTGGTATTGATAACCTCTTCGGTCATTGGTATACACATATCTTCCATTTAAAGGCTGGGTTGGTCGAAAGTTATCTGACAGAGGTCGGAAACGACGGAAATGACGATCGCTCAGAAGTCTGAATTGGTTTATCTGTAAAACAATGTGTAATATAATAGTCATAGACGCCTAGAAGTCTGAATTGGTTTATCTGTAAGATAATGTGTACAATAGTCATGGACGTCTAGAAGCCTGAATTGGTTTATCTATAATACAATTGGCCAATCAATAGTAAAAGACATGTTTGAATCAGTTTTTTCGCGTAGATTTTTGAATATGTTTATCTATAAACTGCCCAGAAACGACGAAAATGGCGACCCTAGATGTCTGAATTGGGTTATCTACAAAATTCTCAGAAACGACAAAATAGACTCCCAGTAACCAGAAAGGACGGAAAAGAAAATCGGAAAGATGTCTGCATTGGGTTATCTAACATGAAAAAAAAAAACAATAATCATAAACAATCGCATAAATGTCTGAATTGGTCTATCAATAAAAAAAATAATAAGTCACACAAAAGTCATACAGATCTTAGGTGGCTTTTGATTTTTGTCGAGCCTTCGACTTCTGTCGAAAAAGTTAGATATAGCGATCCTATATTTCGTCGTCGGCGGCGGCGTCCAAATATATAATAACTCTGTGGTTAAAGTTTTTGAAATTTTAATAACTTTCTTAAACTCCTGGATTTATTAAACCTGGAAAGATGCTTGTTTATGATCATAAGATAGTATCAAGAAGTATATTTTGTAAAAAAGAATCCATTTTCGACGTATTTTACTTATAAATGGATTAAGTTTTTTTTCTGCCAGGTAACATTACATCCACTCTGTGATTAAAGTTTTATGAATTTTAAAAACTTTCTTAAACAATCCTGGATGTGTACCAAACTTTGGCAGAACCTTGTTTATTATCAAAAGCTAGTATGTAGAAAGAAATTTTGTAATAAAATCCTAGTTATTTTTTCATCAGTTTTGAAAGAAAAAAAGTGCCTATGTTTAGCATATACAAAATCTAGAGAGATTCATTTCCCGTCAAATTTCCAATGGCTTAATTTATGACGACACACTCGACATCGGATGAGTCGAAGTCGAAGAACCAGACCAAAATACTCAACTTCTCCGAGTTTTGACTCATCTGTGGTCGAGTACTAGTGTGTCGTCATAAAATACGTTCTGAAGGTCTCTGATGGGGTCGTCTGCTTTACATTAACTAATGATGAATTCATTATAATTGTCACAATCCTTTTATTTGCTGCAGTTATTAAGTTTTAAATCTAACGATTCATTTTAATCTCGGCTTTGGTGATTTAAATTCGTGAAAAACAAAATCGGCGCAAATGAAAGAAAAAATCGGCGCAAATGCAAAACTCCGGTTTTTATCTCAGGTGAAAAATGTTAAACACACTAACATTCCGCTTGAACGATCAACAAATGTGTTAATAAGTGGTTATCATAAACATGTCATTTCAACTGTTTTAAGTGACGTAAAAAGTACATCTGATTTAATTATTTAACATTAGATATTCATCTTTCGATAATTTTTTCTTTCGAACTTCGAGACATCAGGGTCAATTAACATAAATTTTACTTCGACGGGACTATAAAGTTTACTCGACTTAACCGAGTATTCGAATCAACCAAGTTCGACTAATCAGAGGTAACTAAACATTGATCAAACGGGAATTTTACCTGGACCGAGGAATTACTTCGACTCATCCAAGTTTTTGACATAACCGAGTTCGACACAATGAGTTTCGACTGTCTCGAAAACAAGCACACAGACCCTTCATCTGTTTCTGCTTTTTTAGTTTCTTTATTTATAATACTATCAATTTATAACGATCTTATAAAAAGCTTGTTATTTTGAAACCGAGTAGCGAACATCCTTAACCAGGATAGTAAGTATATTATTTCTTAAATCACCTGTCTTTCAGAAATTCGTATGTGTTCTTGAAATATTGTCCAGATTACACTCTCATAACATGGAGGTGTTGTCAATCCACCGTAATATCTATAAAATACATCAGTTGAACGTGGAAACAGGGATCCTAAAGCAAATGCTTGAATATTGACATGGTCGTCTGAAAAAAAGATAAAGCGTTATTTGCGTTAGTTCAGTAGCAAATAGTGAATTAGAACCAAAATACAATAGATAATTAGGTACTGCAATGAGCATGAGAACCAATAATAAAATACGAAAGATATATAGGTACTGCAGTGAGCATGAGAACCAATAATAAAATACAATAGATAGCTAGGTACTGTGGTGAGCATGAGAACCAATCATAAAATACAATTAGTGTTGTCAAATCGTAAACTTTTGCCTAACCGGTTACTCGGATAATCGTTCGACCGATTAACCGGTTAACCGGTATAGTTTAAATTGGGGTTTGAAATCCTTATCAATAGTACCCTACACATAGATATAAGATGTGGTATGAGTGTCAATTTGACAACCTTTCATCCAAATCATAAATTTACGCTTTTAGAATTGAATATTGTCCTTTGGCATTATAAGGTTGTCTTTGAGGATTTCTGGCGAAGTTTGACTTTTAATAATCAAATACACCGTATCAACTATAGCGTCTGTACCAACTTCAGATTGAAAAATAAAAAAAACCCTTCTTGATCTCGTAGAATTAAATATGTCTAAAACCTATTATTCTTTCCTTTTCTCTTGTTGTCTCCGAAAATAATGTGGAGTGTTTCAATTTGAAATGATTAATTATAAAAAAAGAAGATGTGGTATGATTGTCAATGAGACAATTCTCCACCAGAGACCAAAATGACACAGAAATTAACAACTATAGATCACCGTACGACCTGTTTCTTTGCTTTGTTTGCTAGTTTCTTTAAGCATGTTATTCGTATCGCGTATACATTGAGTACATTCACATTGGTTTGCATTTCACAATTTTTGAGTTAGCATTTCGTTTAAAGTAAGACTAAGCATTGCACGACGGAGGTTGCACATTTAGATGTAGGTCTACACAAAATTAGATCAAATACGAGTCATGAAGTATATCTTAACATTTAATCGCTGTTAAAAAAACATGTATACATGTACTAATTATGTTTCTTTAAGATCCCGCCCCGAGCTGAGAGACAAGTTCTAATTAATTTTATGTTTTTAGGATTAACAATAGCAATCAATATACTGGACAATTGATAATGATCTGTCTAATGTATTACCACGACAATAAACCATAACTATTTAATGATTTCAATACAAATTTATATCAAATCTACCAAAATTGAAGTCCGGTTAACCGATTAGCGATTTTGGTATTCGGTATTCAGTCGTTCGACCGGTTAACCGGTTAACCGTTGACAACAATAAATACAATAGATAACAAGGTACTGCAGTGAGCATGCGAACCAATAAACAAATATGATAAATAACTAGGTATTGCAAAGACAATGAGAACCAATCATAAAAAACAACAGATAAGTAGGCACTACAGTTGATAAAGTCCCGGTCACAACAGATCATACGATATTTTGTCGTGGAAGATCTATAAAACAGTTGTCGTGGCACTGTCGTGCAAAATGTCAAAAATATGTTTCGCGTGGTCACATCAGCTACGACATGTCCACGATGGGTACACGACAGAGGATCAAAAATTTTACTTGTACCGTCGTAGGTAAGTCGCAAGTCGGTCGTGTGACAGTCGTACAACAATCGTGAGTTGTTTGGGGCTATTTGTCAGGTGTTCATGTCATGTGATGCGCGTAGTACTGTCGTGTCACTGTCGTGCCACTGTCGTACGATTGTCGTGCCACTGTTTTGAAACATGCCAGGCTCCATCCGAATGAATCCAACGAAATCACCGGCAGATTCCCGCTCCAACTCTTGCATCAGTGTATATTGTACTGCCCAAACATCAGGCGCCGTTCTATCCATGGCCTAGCCCACCAATATCGGGCGTTTCGCTGGTTCCTATACTGTTACACGGGTTCGAATTAACGCTAACAGGTCCATAGTTTGCTCTTGTTGGAGTCCGGCAAAGCGCCTATTCAGTAGGGCCAACCTCGTTGTGACCAGGGCTTAAAGATAACAGAGAAAAGCTGGCCTGAAAATTTAAAACTGAGATGATGGATATGGGTGGATATATGTTTTGTATCAAGTAATCAGAAAATCCCCAAGCGTTGTAACAAGGGTTTGTCCCGAAGAGGTTGTTGTTCTCTAATCGTTCTTGTGGAATAGCCATCCGTTTTAAACGGCAGACGGTATGTTTTTCCAAATATTTATTCCCGGCGAATTGTATTCTTCTAAATAAAAAATAATATGTTGCACGACGAACGTACAACTGTCATGCGACAGACAATCAATGGTGTGCGAGCATTGTACGAAATTTGGTATTCGTGAGAAAATCGTGCGACTGTATCACGAGCGTCTTGCGACAGTCGTAAGATTGTCGTGTAACAGTCATTCGATTTTTTTTTATTAAAATGGGTTTATGTTAGTACCCACGACAATATGTTTATCGCACAACAGTCGCACTACTGTAATAAGATACTCTCACGACAGCCACCAGACAGTGACACGACAAAATATCGTAGAGCAAAAAAGGTGCATGTCCAATTTTCGTCAGACGACACACGACAGTGCCACGATGCTCAAAATATCGTGCGACTGTCGTACGATGGTCACAAACGACCAACGATTTGACCAATTTTCATGTCGTGGCGCTGCATAGATGTATCGTGGGTTCGTTGTGACCAGGGCTTAAAGATAACAGAGAAAAGTTGGACTGAAAATTTAAAACGAAGATGATGGATATGGGTGGATATATGTTTTGTATCAGGTAACCAGAAAATCACCCAATTAAGCGTTGTAACAAGGGTTAAACTTTGTCCCGAAGAGGTTGTTATTCTCTAATAATTTAATTTTGGATGTAACGCGTCTTCTGATTGGCTGACAGTGTTTTGTTTATCAGCTCATAGACATAATATAGTCATGTACACTTCTTAACGGACGTCCCTTGATAAATCAAGGCAGATAATTTATACTATAACCATTAGTATTAAAATTACTCTACAAAGGTGGGAATACTGATATACACGTCTACATGCATATCTCAAAAATCAATGTTACCTTTGTGTCTAACATTGGTCAAATGACCAATTATTTCGTCAAATGCCGGATTATGTGCACCAACCTGAAATAAAGTATGGCATGGTGTAAAATCATTAGTTTCATGCAATATTCACGCCATTTTGGATTGGTTATCTGATAATTATGGGAAAGGCTCTATTTGCTAGAACAAGATATAAGATTGGACCATGTACCAAACAGGAGATGCGCCAAATGGAAAAATTACATTATTCAAATTTCAATGTGGTACCAAATCCATGAATAATTTTACTGGTTAACCTTGCTAGTATGTATAATGTCGCGTCAACTTCACATTATTGACTGGACGCAGGCAGCTAATTTTTATTAATTATTGTTTAGGATGAACCAATGCTAAATGACTATAAAATGACCGTAAACCTACGTAGCCACGTCTGGTTAAAATGGAATCTTTAAATCCTGTTCCTCTTATAGAGAGAGTAACACACCTCGTGCACTTCAATAAACTTTGCAACAATTGAGGGTTCCGTAGATGACCTGATCTAGAGTAACACTTCTACCCCTATCCCATATAACTAATTTTCCATTGCCCAGACGGCCCTTATTACAGGTTCTGCCTTTTGTATTTAATGTGTATTTTTTCTAGTCCTAAACATGCATGGAAAATATTTTGACATTCTAGACATGACGCAACGGACAATCAATAAACACATATAGTGTGCATATCTTGAGTAATACTTTGGTTCGGATTAAGGTTTGTGACGTCATAACTATAAATGCATTTCATACACTTTTGGTTGAAATTTAACAAAGAGTGCCTTATGTTAAATTATCAGTGAGTTCGTATTCAGTCGTCCTTGTATAGGGGTTTGAATCGTGGTTGATATGCTTAAGGTCTTTGAGTTCCAGTCCCAGCATAGGCACTGGATTTTTTCTACATAAATTTTGATAGCGAGTCTTTTCAAAAATAATTATTCAAAGATTTATGTTAGATTAGGCATTCCCGTCAAAATGTAACAAAACAAAGGAAAGCACGAAAAACAAAGCCGAAAGTTGGGATGATCTAGTAACGGTGATCACTCCTGGTAGAGCAAAGGACCTGGAATGTAATGTAACATATAGTTAAGTAGAAATCCCTTTCAAACTTAAAGATATATTTGTATGAAATTTTAGATGAATAAACCATATAGTTTGCCTTTAATAAATAAAGGAAGATGTGGTATGAGTGCCAATGAGAAAACTCTCCATCCAGGTCAAAATTTATAAAAGTAAACCATTTTAGGTCATGGTACGGTCGTTAAAAGGGAGTCCAAGTTGGCTCACACCGAACAAAAAGCTATAAAAGGCCCCACAAAATTAATAGTGTGAAACCATTCAAACGGAAAAACCAACTGTCTAATTTATATACAACAACGAGAACTACTGAACATCAGATTCCTGACTAAGGACAGGTGTTAATGTCTAGTATGTCTAGTATATTATGCCTACAATATACATACATCAAATAGAAACGACAGCACAGCAAGTCCTCCAGTTGCATTTTTAGCTTCTTCAAACATTCTGTATCTCTGCGAGTAGGTTACAACATGCATCTAAATTTAAAAAAAAACAAAAACAAATAGGATTAAACCACGTACTACATATATGATATGGTGCACGTGGTTGAGTATGTATAATTCTTACCAATTTCTTAATTATTCTTACATACGTTATTAACTTTAAGAGATTTTCATGTTTTCATGCCGATTAATCAGAAAAAAAGAGAGTAAAATCGCTTAAATAATTAACTCTGAGGAAAATTCAAAACGGACAGTCCATAACTAAATTACAAAACCAAAAGCTTAGACACATCAAATGAATGAACAACAACCATCATATTCCTAACTTGGTACAGGTAGGGTGTATCGACGAAAAAAAAGTCTATAAAGTCCCTATAACGTTCGCTAAGTCTTCCTGGTTTTATTTGCCGTTCTTTTTTAAATCTGTTTAAACGAAAAATCTAATAAGAACGCATTTACATGTATATAAAAACTGGTTTAATTTAATTTCTGGACTTATCTTATCTGCATTTATTTCAATTATTGTTTCAAATAAATGTGAGGATAATTTTATACACGATGCATACTATTTTGGCTTTTGCTCATATTATTGATTTTTTTTTGTGGCGGATGTTTCTTTACTGTTGTTTTACCTCCATAGGGAAGAATTGTACATATTATTATATTATTGGTTTTGTTTTTGGTGAGGGGGATGTTTCTTTACTGTTGTTTTACCTCCATAGGGAAGAATTGTCCATTTATGTCGTGTTCTGATCCGCGGCTGTCCTGTGATCCCCAATGGAAGTGAAACTGTTTTACAGTATAAGGCCCTGGAAGTCCGCCACCTCTTACTACCAGCCGGTTGTTTAGTCCTTCAACATCAACTTCAGCTAAAAAAAGAAATGTAATATTCGGAAGATGGTACATGAGGGAAAACATGGATTTATGATCTAATTTTTCTTTCCTTTGGCCAGTTCTATGATGATTGGCAAACATTGCAGTAATGTGCATCAATTATCAATTATGGCCTTTTAACTAGATCCAATAGTTATAAACCGACCGACCTGTTCATATTATATTGACCCGAGTTCGAGATCAATACCATTTAACAGATTGCCGGATAATTGTAAAGATTTTGTTCTTTCACTTGTATATGCTGTCGAATCGAGCTGATAACTAAGTAAAAAGATTGATCCGTTTTCATTCTAAATCATTTCCGTTCGTTAGAAGTCTTAGTGAATAAGTTCAATAATAAGATATTTCCTAAATCCATTATTCGTTCTGAATTCCTGATTTATAAATTACCTGTGTGTCCATTGTTTTCAAGGGTCAGTCGAATATTGTTGACATTATTCAGATCACTCAGGTCAAATCTGCCCAATCGTTGATTCAGACGTATTTGTTTGGTTTGTATGTCGATCGGGATTGATGTCGACCACCACATGTTCTATATTCTCTTGACCATAGAGCAGGAGCTACAGAAGAAAGATATAAACCGTGTTATAACCTTTATTTATGATTGGTTGTATGCGGCGATGGGTGATTGATGTCGACCATCACGTGTTCTATATTCTCTTGGCCATAGAGCAGGAGCTACAGAAAAAAAGAAATTAACCGTGTTATGATTGGTTGTATGTCGATCAGGAATTGACATCGACCCCCATATGTTCTATATTCTCTTGGCAAAAGAGCCGGAGCTACAGAAGAAAGATATAAACCGTATTATGATTGGTTGTATATCGATCGGTGATTGATGCCGACCGTCACGTGTTCTATATTCTCTTGTCCATTTAGTAGGAGCTACAGAGGAAACTGATATATAAACGGTATTATGCTTAGTTTGTATTTCGATCGGTGATTGATGTCGACCACCACATGTTCTATACTCTCTCGGCCATTCAGCAGGAGCTGCAGAAGAAAGATATAATTCGTGTTATGATTGGTTGTATGTCGATCGGTAATTGATGTCGACCACCACATGTTCTATACTCTCTCGGCCATTCAGCAGGAGCTGCAGAAGAAAGATATAAACCGTGTTATGATTGGTTGTATGTCGATCGTTAATTGGTGTCGACCACCACATGTTCTATACTCTCTTGGCCATTCAGCAGGAGCTACAGAAGAAAGATATAAACCGTGTTATGATTGGTTGTATGTCGATCGGGAATTTACGCTGACTTCCACATGCGAATGTAAGAGGATATTCCCGAAAAGTACTTTTGTCTATGTGCATATTCCCGAACAGTATTTTTTTTTATTTACGCGCATACACCCGAACAGTTATTGTGCCTTCACGCAATCTACCGCGGGAAAAGAGGGTTATTCCCCTTTGAGGACTACACAAACGTACGTAACATCTTTATTATTTTATAAGGGACTAAAAGAGTCAAGTATGATAACAAAAAATAAATGGCATATAATTTTCCATATCAACATCATCTTTCGACTAATTAATCATAGGCCCTCGACTATTGAATTCGACTTATATATATTCTCGAAATGTTATCGGTACTGACAAAGACTAAAGGCCCGGTTTTTTTCCCTGTTTTTATTTATTCTGAACAATTTACCTGGTTTTAAACAATTTGAATGGGTCGGTCGTAACCATGCAATTAAATGGTTAAAGAACATTTCAACCGGGATCAAAAGCATGTTTTAGATATTTTCAAAATTGTTTATAGCTTAAACATTCGACCGTTGCGGGTTTTTTTCTTCTCTCTTTTAACATATATATGGATTCAGCTTAAGCATATTTCAGTTAGTATTTAACCAGTAACTTGTTTAAGTTTAGAAAAAAACGGGCCTTATGTAAGACATGTAATAAAATTTATCCTAACATGACAATGCACTTTACACAAACTATTTGACAAATGTAAATCTAATAATGTATTGTAATGCGCCTTGTTTTACATATGTTAAAACAATGTGTCTATTGGTTGTTTAGAGAAGAAGAAGAAGAAGAAGAAGAAGAAGAAGAAGAAGAAGAAGACAAAGAAGATATTTGATTTCCAATTATGGGCCCCAAAGGGCATAAATATTAAAAATCAATGATTTTCATAGTACAATACAAACAAAGATATAGCAAAAAGATTAATGAGAACTATTTAAGTTCTTAAAGAATACGTAGATAAAGAATCTATAATATGTTGTTGTTGTTTTTTTAAATACTAATATATTTTAATGCAAGTGTGGTTAGTATAGACAACAAACAAGCAGCCCAAAAAGAAAATAGAAAAATAGATATCCATATATGTATAGTACACATTATAAGTTGGATCAATTATATAACAAGCGTAATGTTCACAGTTCTTTTTTCATAGTACTATGTGTTTTGGTTGTTTTGGTCTCATATTAGTATCCAAGTAGAAATAATACAAATATATATTTGTAAATCATTCATTCAAGCTCTTGGTAATTACTCGTACGTGGATTCCCTGTTCAATGCAAGATTTCAAAGTATTGTTTAAAAAGAAACAACTGTTTCGTCTTGCCAAACTCATAAATAAGGTCGTTAATTTTCTCGTTTGAATTGTCTTACATTGTCATTTCGGAGCCTTTTATAACTGATTGTGCCGTATGAGCTTTGTTCATTGTTTAAGGCAGTACAATGACCTATAATTGTTAATTTCATATCATTTTTGTCTCTTGTGGAGAGTTGTCTCATTGGCAATCATTCCACATCTTCTTTTTTTTTTTTTTTTTTTTTTCATATCAACCACAATAGCGTACAAACAGTCGTTTGCATGTCTGAACAAACAACTTGACTTACGTATTCCATCTTGATAACCCCACGTGTTTCCTGTAATATAAAATAAAAACCCATGAAAATCAAAAAATTCTTTATAGACTATTTGAAATATCCTTCTCACCTTGACATTATAAATCAATAATGTCTTAAAGAACATGTAACATGGTTAATGCTATTTCACAATGTACCAAGTTATAAGAGCCTGTATTTCAATGAATATCGGTGGTTCGTGTCTTTCATATTTTTTTTGATAAATTGCTTTTTAACAATTGGAGTTTTCTCAATTAAATTGTTTTATATTTCTAATACACGGGCCTTTATATATATATAGTCGACGATAAGTTATGGGTTTTTTTCATTGTCGAAGGCCGTTTGGTTGATAAGTAGACGTCAGCGTGTGTTAATTTAGAACCAAGTTATTGCAGAACCGGAAGTAATTCTAGAACCAATTCATGTCTTAATACCATACATATAGATACGGCTACTAAGAACCAAATTGTAGACAACAGGTATAAAACGTTGTTATTGGTTTGGTCGAGAAAGCGTGTTTGTATGTAAATATAATCATTGGTCTAGTCGGTATATCACTTTAGATGACTTACGAAAAGAAAATTATATTATAAAAAAACAATTAATGATTTTGAAGAAAAGTAAACAAAATACGCTTGGTGTATATTTGTATAAAAGTGTTATCTCCCTTTCACTGTTACTGTTACATGGCTTCACCTTTGTGATTTTCATTGTTTCATTGTCGTTTCCCTATTATTTACCAGTTAAAAAAGATCTTGAAAATAATTACTGATTGACAAACAATTTTGTTATCTGCTTGACATAAAGCATAAAGCATAAAAGATTTATTTAAAGTCGGTTATACATATAACAATACAACATAAGCTCTGTAGAGCTTTTATCCGACATACATATAAGACAAGCACAATACATAAAACACATAAAACATGCAAAATAAATAATGTTATCAAGCACAACAATTAATTAGCACAATTAAAGCATATAAGCAAACATAAAATGCAGATAAACTAACATTCATGCAATAGCAATTATAAAGCACTAAAAGTAATCCAAGCATTAAGAACACAAATAAAAAAAAATTATGCCAAATAATTTAAAAGCCAGAGTATACATGATCAATAAATAAACTGATCTACAGCTCATTGAGATCTGCAGGAGGAACACTGACACGAACTGCCCTCCCAATTACCAACCAAACCTTTGAACTGACCCAATGGCATTTCGTCCCTCATTTTATTTGGCAGTTCGTTCCAGAGTTTGGCTCCTGCATATCTAAATGAGTGTAGCCCATGGGTAGTTGTCCTTACCCTGGGAACATCTGCTATGTTGTTATTTCTAAAAGAGTAATTACATACCACAATATTTTTCTCTCCATCAAATTGAGAAAGTTTGTAAACTATCAAAGGGTCTATCAAGGCCCTCGAGCCGTGCAACCGTACTACATGCATGTGATCCCTAAACAAAATATACACCCACCAGCACAACTTCGTAAATGCATCTTAAGATATTACCTGATATTACTATATAGATAAGGGTTCAACAAATCCTGGTGTCTTGATGTAGATTAGGTTGCAGAGAAACTCAGAATCAAAATAAAATTAATGTTCGCATGATCCTTGGCGTCTGTTTTGGATTGCAGCTTTATAACTGCATGTAGCTTTATAAACTCGAATATGCAATATTAATCCATTAGGGCATAAGTTCGGGGTGTTCTGAGATTGTAATGAAGTAGAATTAACCATAATAACTCAGAGGCTCTCGCGGAACATGGATATATTCTCCGTCCATCTGTCAGTCATTCACTTGATACTTGGTCTCAAGGGTGCACTATAACTCATACCCAGGAGGAGAGCATAAAATAAAACATATGATGTCCATTAAAACACAGCACTGCATGTCTAAAAGATTTAATCACACGTTAAAAATTTCTTCTAGCATTTGGTTATCTTGTCTAGATTTTGCACATTTGTCTATACTTCGTATTATTATTTAATATGTTGTTGCTTACAATTTGATAGTAGTATCAATGAAAAAACAACATAATAGCTGGGTGACAACTATGACATTATTCATTATAATTGGCATGGAACGACTCTTGACCATTAATTGTTCGCTATGAACTACACTGAACTTATGCCCAAAGTATAAACAGGTAAGTTTTCGCTAAAATGTCGGCGCTCAAATGTCGCCTAGTAGTTAAAATTTGTTCGTCAAAATGTCCTGCGACCGTTAACAATGTATCGAGAAAATAAAATAAAACTTTGATTTTATTTGAAAACAATTAACGTTTGTGCCCCCCTTAACCTTAAATTCTTGATCTGCTCCTGCATAGGTTCTTTCTTTACTTTTAACATCAACTGCAGATATTGCCCCTCCCTGTAGGCATCTATCGACCATTTATTTCTTCACTTATAACATCACCTGCTAATATATGACCTGCTGATAATGAACCCTTTTCACACCGTTACGGGCGTGCATACTATATAGAAAAACTATGTTTTCGTAATTCTTATAAAAAATAAAAGAAGAACTCATCTCATTCCGTATCGTATATGTATGGTTTGTTTAAATTGTAAACTTGCCCTGAATATGCCTGAAATATTTGCCACTGAAGTAAAGCCACCAGCTACCCAGCAATGAATCATTTAATCATCAGATAGACATTTTACGTATTTAGACAATGAAATCAGACTAACAATGAACAAAGAAAATGTAATAAGTATAAATAAAAACTATAATACTATAAATTGTAAACTTTATTTTGTTCTGTGCACATCGTCATTATAACTACAAAAATACATTCTCAGATTTGTTTATTATTCGTCTATAAGTTGCGGATTTTTTTTTAATCAATAACTGATTATTTTTGGAACATGTCTTAATAAATAAATTTGTAGTATTTACTGTCTTCTGATTGGTTAAAAGTATTAGTTTTATTTTCAATGTTGTCAATTTTTATGGCGATACGCCCACTCTGACGTTGTGTATTCATACGCCAACATGTGTGTACGTACGTTGTTATTGTTAATATGAATAATAAAAAGTTCTTTGAGTCTTATTTTTGGTAGAAATTTATTTATAATGAATGGCAATAATTTATTTTGAATTTATTGACCCATAAAATTAATTTTTGACATTTCACATTTTACATAATCCGCTTCCGCTTCTATTATATTAAAGCAGAGACATATATGTCTCTGATTAAAGTATAATAGTTTACTATAGTCTTATCACATACAAACAAATATTAACACACTATGAAATTCAATGTACATTCATAAAATTTAGAATGCATGTGTCATTTTTATAAGAACTATTAGACACTGTT
The DNA here is from genome assembly GCA_019925275.1 of Mytilus edulis. Lineage (NCBI taxonomy): Eukaryota > Metazoa > Mollusca > Bivalvia > Mytilida > Mytilidae > Mytilus > Mytilus edulis. The sequence continues at coordinate 68,824,549 of CM034360.1, forward strand.
ATTTACAATATTAAAACATCAGAATAAAACATAGTTTTGTTATTTAGATAAAACAACAAAAAGTGCAGTATTACCATGCACATTCAATACATGTATATACATTTGCACATAAAAAAATATCATCTCCATAAGACCATTGTAAACAATAGTAATACTATTTCGTCACATTATGGCAGGTTTCTGCTACAGAACTACAAACATTTCCATTTTTATCATCCGATAAAGTTAAAAACATATAATTATGGTGATGATTTATATCAATTAATAAAGACTGGCTTAGATCTTCATATGAATGACATGTTAACAAAACATGTTTTCATCTTCTATATTATCACAATTGAAACACGATGGTTTATCGAAATCTAGTATTTTGTAACGACCAGTTTCAATTTTAAAGGCGCAACTCCACATCTAAATTGAGCATATTATGTTCTGTTGTGCAATTTTAAATATTGAAAACGATTATTTGTTCATATTTTGATATCAAATGTTCTCAAATGTAGTAATAGAAAATATTAAAAGATTGATTTATGGTCGAAAATGACTTAAACATTTAATATCTAATTTGTTTTTAATTTTTTGGGGTAAATAATAACATTAAAGATTATATCCCTAGTGGCGGGATTTCGTTTTCGATCTCTTTCAGAATAAAGTACACAGCAGTTATAAAAGAATATTGTTGAATGATAAAAACAATCCGATTGTTTGGATTTCAGCCTAATAAAATTCTTATTCTTATTCTTTTCTTAAGTTGACACTGAAAAAACATTGATAAACAAAACGTGTTAACAAATCCTTGAGTAAATAAAAACATTATTGGGCACACAAAATAATCATTAACTATATCTAATACATATTAAACGTACACCAAAATACAATTTTTATGACCTGTAGAAATTTTATTAAGCATATCAAATCGAGCTTGAAATGATATCAGTCCAAATAATTACTACAACCATCAATCTGGATGATTGGGAGGAGTGACCAAAATACAACCAGAACCAATCATTTACGAAACATTTTACAGATAAGCACCACCCCAATGTATTATTGATATCTTCCTGGCATGAATGTACACCTATTGTTGAGAAGAACACTAATAAACTTTGACACTGGATCAAGACATACCCACTGCACATTTACAAAAAGAAGACGAAAGATTAAAGATAAATACATTTAAACATATCTGCAACTGTTCTCTTGTGCATATTCATTATTGATTATTTCATTGTGAATGTCATTTAAAGAAAGCCAGATAATCATAAAAATACAAGTACAATCAGTTCCTAAAAATTAAATAATCATGCTTTTCTCGCAACTAAACATTCGGTGTATCGCGAAAAATTACCATGAAAGAATACGTAATAGCCGACAAGTTAGGAAAATTTGAAAAGATTTCGTAAAAGAAATCGGATCAATAAACCACATGCAGTTGTCATTTGATAATCTCATTCTTTAAATTATAAAGACAAATTTTGGAAAAAAGGAAAACCGTTTTTCATAATTGTTTAATATTCCCTTTTCGCAATAATATGGAAACACTATATAGTAATATATTTTATATTTTATTTTCAAATTGTGCCATTGCGTATTGTTCAAGGCTTTTATTATTATAAATGCTATAGATAGAAGAAGATCGGTTTTTATCAGAGTTTTTATAGTTGTTTTTTGTCTCGTCTGTTATGTATTTTTAAGAAGTAATAAACTTTAGCTACAAATTGATTTTTTGAGACGTGAATACACATTTAAATCGAAATTCTCAATCCTTTCCTCACAACTCGATGTTCTGTTGACAAACATTTATTGTTGGCAAATTGGTATGGACATTTGCTGCTTCGGCACAATAGCCAAATCATTATCTCCTTCAAGACCACGTCTCTGATGTACTTTGAAGCAAAACTGAAAAAGAGTTAAAAAAAAAATGTAATAAATGCGTAATCAAACGACAACATTTACACAATTGAGAGTATGCATTCTAAAACGATACGTAGCGTAGTGGCTAAACTGTTATGTCATTTTGTCTCTGCTGGGATGCTGTCTCATTGGTAATCCTATTTTACACAGTACAATTTTTAAAATGAAGTATTATTCATTTAATATTTATAATTGACATGTTAAAATTTCTTCGCTTTTTAAAAATTAATAAGTGCCTATTTGATTCGTGTGCCTTGGTTTTCTTTTTAATATTTTGTTTGTTTGTCAATCTTTCTAAGCAACGTCGCATTGTCTATGAATCTAATAGATATTCTTATAAAATTACCAAACCAAAACAATACATACGTAGTATTAACAGTAAACAGTTCTTTTAATTTGCAGTCTGCAAGTCCCCGTATCTGCTCTACTACTGCTGAGGTGTATGGTTTCCTGTAACGAGATTTAAAAATGATTACTGGAATAGTTATTGGAGTCGTTTTGCTACAAATATTAAGAAAGATTTAAAAAGACATGCATAGTAATATTTAAGAGCACGTAGTGCAGTATAGAAACAATTAAAACGTGTAAAAAACGTTCCTCATATATGCAAGTAAATACTAAAAAAAACCGACGAAGTTAAACAGTCTCCCAAATGAATTGATTGTTTAATTCTGTTTTTAACGCTTTTAGACTCTTTCGTGGTGTCCAGTTTTTCATTATAAGAAAACCACTGACCTTCGATCGGAGAACTGACAATCCCGGTTAGTCAACTAACATGGAAGTCGAGTTCACCAACACGGGGTTCGAACTCATAACCTCAATGTTTGACTGGTTAGTGATTCCAGTAGTAACTAATTAAGCCCCCTTTCCAAAAAGAACAAATATTTGTTTTAAAAAAAAAATTAAAACCCTGACCACATGCTCACCATCAATATATATGTACAAACAGCCAGCACAGTGAAAACTTACTTCATTTTAAACTGTTGGAGGAGTTATAATTAACTACTATAGTATATGCCCATGATGAAACGGAAGGACGGACATGCAGGGATAAATAATATCAACCCCATCTTTTACTTGATGAGGCATAAAAATGACAACTTACCCTGGCAGTTTCGGATAATACAATAATTTCTGCGATAGAGTTAAACCAATATCATAGACCAGCTGAAATTAAATGAAACTTATTACGGTTAAAATGAAATTGTTTATAGAAACGAAATTATCAAAAATAAGAATAAACGCTTACGAACTAAGGCAGCACTCCTTTTGCGCCAATTACTGTTTTTCAGGGGTATCATTTGCGCCAATTTTTTTTCTTCAAATGTATCATTTGCGCCAGTTTTCGGAACTCATTTGCGCCAATTTACTTGAACACATATTGATTGTACATATTAAAGATTAATATATATTTAGAATCATTTTTGTCTTATAAATTTTATTCGATTACTCTTGTTGGTGAAAGGTGAGTATAAATAATAGGATTACCATTAAACTAAAGGTATGCATATAAACACTAAACACAAAAAAAAACTGCAGTGCTACAGCTTATACCGATGAGCAATGACTAGCTGGTCTGAGTGGAAATCGTGCACATATACATGAGACAGCCTGTACACAGTTTTATATTTTAAAGTTAATCATACTGTCGGTCCCAAGCACGGATAAAGGAGGATGGAAGTATTTTTTCTTTAAATTGGCGCAATCGTATATTTTATTTTTGGCGCAAATGATACCATGTTATTTTAAAACAGGTGGCGCAATCGTAGCATTGGTGAAAAAAAGTTGTGGCGCAAAAGGACGCATTTTTGGCGCAAACGGATCTCTCCCCAAACTTAATAGTAAATTATATATTCTTTTCATCGGTGTATTGACATTTAATGGTATTCAATATGATTAATATCTTTATTTTTAATTAATATGTGAACAAACATTTTAACACCTTAATATTGATTTATTTACTTTCAAGCACTGTAAAACAAAACTAATTTTGTTCGTTTAAATACTTCAAGGAATACCAATATAAGTCTTACCTTTTCCGAGAAGACATGATAACCAAAACCGTAGGTATCATGCTCCCTTTGTTGAACTCTGTTTGGTGTTCTCAGAAATTCATGGTGTCTTTCATGGTCAACCTCATCGCTTTAAAAGACAAAATTCTAATTAAGTATATCTCCTGTAACGAGATACCCGCAACATTTATTAAATGTACCATGTTTCTTTTTAAGTATAAATATTCAGAAACATTATTTGCATTCCCTCGAGTCAAGTTCGTGCTACCAAAAATAACACCTTTACTAAAAAGCTCGCAATTACCGAAGACAAGCCTAGAATGCTACATAAAAAGAAGAAACTCTCATGACGAGGAATCTTAAGAGCTAGGGTATGGTGACTAAACATTATACATCATTTGAAAAATAAATAATATCCAAAAAAATGACTAGCTTTGTTCTGTATAATGGATACATTTCTGATCAACAATTCGTTAGATTATTAAACTACACCGTTAAAAAAAGCTGATGAATAACAATAACATAAATATATAATTTAATATCTAGAGGAGTTACACAGTTACTTGAACAACTTAGATATCTATCTTCTAGAATAAGTGTTTCTAATAATGGCTTCTTTAAATCAGTTGCCATATATTATATTTTTTCTTTACACTTATTAATGTTAAAAAAAAATAATGATGATTGTATGTTTTCTCGTTTGTCACTCATGGGCCATGTATAGCTTACTATACAAAAATAGACAAAAAAAACAGTATCGAGAGCAAATTGTTCGTACTTTCAAATGAACGTACTGTTTATTTTTTTAAGTTAACAAGGAGAATAAGTCTGAGGTTAAAGTTTTCAGTAATCAATAACTTACTCAAACCTAATGGAATTTTTATTGAAAATTTGAACCGCAGCTGGTCAATGACCAAAAAACAGCATCCATATCAAAATTATTTATTTTCATTTTCAGATAATATAGATACGTATTTTCATAGTATACAGAAACGAAAAATAATGGAATACAACAGAAAACAGAATAATAACGGGCTTTGAAAAAAAGAGATAGGGCTTTAAAATATTGTCCTGTCTCTATGTACATATATGACTTGATATCATTTCAGTAAATTAAATTCTACAGAAATAAAATCTTTTACAAAAAATAATCCTACATACTTTCAAGCAAGCTAAAAATGGCCGCGATTTCGCTTTTAAGTCAAACAAGACTTCCGATTTAAAAATTGCACATAGTAAATTTTAAGATTACTCGGGTCGACAGGACAATGATCTTGATCCGTTGATAGCGGAGATTCTCTACACAACATAGCATTGATCGCCTAGGTGAAGAAACTTGAAATTGATAGTTAATAGAAAGTACAATTTATTTACAGTATATGTATGTTCACAATATACAGAAATTTGAAAATAATCAATTTAACCGAATAAAAAACGGACTCTGGAAACGAGGCAGAGGGCTAAAACTGTTTCCAAGCTCAGAGTTTCTAAGTGCCTATGAATTTTGATACCTTTTCTGAATTTCTCCAGACATGAAATTTTTAACTGAAATTCTCTAGACACAAAATCTTTTACAATTTTTTTCTCCACAAAAGTTTACATACGTTCAACCAAGCTCTTAATGCCCGCGATTTCGCGGGTGTGATCTAGTGCATGTTGAAATTAACTCCTTTCATACTTTGGCGTAACAAAAGTAAATCACGATGTTCGTGAATTTATTAACGGTAATAAAATCTACTAACCATTTTGAATCATCACATATCATGATCCCGAGTATGTGATTTAATGCAGAGTCAATCTGAAATGAAGGTATAAGATGAAAGTATACTAATCTAAAAATTAACAAATGTTTCAAATTAAGAATCATGATCTAGTTTTTGTTATTTAAAGTGATTGGGATTAATAAAGCATGTGAGAATTATCAGTATATCGATGTATTCATATGATCCTGAAATAATCAAATAAATATCTGCTTTATTTTCTGAGTACAAATAAAGTCTTCCGTTACTCACTTCCATGTTGAGAAAGCGTTAAATTGGATATTCTTTCTGGGTAACGTTTCATTTTGGGATCCTCTTCGTGGTCCGCATTTAAACCATGTCGATTTGAATTTATTTGAAAAAGTCAGCGGTACTGACTTGGATTTAACAACTAACGCAGCGTCGCTCATGAGCAAATGATATATAACTTTGTGGCGCAAATGAAAGGATTGATTTTTTAAAAATTGGCGCAAATGAAATGCGCCCTTAAAAACTAATACATGTAATTAGAAAAGGCAATATCTTCCTTTAAAGAAAAACTGATGGCATTATGCATATTTCTACACGAAATTATGAAGGATGCAAGTTTTAGTATCCCAATAAAAGAAAGAAGGATTTAAAAAAAATGAAACCTTATTTTTATGATTGTATATGTCTATTTTTTTTTTTTTATAACAATACATTTTGTTAGTTGATTTCTAGAATGCACAATCCTGATTGGATAGAATTAGCAGCGATAGTAACGCCTACTGCAAAGATGACATTGGATGATTACGCTTACAATTATGATCCTCTTGGCTATCATAGGTTATATCTCAGACCTCGCCCCGAAGCTGTCTTAGAATGGGTTTTACCTAAGATGTCATAAACTTGTCTTTAAATTATTTATTTTTTAAATATTTACATTGATTTATGGAAAAATAAATATTTACATTGATTTATGGAAAAATAAATATTTACATTGATTTATGGGAAAATAAATATTTACATTGATTTATGGAAAAATAATGGAAATCAACGGGAAAAAATAATTTAAAGGTGGTATGTGTTTCCCATTAATTAATTTAAAGGTGTTTTAAAAATGATATTATTCATTAATTAGATAATTTAAGAAATAATATAAACTAATAGTGTATCACGTTTTTTTTTTAAATAGTACAACCAATATGAATACAAATATAAAAATTCAAGTACAGATTTGAGAGGGGGAAAAACAATTACAGATGAAAGAATGGGTAGAAATTATTCATATATTTTCAATTATAAGATTTCAAGTTATTAGAACATATATTATAGACAAAGTAAATATAAATAAAAGCATTACTGTGTATATATCATAAAAAGTATTAACACATATTTCAAGGGCGATACACAAGTCCCATGCATCAATTATATATATATATATATGTATACTAGTAAACAAATTAAACAATACACGACTTTTTTTTCGAATTCCGAAGATGAATTTTTCATTATACACCACAAATATTGAATATAGTAATACCGAATTACCACGGAACTATTATTCCATTTACCAAAAAATATTTTTCTGCTTCCAGACGTCATTGAGCGAAATTATTTTTTATTTGGACAAAAATTACAAAAAAAGACAATTTTTAGAACAGAAGTTTCAACAAATGATGACAACTTAGACAATATTTCCCATCAATTTGTTTTGAAAAAACATACAGTAGTTTAAATGTAAATCGAAATTCGGCCCCGTAAGAAATCGGTAAAATGTATACATTATCCCTTCATTTTAATTTGTTAAGTGAAATTGAAATACATAGTAACAAACTAAAAACTAATCTGAAATGATCCGAATTAACAGTGTGGTGTTTTCAGATTTTAAGCATTGATTTGGAACGTAAACACATTTTTATTTAATTTTTTGAGATTACCAAAAAAAAAAAAACGGACAATATTTCAACCCATTATTTTAAACAAAACTTGATTAGCAGATTGCATATTTTAAAACAAATTTGAAATTTGTTGCAGTACTTAAATTGTGGGTCAAATTTAATGCTACATTCTGCCAAAATAATTTGAATCCTATGATGATTTCCCCGGAATTTAGTTTCTTTCCGACAGGTGTTGATTTTTATAATCATATGCAAATACATGGTAAATGAAAAGTTTTGAAATAGTGCATCTCATTTTGTTTTATATCAAATACTTTTTGATCAATTTGATTCAAAAGTCGTGTATCGTTTCTTTTGTTGAATATTATATAATGAATATCAAATATTTGTCTTACCTTATTATACTGATTATAATTTTGTCATCTTTTGGAAAACTGGTGGAACATTTTTCAACGGATTTTCACGCACAACAAAAATGGAAGAACGGATTTAAATACATATAGACATCAAAACTATTTGCTGAAGGAAAAAGTATAGTAATGAAATATTATTAGCTGTAAATGTTTAAATATCCCAAGAAAGCTTTATTGACATATGCCAGAAAGAAATAAAATTGCCAAAGAAAATATTCCAAATGGTTATCTCGGTGTTGAAAAAGATTTATATAACGAAGTCATCAAGTCACAGACTTTAAGACAATAAATCGAATGTTAATTATATACAAGTGTGGTACAAACACATAATACAATGATAAAAGAATGTAAACTGACCAGACATCACACATTCTTTAGACATAAAAAATCAGGAATCTAGTCTTCGTATCTATAGAAATTACACTTATATTCATGTATGTATAAAGTTTTTTTTAAAGAATGCAATTGAAAAAGATGGGATCTTTTTTGGTGAAATTTAAAAGCAATATGAATGTTTTCTATATCTGTATAGAATCAATTAATAAAATAAGAATGGAAATGGGGACTTTGTCAAAGAGACAACAACACCAAAGGCACTTGTTTCTATCAATTGGAAGACCCACTACCAACGTATATTACGTTGATATAACGTTGATAGTGGGTCTTCCAATGGAAAGAAACAAGTGCCTGTGAACAACCCGACTAAAAAGGAGAAAACAGCCAAACGCCATCATTGAACGGGTCTTCAATACAGCGATAATATCTCGCACCGGGAGTGTGTTACAGTTGGCCTCAAAACGAAAATGTGTAATCCAAAAGCAAAATTGTAAATTAAGTCGAGCGTAAACAGAACATAACACATACTATACTACCAAGTCAACACACAAGTTTAGACTACAATTGCTCTTATAAATGAATAAGAAAAACTGTTAAAACATCAATGGAAAAACATCCATTTGCAAAGCTAATGCATATAATTAAAAGAAGCTGACCTAATTTGAAAAAGAGAAAATACTGTGTTTTGATTATCTGTAATTAATGCAATAATCTCTGCGGAAAACGTATAACTTTTGTGTTTTTAATCACAGAATTTAACGTTATTTTCAAGTTAATTTGTCAAAAAGTTGCCCTTTTTTATCGATATCAAAATTTTTAGCATTACATTTAGTGTGGAAAAATACTGTCAAAATACATCGTAGTCTGTCCAACTGTAGTTTGTTGATTGCAGTTGTTGAAAGTGGCAAACATCACATAACCAGCAAGTTTGGCGAAAATTATATTATCCATTCACTCAAACCTGATGGCCACATTCAAAATTGCCATATCTTCTCAATTTTTGACACCTGTAAAAAGAAAATAATTATTTTCATTAAGAATTTATATATCTTTTTTATATAAAAAAAAGGAGGTGTGGTTTGACTGACAATGAGACAACTCTCCACAAGAGCCCAAAATGATATAGACATTAATAACTATAGGTCAACGTACAGCCTTCAACCATGAGCAAAACCGATACCATAAAGTCATTAATATACAAGGCCGCGAAATGACATTATAAAACAATTCAAACGAGAAAATTAACGATCTTACTTATGTACAAAAATACATATTATACATTTATTTCTATAAAGCAAAAATAAAATAAAATTACCGTGTACAAACAATAAACAGATTTTCTAATTGTTTGGGTTATATATTTAACACGTAATAGTTATACCATAAACAGTATTGGTTCTGGATAGACAAGGTCTTGGTTCTAGATTTACATGTTTGGTTCTGGATTAACACGTTATATTTATACCATATACAGTCTTGGTTCTGGTTTGACAAGGTCTTAGTTCTAGATTCACATGTTTGGTTCTAGATTAACACGTTCTATTTATACCATATACAGTATTGGTTCTGGATTAACACGTTATATTTATACCATATACAGTCTTGGTTCTAGATTGACCAGGTCTTGGTTCTAGATTTACATGTTTGGTTTGGATTAACACGTTATAATAATACCATATACAGTATTGGTTAAGGATTGACAAGGTCTTGGTTCTAGATTTACATGTTTGGTTCTGGATTAACACGTTATATTTATACCATATACAGTCTTGGTTCTGGTTTGACAAGGTCTTAGTTCTAGATTCACATGTTTGGTTCTAGATTAACACGTTCTATTTATACCATATACAGTATTGGTTCTGGATTAACACGTTATATTTATACCATATACAGTCTTGGTTCTAGATTGACCAGGTCTTGGTTCTAGATTTACATGTTTGGTTTGGATTAACACGTTATAATAATACCATATACAGTATTGGTTAAGGATTGACAAGTTCTTGGTTCTAGATTTACATGTTTGGTTCTGGATTAACACGTTCTATTTATACCATATACAGTCTTGGTTCTGGTTTGACAAGGTCTTGGTTCTAGATTTACATGTTTGGTTCTGGATTAACACGTTATATTTATATCATATACAGTCTTGGTTCTGGTTTGACAAGGTCTTGGTTTGGTTCTGGATTAACACGTTATATTTATACCATATACAGTATTGGTTCTGGTTTGACAATTCTTGGTTCTAGATTTACATGTTTGGTTCTAGATGAACACGTTATATTTATACCATATACTGACTTGGTTCTGGATTGACAAGGTCTTTGTTCTAGATTCACATGTTTGGTTCTGGATTAACACGTTATATTTATACCATATACAGTATTGGTTCTGGATTGACAAGTTCTTGGTTCTAGATTTACATGTTTGGTTCTGGATTAACACGTTATATTTATACTACTAGTATTAACAGTATTGGTTCTGGATTGACCAGGTCTTGGTTCTAGATTTACATGTTTTGTTCTGCATTAACACGTTATATTTATACCATATATTGACTTGGTTCTGGATTGACAAGGTCTTAGTTCTAGATTTACATGTTTGTTCTGGATTAACACGTTATATTTATACCCTATACTGACTTGGTTCTGGATTGACAAGGTCTTGGTTCTAGATTCACATGTTTGGTTCTAGATTAACACGTTATATTTATACCATATACTGACTTGGTTCTGGATTGACAAGGTCTTGGTTCTAGATTCACATGTTTGGTTCTAGATTAACACGTTATATTTATACCATATATTGACTTGGTTCTGGATTGACAAAGTCTTAGTTCTAGATTTACATGTTTGGTTCTGGATTAACACGTTATATTTATACCAGATACTGACTTGGTTCTGGATTGACAAGGTCTTGGTTTGGTTCTGCATTAACACGTTATATTTATACCATAAACAGTTTTGGTTCTGGATTGACCAGGTCTTGGTTCTAGATTTACATGTTTGGTTCTGGATTAACACGTTATATTTATACCAGATACTGACTTGGTTCTGGATTGACAAGGTCTTGGTTTGGTTCTGGATTAACACGTTATAGTTATACCATATACAGTATTGGTTCTGGTTTGACCAGGTCATGGTTCTAGATTTACATGTTTTGTTCTGGATTAACACGTTATATTTATACCATATACAGTATTGGTTCTGGTTTGACCAGGTCATGGTTCTAGATTTACATGTTTTGTTCTGGATTAACACGTTATATTTATACCATATACAGTTTTGGTTCTGGATTGACAAGGTCTTGGTTCTAGATTTACATGTTTGGTTCTGGATTAACACGTTTTATTTATACCATATACTGACTTGGTTCTGGATTGACCAGGTCTTGGTTCTAGATTCACATGGTTGGATATAGATTAACACGTTCTATTTATACCATATACAGTATTGGTTCTGAATTGACAAGGTCTTGGTTTGGTTCTGGATTTACACGTTATATTTATACCATATACAGTATTGGTTCTGGATTGACAAGGTCTTGGTTCTAGATTTACATGTTTGGTTCTGGATTAACACGTTATATTTATACCATATACTGACTTGGTTCTGGATTGACAAGGTCTTGGTTCTAGATTTACATGTTTGGTTCTGGATTAACACGTTATATTTATATCATATACAGTCTTGGTTCTGGTTTGACAAGGTCTTGGTTCTAGATTCACATGTTTGGTTCTAGATTAACACGTTATATTTATACCATATACTGTATTGGTTCTGGATTGACAAGGTCTTAGTTCTAGATTTACATGTTTGGTTCTGGATTAACACGTTATAATAATACCATATACAGTATTGGTTCTGGATTGACAAGTTCTTGGTTCTAGATTTACATGTTTGGTTCTGGATTAACACGTTATATTTATACTACTAGTATTAACAGTATTGGTTCTGGATTGACCAGGTCTTGGTTCTAGATTTACATGTTTTGTTCTGGATTAACACGTTATATTTATACCATAAACAGTTTTGGTTCTGGATTGACAAGGTCTTGGTTCTAGATTTACATGCATGTTTGGTTCTGGATTAACACGTTATATTTATACCATATACAGTATTGGTTCTGGTTTGACCAGGTCTTGGTTCTAGATTCACATGGTTGGATATAGATTAACACGTTCTATTTATACCATATACAGTATTGGTTCTGAATTGACAAGGTCTTGGTTTGGTTCTGGATTAACACGTTATATTTATACCATATACAGTATTGGTTCTGGATTGACAAGGTCTTAGTTCTAGATTTACATGTTTGGTTCTGAATTAACACGTTATATTTATACCAGATACTGACTTGGTTCTGGATTGACCAGGTCTTGGTTCTAGATTCACATGGTTGGATATAGATTAACACGTTCTATTTATACCATATACAGTATTGGTTCTGAATTGACAAGGTCTTGGTTTGGTTCTGGATTAACACGTTATATTTATACCATATACAGTATTGGTTCTGGTTTGACCAGGTCATGGTTCTAGATTTACATGTTTTGTTCTGCATTAACACGTTATATTTATACCATATACAGTTTTGGTTCTGGATTGACAAGGTCTTAGTTCTAGATTTACATGTTTGGTTCTGAATTAACACGTTATATTTATACCAGATACTGACTTGGTTCTGGATTGACCAGGTCTTGGTTCTAGATTCACATGGTTGGATATAGATTAACACGTTCTATTTATACCATATACAGTATTGGTTCTGAATTGACAAGGTCTTGGTTTGGTTCTGGATTAACACGTTATATTTATACCATATACAGTATTGGTTCTGGTTTGACCAGGTCATGGTTCTAGATTTACATGTTTTGTTCTGCATTAACACGTTATATTTATACCATATACAGTTTTGGTTCTGGATTGACAAGGTCTTAATTCTAGATTTACATGTTTGGTTCTGGATTAACACGTTATATTTATATCATATACAGTCTTGGTTCTGGTTTGACAAGGTCTTGGTTCTAGATTCACATGTTTGGTTCTAGATTAACACGTTATATTTATACCATATACTGTATTGGTTCTGGATTGACAAGGTCTTAGTTCTAGATTTACATGTTTGGTTCTGGATTAACACGCTATAATAATACCATATACAGTATTGGTTCTGGATTGACAAGTTCTTGGTTCTAGATTTACATGTTTGGTTCTGGATTAACACGTTATATTTATACTACTAGTATTAACAGTATTGGTTCTGGATTGACCAGGTCTTGGTTCTAGATTTACATGTTTTGTTCTGCATTAACACGTTATATTTATACCATATATTGACTTGGTTCTGGATTGACAAGGTCTTAGTTCTAGATTTACATGTTTGGTTCTGGATTAACACGTTATATTTATACCATATACTGACTTGGTTCTGGATTGACAAGGTCTTGGTTCTAGATTTACATGTTTGGTTCTGGATTAACACGTTATATTTATACCATATACTGACTTGGTTCTGGATTGACAAGGTCTTGGTTCTAGATTTACATGTTTGGTTCTGGATTAACACGTTATATTTATACCAGATACTGACTTGGTTCTGGATTGACCAGGTCTTGGTTCTAGATTCACATGGTTGGATATAGATTAACACGTTCTATTTATACCATATACAGTATTGGTTCTGAATTGACAAGGTCTTGGTTTGGTTCTGGATTAACACGTTATATTTATACCATATACAGTATTGGTTCTGGTTTGACCAGGTCATGGTTCTAGATTTACATGTTTTGTTCTGCATTAACACGTTATATTTATACCATATACAGTTTTGGTTCTGGATTGACAAGGTCTTGGTTCTAGATTTACATGTTTGGTTCTGGATTAACACGTTATATTTATACCATATACTGACTTGGTTCTGGATTGACAAGGTCTTGGTTCTAGATTTACATGTTTGGTTCTGGATAAACACGTTATAGTTATACCATATACAGTATGGTTCTGGATTGACACGTTATATTTATACCATGTTCAGTCTTGGTTCTGGATTGACCATGTCTTGGTTCTGGATTGACCATGTCGTGGTTCTAGATTCACATGGTTGGATATAGATTAACACGTTCTATTTATACCATATACTGACTTGGTTCTGGATTGACAAGGTCTTAGTTCTAGATTTACATGTTTGGTTCTAGATTAACACGTTATACTTATACCATATACTGACTTGTTCTGGTTTGACAAGGTCTTGGTTCTCGATTTACATGTTTGGTTCTGGATTAACACGTTATATTTATACTATTAACAGTATTGGTTCTGATTTGACCAGGTCTTGGTTCTAGATTTACATGTTTTGTTCTGGATTAACACGTTATATTTATACCATAAACAGTTTTGGTTCTGGATTGACAAGGTCTTGGTTCTAGATTTACATGCATGTTTGGTTCTGGATTAACACGTTATATTTATACCATATACTAACTTGGTTCTGGATTGACAAGGTCTAAGTTCTAGATTTACATGTTTGGTTCTGGATTAACACGTTATATTTATACCATATACTGACTTTGTTCTGGATTGACAAGGTCTTGGTTCTAGATTTACATGTTTGGGTCTGGATAAACACGTTATATTTATACCATATACAGTATTGGTTCTGGATTGAATCGTTATATTTATACCATCTACAGTATTGGTTCTGGTTTGAGCAGGTCATAATTCTAGATTTACATGGTTGGTTCTAGATTAACACGTTATATTTATACCATATACAGTATTGGTTCTGGATTGAGAAGTTCTTGGTTCTAAATTTACATGTTTGGTTCTGGATTAACACGTTATATTTATACTACTAGTATTAACAGTATTGGTTCTGGATTGACCAGGTCTTGGTTCTAGATTTACATGTTTGGTTCTGGATTAACACGTTATATTTATACCATATACATTCTTGGTTCTGGATTGACCAGGTCTTGGTTTTAGATGTACATGTTTGGTTCTGTATTAACACGTTATATTTATACCATGTACAGTCTTGGTTCTGGTTTGACCAGGTCTTGGTTCTAGATTTACATGTTTGGTTCTGGATAAACACGTTATATTTATACCATATACAGTCTTGGTTCTGGATTGACCAGGTCTTGGTTCTAGATTCACATGGTTGGATATATATTAACACGTTCTATTTATACCATATACAGTATTGGTTCTGGATTTACCAGGTCTTGGTTCTAGATTCACATGCTTGGTTCTAGATTAACACGTTATATTTATACCATATATACTGTATTGGTTCTGGATTGACAAGGTCTTGGTTCTCGATTTACATGTTTGGTTCTGGATTAACAACTTATATTTATACCATATACAGTATTGGTTCTGGTTTGACCAGGTCATGGTTCTAGATTTACATGTTTGGTTCTAGATTAACACGTTATATTTATACCGTATACAGTCTTTGTTCTGGATTGACCAGGTCTTGGTTTTAGATTTACATGTTTGGTTCTGGATTAACACGTTATATTTATACCATGTACAGTCTTGGTTCTGGTTTGACCAGGTCTTGGTTCTAGATTTACGTGTTTGGTTTTGGATTAACATGTTATATATATATATATACAACTCGTCTAAACATCAACCCAACAATGTTAGATCTGTAAATTTGCTTTCGCAAATTTTTGGTTCTTCCCTCGCCGGGATTCGAACCCATGCTTCTGTGATATCGTGACACCAAATCGCCTGCACTGCAGCCGTCCCGCTAGACCACACGACCACCTGAGCTGTCAAAAAAAGACCCTCGGTGGGCATGTGTTACCTTTCGACGTCAGTTTTATATATATATGATTCCATATACAGACTTGGTTCATATATATACACGTAATATCCTAGTATATATAGACATAGGTTTATCGTTGTTCAGTCTTTTTCGAAGGGAAAGAAGATTTTGAAAATTCAGAGGAAATAAAGTGTAAGTTTAACAATGAATTACATTGATTTACGTTTCAATAACATTAGGGTCTGGATGGGGCATTCATGAAGAAATATGGCAAATAAATATAACACGTATAATGAATAGAGAAAAATGAACTGAAAACATAAAGAGTAGAGAATAACTGTGGAAAATAAAATAATTATGTTATACGTTACTGATTAGAGAAACGAGCAATGTACAGAATAAAGAATTCCTCCAATTACAGAAAATTTGAATTGTAAAATTATGTTAATGGGAATTTTACAAAATAAGCGTTATTCTTACAGATAAAGAAAAATGCCCTAAAAATTTAAAGAATACAGAAATTAAAGAACCCTATCCATACCATTTTACTTGGCTTCGTCCTTATTTTACTTAAGGGGACGGGCATTTGGTATTCTTGGTTTTTGTGGATTGGCTATTTATTTACCACTGTTGGTAGGTATATGCATTTTTTTTTAGCGGATTTCTTCCCCTAACTCTCCCCCGAAAATAAAATAGTCGTCCATTAAACAGAATTTAATAACAAATCGCGTTCGTTTTGACGTTTTATTTATGTAGACATTACGTAGATAATCATATTATTTTTTTGTCATTTAAAGATTTTTAATCATTTACATGCCTACATAAATAAACTACGTCAAACTAATCTTTCTCTTTAAATTCCAACCTCTGTTTTACTCATATGCCAAAAAAATTCTGGTCGATAAAAGTAATTTTCACATGGGAGAAAATGCTTGTATAATTGTAATCATATTTTGATATTTTAGAAATACCCATCATAAATGTAGTATTACATGTTTGGTTCTGGATTAACAACTTATATTTATGTAGTATTGTAGATCGTTGTACCTGATATCTATGGAAAAAAACACATATTACATTCTAATATTGAATAACTTATGACTATTTTAATATGTATGAAACTGGAACTAGTAAATTAATGTAGTAATTAGTCCCAGATAAAAAATAAATACACATATATTTTTTACTTTACTGGCACATTGAAGCGTTCATCAACACTAAGCTTTCAATAATTTCTTTTTCTTACATTTTTATCTTCAAAATTAAGGTCAACAAGCGTTTGTAATTAATTACGATAGAACTGGAATCAAATTCATGAGGGTCTGGATTGAAGGGGATGGTCTTTTTTATTATGTCTTTATTCTTTGATTTTGAGGTCATCTTTTTCTATATTTATTATTTATTTTGCATGCCCATTATTCTTTATTCTTTGTAATTGTGCACCATACTCTTGTCTATTAATTTTATTATCATTTTTGCCAATATTCTATATTTTTTATTCATTTTACCCTTTATTCTGCACCTTTTTTTACTATTATTCCCTTTTCTGTAAACCCCATCCAGACTCCTATTCACGCCAAACAGAACATAAATTTATGTGCCTTTAACAGAGAAAAATATTTAAATGTTGCCATTTTATTCGTACATTTTATTATTATCAGTTCAACAGTTTAATGATGTCCAATGATAATTGTAAAAATGGTGTTGATTTCAGCTACTTAATTTGATAATAAATCCGGTATCGTGACAGTTCGCATCATCTTTTGGGTAGATATATATGTCTATTAGTAGGCTATAACGCATGTGTAAAATATGGTTCTACTTTCACTTCCGGCTCTAAATTGACATAGGTTCTGATTTCACACACGCTGATGGGTACTGTTGGTTTGGTTTCAATTGATTTCATCCTCTTCATTCGAAAGGTGGTGAATAGTTGTCTCATTGGCAACAAACCACATCAGAGACGGATTTAGAGTTTTTTACGGGGGACCTCCCCCCTTTTCTAGGAAAATTGGTTGATTATATAGAGAATCACTGAAGCATGACTGCAACGAGCCCAGTGCCCACTCTTAGGCAGGCAGTCAGCCACTCATGTAAATTCTGGATCTGCCACTGAACATCTCTTTGTTTTTATAATCTTAGAAGTAAAGCATACTGGTTTCAACATTAACACGTGTCGTTATTTATAACATGATAAATTCTAAAATAAACAAAAACATTTTAAACATTAAATGATAAACTGCTAAAGTTCTGAAGTTTGTAGAACAACCCATATGTATTTGTTATGTTTTTTTTTTAATAATTATTGTGACAGATATTTGACACAAATTGTACAAAGATGACGTTACAATTATTATTAAGTTTTATGTTTATGAGAAAGGTTAATAATTTTGATTATTCAATTCAATTCATTATGCGTGGGTTGCTGTAATTAGTAAACTGGGACGTGTCAAAAAGTATCCTAGAATATGTTCTAAGATATGTCTTAGAACCATGTTTATGACGGTCTTAGGACGTATCTGAGACGATATAAAACAAAGCTTACTTAGGACCGTATCCTTTGAATAAATGGCTTCATTTTCACCTTAAAGTTAACTCTGAGTAAAGACAAGCCTGTGCATCTGGAAAAGTTTTAAAGCATAGCATGCCCTAGATACACAGGTTTGTCTGTATTCACAATACATTTTGAGGTGAAAATGCAGCCATATTAGCAAAAGGGTTCACATGAACCTTAAAGTTATAGGTAACTTTTTTTCATTATTTCTCCCTATATATGCGTTAAAACGCAAACATTTGCGAAATAAAGCAAACCTTTGCGTCATATATTTACCGCACACATGCGTTATATAATATTAACGCACACATTTGCGAAATAACGCTTTACCTTTGCCTTATAACGCAAACCTTTGCGCGGCGTTATAACGTACACATGTATAATAAATAAATAGAATGATATGTTCATCAGAAAGGTATATCATTTAACAACAAAATAGATATAGTGTAGTATATATGGGCATATTTTAATTTAAAGATAAAATGTCATACATGTGAAACTTTCAAGTCAAATAGACAAAATGATCTTTCTGCTTTAAAATGAATCATTAATAAGGATTTTTTTTAATTGATACAAGAAAACTCAGAATATAATAACGATTTTTATAAAAAGTCATTGAATTTTCATATCAATATAGTGAAGTATTTTTGAGATGCTTGGGTAGCAATTTGAATGGAGAGAAACTAATTTAATATTAAAACATCTTCATTCTATTTTATTTCCAAAGGGTAAGTTGTTTAAATCTAACCATCTTTACACAGTCCTCAAACGAAAGCTTACTTTTATATATTATAAAACTTATTTAGATAAGTATATTTTTATTCGCTTATAAGTTTATAAGCAGGGTTGCTTTTTTTTATTTTCTACGGTATAACTCCAATTTACTCAATTTTCTTTGTAATATATATACTAATAGTATCATGGATATCATTTTTGGGGGCCTTTTTAGTTTGCTGTTCGGTGTGAGCCAATACTCCGTGTTATTTAGCAAATGTTTGCGTTATTTCGCAAAGGTATGCGTTATAACGCAAATGTTTACTTTATTTCGTAAAGGTTTACGTTATATCGCAAATGTTTGCGTTATTTTGCAATAATTCTTACATGATCTGCATATTAGGGAATACGTTGAAATGATTATTCGAGAGGAGTTCCGGCAGTTGATCTTGACGTTGGTTATTTATCGATAGACGACGTTGAACGAACATTTCTTTTCGTAACCAATGTAAACAAGATGGCTGCGATTTTTTTTTAACACCGACGTTAACATTTATATTCACTGTACGTTAATCGTTAAATGAAATAATAGACATTATCATTCGTTGGAATGATAATAAGAGTTTTTGCAGTTTACTTTTTATCAGATAGCAAATTTCATCGAGTACATTTTTATGCGTAAACCAACAAATATATATTCATGCGCCAAGCCTATTCAATGACATAAATATACAATTTACGTATAATAGAGGTAAAGAGTATGGAAAAATATTTTCCCTATCTCCAATTTGAAAATTTTCTAAGGATTAAACGCCATTTAAAAAGAATTTATTGGTGTTTAAACTGGACCAAGTCACTCACAAACATTATAAAAGTCCGAAAACACCAATAAATGCCTTTAAAAAGGCGTTTAATCCTATAAAGGTTTGCGTTATAACGCAAATGTTTGCGTTGTTTCGCAACGGTTTACGTTATGACGCAAAGGTTTGCGTTATTTCGCAAAGGTTTTCGTTATAAGAAACATTAAAAATAAGTTGTATGGCGCTTCCGTGTAATAGTTTGAAATTGTAGTAGTATTTTATTATTTACTTTATGCCATATTAGTTGATTTTATTTTGACCGTGAGATATTGTGTAACTTTTAGCTCTTTCCTACGACACCTATTTATATATCCTAACTTTAGGTCCAAATTTATGACATATCTTATTTTAGGAGACTTTCGTTAACCTAAAGCCCCGGTCACAACAGACCGCACGATTTTTTGTCGTGGAAGATCTATAAAAAAAAGTTGTCGTGGCACTGTCGTGCAAAATGTCAAAAAAATATTTCGAGTTGTCACATCAGCTATGAAATGTTCACGATTGTTTCACGATAAATACACGACAAACAAAATTTTTGTAATTGTACTGTCGTGGGTTTGTCACAAGTCGGTCGTGCGACAGTTGTACGACACTCAGTCGTTTTGGGCTGTTTTTCAGGTTTTCATGTCATGGGATGCGCGTGTCACCGTCATGCCACTATCGTATTACTGTCTAGTTGAGGGTCACTCGCGCGTTTGACTCCGGGACTACTAGTATATCATGTGTATATACATGTAGAAGGCCCAAGTTATTGCAAGCGACTTGCAATTTGCTTTCAATATAGTTAAGTCTCATTTTAAGTTTGGTCCAAGTAAAAGACGTGTTTCCTATTAGTTTATATTATAATTGTTCAGCAAATTTAAACCAGGCTTCCCCCGGAAAAAAATTGATGATATTTTGCTCTTGTTGGAGTCTGCGAAGGCGCATTTTTAGAAGGGGCAAACGTAATCGTCCTGGTGGAATAGCCATCCTCATTAAACAGCAGACGGTATATTTTCCAAACTTTCATTCCCGCCAAATTGTATTCTTCTAAATAAAACGAAAATATTTTGAACGACGAACGTACCACTGTCGTACGACAGACAATCAATGATGTGCGAGCATCGTATGACATTTGGTATTCGTGAGACAATCGTGCGACTGTATCGCGAATGTAATGCGACAGTCGTGAAATTGTCGTACGACAGTCGTACGATTGTTTTTTCTTTCTTAAATGGTTTATGTTGGTACCCACGACAATGTGCGTATCGCACGGCAGTCACACGATTATGGTAAGACACTCTCACGACAGCCACAAGACAGTGACACGACAAAAAATCGTAGAGCAAAAGGTGCATGTCTAATAAAAAATTAAAATTATTCATTTAAAAAATTATCTGTAGAAATTTTGAATATCTTACCTGCGTCTCCTTTTGCAAGAGAAGAAAAATACAATGCAGATATTACGTTTAAAGCCGCAAATTTTATCACCGACATTTTTTTACATGGACTTGTAAACTACTAACCTTTTCCCAGGTTAACTAATGGATATTTATGCATGATTGTATATTAAGAGAACATATATTAATCATGTATTATTATTTCTGACATTTTTTATTGAACATTATTAATCACTTGCACCTACACCTGTAAAATAATTTGTTTCTTTTGTAGACATACATGTATAGATGAAATACTTAGACCAGACAGACAATTGGCGCAACAAGTGGGTCCAGGGGTTGGAACCCCCCTTATTTTGCCGATCAATGCATTTGAATGGGGACATATAGTTGGAACCCCCCCTTTTTTGTCATGGGTTGGGACCCCCCTTTTTTAAAATGGCTAGATCCGCCCCTGCAGACAGACAGACAATTATATTTAAACCACTATATATATATATTTACACACATTGTTACAAAGAATGAAATAATAATACATAGTTTACAAAATAAGTGTGCACATGACAAGATAATAACCCTTCAATTATTTTACAAGATCTTTTGCTATTAATGTAGAAAACAAAGAAGACAAAGGCTAACAAGGAAGACCTGTTAGTGAATTTATGACCTATATAAATTTACACCTTATCTTAAAGGAGTAGGTCCGGTAAGGGCCAATTTTGGCCTCAAGTTTCAGGTTCATCTGACGATAGATTTTGGACACTTTTTAAACACTGAAGTGTCTATTTCAATTGATTCAATTATTTTATTTAAAAGATGTTAACTGATTTTGTCAATTAAAAACGCTCCGATTCAAGCCTAAATATGAAAAATCTATCAAATATGCCAAACAATGTCACTTACCAGATCGTTTTTGTCAAAAATGAAAGTGGCCGCATTCGTGTTCATCCTCAACCTATATATGTTATGTATTATCATCAAATACAACTTACATTTCAATTTTATGAATGAACACAAATGCGGCCACTTTCATTTAAGACGAATATCGTCCAAAATTTAACTAAAATGCTAGAATTGTGAAGATTTCAGTAATTTAGCATGACTCTATGATGCTAGTACCCGATATATGTGCATTGTATTGTCAAAAACAGCACGTAGCAGAACCATTCTTCTTTCCAATTATAGATAACTAGAAGTTTACATTTTAACAATTTTGGAAAACTGCTATATTTTGGGGCCAAATAACGGTCTTACCAGACCTACTCCTTTATAGTTTGCAATAATTTACAAAATTTATTTAATTTTACTCTGTTATAATGATAATTTAATTATCCAAAAACAGTTTTTCTTGAGTCGTCATTTAGATTGGCTTTATTGTCTAAAAAAAACCAGGTGGACAAAAGTCATTGGAAGCATAACTCGATTTGTAATTGCTAGCAATAACGGATGGCACCCTTGTCCCACCATTGCCAGGATAAGGGCAACCAATTTGAATATTCCAAGGTCGAAGATTGCATCTACATATGTCAGTTACCATTATGGTAAAAAAATGTATGTTTCCATGGTAACGATGGCCTTTTCAGAAATTTCAAAAGCAGACGTCACATTGGCACATCATGCCGTGTTACTTATCCATACAGTTTTATTGATCTATGTGTTGTAGTCTTTAAATACAGCTTTAATGTATTTTCTCATATGTTTAACTTGCGCCATGTTTCCACTACAATGGCGGCCAAATAATGTCTGCACATCAAGGCTTACCAAGTTATATTTCCATAAAGTGTTATCCAGGTAGGTCTAACAATATTAGATTAACAATTTTGTTTTTTTTCTGGTATAAATTGGCATCAAATGTCAATTTTATTCTTCAAAATTCGAAATCCTTTAACAATTTTTTTTTTCTGGTATAAATTGGCATCAAATGTCAATTTTATTCTTCGAAATTCGGGGATTATTCGAGAATTTCTGATAATCCGGTATATGACCGCCGTATATATATATATATATAAAAAAAAAAGGATTTTCGAAATAAAAAGGGTAGGCTAAGAACATTGTCCTGTCCCCAAGTACCTATTTCTTGTCACAATATAACACAATCAAATATGTTCAAAGCCTCTTATGTATACCCGATAGAACCAAATATAAATCATGTAAATAGAATAAAATTAGATATGGCAAATGTTTCTTTAAAGTTGGACTGTAAAGATCAATTGAACCACGAACTATATTTTTTTTTTTGTGTTATACATTTTTCAAGTAGTCAAAATATCAAAAGCAGGTTGTGTATGACCTGTACCACTTTATTGATTTGTATTATAAGATAGAACAAGCCTGTTCTTTAGAATTTAAATATCGCTCTCAACTATTTGAACTTGATGACATACGAATATCTCAGAACTCCTTTTACCGTCAACATTGTATCATATATAGGCCAACAGATGAATATAAATATGCAAATAAAATTTAAAACATTTTAATGACATAATAAATATTTCAAAATTCATATTTGCAACACATCATAGAAAAATGTTGACATGTAAGGGATAATATGGCAGCAACTAATAATATAAATTATATTTCAGTACTTGTCAGGATTTATTTATTTGTTTGCATGTTTGTTGATGTATGACTCAGTCCAAGTCGATTATTGAGGGGGGGATAGGAGGGGTCCTTATCCCGAAATCCCGGACTTAAAACACGACATCCCGAGGTTTCGAATTTAAATAAACGTAAATCCCGATATCCCGAAATTCGAAAAAAAGAATTCCCAGATCCCGCTAGGGCCTATCTCGAAATCCCGAGCTTAAAAACACCCGATCCGGTGTTCCGATAAAGGTCCTATCCCCCTTCATTATTGTCTAAGCATCCGAATGTGGTTCATCTAAGACTAATGACAAGACTAAACATCACAATTTAGTCTATCTAAGACCAATCATGGTAGGAAAAAACCGCATACAACAATCACTTTTCAATTGTGGCGTCACATATTTTGTTTTATGACGTCAAAATTTTACGGGAACCTTTGTGATATATCCAGTAATGGTGGACAAATAGCGATAAGGTGTGTAGTAAGACTTAAGGATGTACTAAGGTGAGGTTAGGTAAAATTTAAGAAATTAAGAAATTAAAATTGATACTATAAGCTGGTAGAGCATGGACCTCCTTTTCGATATATTTGAGATTTAAAATATGGCGGGAAAAGGCTGACGCTGACTTTTACCTTATATTTGCATTGGTATCATTTGGGTCTCAAAACAAAAGAAAGAAAATCAAGAATCTTCTAAACTTTTGGTAAATGACCTTTCATGAGCCATTAAATCTTATATGAAAAAATAAATGGGTGTTATTGGGCAAAATATTTTGCATTGTATTGTATGGAAAAACACCAAGGAGTCCGAACATTTGACACAATTTCCAAAACCTCATCTAAGTACATCCTTTTAAGATCCGAATATAGTCTAACTTGGACCTATCACGGTAAGACCAAATATCCAAACACAGGCTTTCTTGGACAAATGGTAAGAGTAAACACAACTGTACCTGGTTAAAAATTGGGGGCGGATGATGCCATCTCATAGATAATGAAACTGTGTGTACCAAGTCAGATTTAACTACAATTTGTCTGCGCACAATGCATGATGTATCAAGTTAAGAATGAGGCAATTATTTTTCGCTTTTTTGTAGTTTTGACATTTGATTTTATAAGTTTTTATTCAAATACCCTTTCGTTTTTTTTGTTTCGCTTTTTTTCTTATGAGAAGGTTTTGTACGAGTAATTCTTCACATGAGTACAAATGCACAGCTAGTACAGTCATACTAAGAAAACTGTTATTAATAAATTTAACAGACAAACCTGGCTGTTAATTTCTTTGTCATTTGGTTTCTTGCGGGGATTTTTTTATTGGTAACTCTTTTTTATCTGTCACCAAATGTTTTAATTAAAAATCGGGACCATTCACGCCACCTAGCTGCTCACAAGAATACTTTTAAACTAAGAGTGTCAAATGGTGTAGTTGAAATCATCCCGTCGGAAATTTTAGGGACGATTTTTGGTTGACCGTTATGGAACAGTTTCACAGATGATAACGGATATGTTCCTGATGACGTATAATTACAATCCCCTTCCCTTTTCACGAATATGAACTACCGAATTAGACTATAGACCGGGTTTGTAATAACATGAGCAAAACGACGGGTGCCATATGTAGAGCAGAATTGCTTACCCTTCGGAAGCAATTTTGATCACCCGAAGTTGGTGGGGTTCGTGCTGCTTAGTCTTTAGTTTTCTATGTTGTGTGTTGTGTTCTATTATTTGGTTGTTTGTCTTTTTCTTTTTTAGCCATGACGTTGTCTGTTTATTTTCTATAAGTTTGACTGTCCCTTGGGTATTTTTTGTTCCTCTGGAAAAATAAACTATTACATTATACTTATTCATTACTAAACATTGAATGATAAATAATGAACACTACTTCATTATTCATAATTGAATTTTTGAAAATTAATAATGGACATACTTTCAGACCAGCGGGATAAAATTTCTTAAATGTCACCCTTTGGTGCACACCAGTTCAATCTCTGGCGAAGAGAACATATCCGTTCTTATCACGTCACTTCAATCTCCGGCATAGAGATCATATCCATTCCTATTTCCTATCACGTCACTTGAATCTCCGGCGTAGAGATCATATCCGTTCCTATCATGTCACTTCAATCTCTGCCTTAGAGACCATATCCATTCCTATCACGCGTGTCACTTCAATCTCTACAAAGATTGAAGTGTCGTGATTGGGACGGATATTATCTCTACGCTGGAGATTATTGTTACGTGATAGGCACGGATATGATCTCTACGGCAAAAATTGAAGGGACATGATAGGAACGGATATGAACTCTATATGTTCTCTACGCCCGAGATTCAATTCAATTCTTTATTACTTTGAGCAAATGATGCTCATCAGTACAAATATAATGTATATGCAAATACAATATATCATAAATAAATACATAAAACATACATAACTGATAAATGAATACATCCGAGAAGAATAATAATCTATATTAAGTATTGGTTATAACATGTCTGTTCTACGTTAAATGCATGGAAAAGAAATTTACAAAGGTTACATATGTCTTTTACATTTTCTGTGCTCAACAACTGTAAAAGCTTAAATGACGATGGACGCTTATAATAATATGGCTTAATATACTGTCTCCTAATTGCATTATAACAATCACATTGTAAAATGAAATGAAACTCGTCTTCTATTGTATTTAAAGTACAGAGAGTGCATTTTCTTTCAGATCTATTAACACCGTGATATCGTCCTGTTTCAACAAATAAGTTATGTGAAGACAATCTTATTCTAGTTAGATACACTCTAAAATTCACAGGTTTAGTAACTTAAAGGTAAAATTGTAAACGAACATTATTTATACAGTATTTATATAAAAAACACTTTGGCGAGCCATTCAATAATTGATTCAAATGTTGATTAGCTTGATCAAATATTCTAGTTTTGACAAAATACTTAAGAGTGTCATTTACAACTAAATTATCTTGGTTATACCAGAAGTCATTCAGACCCAAATTAAACAATAAATACTTCAGTTGATAAATCCAACTATTTCTGTTATTACATTGATTCCGTACCTGCTCTTTGTAACAATTTTCAAGAATACAATTATTCTTTGATAAAAGTTTAAACCAGTATCTTATAATATTATACAATCTAGAATATATCAAAGGATATCTTCCAAGCTCATAATACACCATTACATTTGTTGTACATTGTTTGACACCTAAAATATTTTTGCAAAAATCTAACTGAACTTTTTCAATATTAGGAGCTTTATGAAAGCCCCATTTCTCACTGCCATAGCATAAAATACTACTTATATATGTATCAAACAAATTAAGGTATGTGAACACATTCAAATATAAGGATGACACTTTTGATTTCATGGCAAATACAGCTTTCCTGCCTTGCTCAGCTAATTGTTTTTGAGTTTTTAAAAATTTTCCGTTATAATTCAACAGAATACCTAAATAACAAAATTCATCAACAATGTCAATAATAGATTGAACTGACGTGATAGGAACGGATATTATCTGTACGCCGGAGATTGGAGTGACGAAGAGTAAAAAAATATTGACAGCTAAAATTGATGTACGAGCTTTGGTCCTAGGTTTGAATTTAAGCTAGCTGACCATTGCCATTTTTACACATGTCTGTGACGTCATTTTTATGAACGGTATAAATTAAGAAACTGTAAAGTCTTTTCACTAATAAATAATACGGTTCTTCTCCGCTGCATGTAATTTTTTAGGGTCTTTCTCTGCATTCTAAAAAATATCATTTGAATCATACCATGTCCCGTGATAATGTGTAAATAAACTCATCATAGATACCAGGATTAAAATTTGTATGTACGCCAGACGCGCGTTTCGTCTACAAAAGACTCATCAGTGACGCCCGAATCCAAAAAAGTAATAGTAAGGTATGATGAATATGTTAAATCGATATTCTATGGTTTATTTAGTGCATAAGACCATTGTATGCATACGTCACATCTGCCGTTTGGTCAGAATGAATGTTGTTGTTATTAATAGATGGCGTAAGAAACATAAATGGAAACGTCTTTATAAGTCACAGCTCTAAAATAACCAGGGTCTCGGTTTTAAGCTTTGGTAAATTCCCTGAGTAATTAGTGGAATGTAACAGGAAACATCAGGAGGAGCTTGGACTTCTGAAAGATATTGTAACAAGCCAGTAATGAAAATAAACATTTAATTAATATGTTGTTGAAAAAAAAAGGTTACATCGATTTGTTTTAGTTGCGCTCCAAATTTCTGTAGAAACTGTTCATTTTTAAACATATTCAAGGAGTACATTTCAAAACAATTTCCTTAGTGATATATAGGGCGGACATGAGATTTTAAACAGTGAAAAAGCATGAAACAAATTTATTGCTTCGACAAATCTTTATGTCTATTTGATAAAACAAATTGCACAGCTTCTTATCAGTATCAGCTGTGATATATAATATACATATATCAATAAATTTATAGTTTATCTTATGAAATATATTTATCTTATATCTGCCATCCGCCAAGAAAATAATTTTTTTTTAAAGTTTTTTTAATTGAGACTGATGACTGACAAAATATATAAACAAGTGTACTAGTCTTGTATCCTTTATCTTGTATCTGACATTCGTAAATATTATGATTTTGTTATTTAAAATCTAAACGTTAATGAACTAGGCATTATACAGCAAACAGTGTTATGCAACAGATAATTTTCTTTGACTTTTCAAGTTATTGGAATTAAAGTCGAATAACTATTTTCACTATATTCTAAAATGTTGAGTCAGAAATATTTGTCTATTTTGTATTTCAATTGGATAATATATTCGTGCAAATGTCAGGATTTAGAGAAGTTTGTTGCCCCGATACTGGACAATCAAAACGCGCCACTTGTTGCAATAGTTGATACAAGAAACATAAGTTCGCATATTGTCCGGTCTATCGAAATCCCATTACGGGAGATTATAAACTCAACTACACAATGCAAAATAAAAGAAGAACTAGAAAAATACGCTGTTTCCAGTCAAAGGGACGTAAATGGTCAACTAGAAACCTTACAACACAAGATTGACAAACATATTGAAGATCTCAGTAATCAATTCACTGTAGTTAACCAGGACATTGTGTCATTGAGAAAAGACACGGAAGAGACAATTTCACATGAAATTCTTGAACATAAGAAAGATGTGATCAAGCTTGTCAATACCCTGAAATCAGATCTGGATAAAAAGATGAATAATTTAAGTACCAATGTGGTTTTCGTGCAGTCAGAAGTACATAAGAAGATCGACAAACATATCAAAGATAACCGGGACCAATTTACTGTGCTTCAACAGGACATTGCGATATTAAGGAAAGAAATGGAGGAAAAAATATCTCATGAAATTCTTGAAAACATGAAGAATTTTACCGCGGTTTTCAATACTGTGAACAAAAATTTGGATGAAAAAGTGAAAAGTTTAACCAGCAATGTGAAATTTCTGCAACCAGAATTAAGGGAAACCAAACTTCACGTTGATAACAATGTGTCAATGTTATCAAAACAACTGGGAAAACATTCCAATAGCTTAGGGGGACATGCCTCAAGGCTAGATGACCTAAATGCTAGTATAAATGCCATAAATTCAAGAGGTAAGTTCTCTTGTTAATATAAAACTGAATGTTTTAGGAATTACTTACAAGTATGGACACATACAATGTATCTGTGTGTATATTTCTTGTTTGATCAATGTTAGTATGTTTGCCCTAGGAAGTACTTTATTGTCTCAAGGCTAGACAACATGAATGCTAATGTAAATGCCATAAATTCAAGAGATAAATTCTCTAGTTGATATAACATTGAATGTTTTACGATAAATTACAAGTGTGGACACAGATCAGTGTGGGCAGTTCTTGTTTGATAAATGTTAGCATGTTTGACCTAGGAAGTTCTTTATTGTAATACTAGTATATTAAATACTAATTTTATATCGTTTTACAAACTTTTCTCTAGAAATAAAAGTATGATGGTGATTTTACCAAATGTTTCATGGTCGTTCTCATAGGTTTCAATGTTAAACTGTGTCCAATAGCTATAGTGAGAGCCAAGTTTGATTTCAACTTTGTACGTAGCAAAAGCTCCAAATCAGCAGAGTTTACTTTATTCCATAAGTTTTCCTAATTTTCTGGACTGTTGTATCGATTTTTAACACGATTCTGTTGTGAACTGTATAACAAAGTAGTGGCTTTTTGTTGTCGTTTTTAATAGAAATCCTATACAATTATATATACATTTTCAATTTTTTGTAATTAGATTATCGCTGAAAGCCTACATGTTACTTTTCCAAATTTAGATCCAAGTCAATGAGTTATAAATGCATATACAATTTCACTCGAAAAACGCCCAATTATGTTTACTTTGAATGTAAGCACATTTTTTCCCTCCAAAATGATAAAAAAAAATGTGTATGTCAAATTATTCTGTCGATAAACTTACATCAATCATTTTAGACAAAATTTCAGAATAAATTTGAAAGCACAATAATCAAAAACACATTTACTTGTATAAATAATGTACTTCTACCTAATTTTTCTTACATCTACCTGTTTTAGTTTTGTCTTCTTGTTTTATGTATAAAAAGTTAAATATCAGTCTAAAACCTTTTTTTATCTGTTTCCGAAGAAGGTTAATTGGTCTATTACATTCATTAAAAAGTGCTAACAAAAATAAAAATTATGTAAAAAAGATAGCTTATTTGCACCTGAAACTAACAATTAAGACACTTAGATTGATATATGATTTATTTTCTTGGTGTTCAGCATAACCAAAAAAATAAATAAATTGTAATCTGATTTATATTTACTGATACTGAAATTATATTGATGAATATATTACATGTATTATATGATATTATATTTATATGATATATATGTAGTTACACATTTTCCAGTATTTTGAACGGATTCTATTTTCCTAATTTAAGCTCAGCAACAGCAGAAATCGGATTTGCTTGAAACACAATTAGCAAATGCTGAAGAGATAAATAACACAAAACTGCAAGAAAATGTCAATCTAAAGATTTTAACAGAACTAGGTAAATATGAAGAATTATAACATATATATATATACACATATATATACATGTATATTGTTCAGTATTGTTAAAACTTTTGACACTGAGGAAGGCCATTTGATGAGCCGATATATTTGTCAACACGATTTATTAACAACATTTCCGTATAATAACATCTTATATCAGTACCGTTGTGCAAATTTATAGACTGATATAATTTTTTCTTTATCTGCATATTATCGTCTATTCTAGGCGATCTACATAGTAAATTTGCTGGTTGGTCATTTTTATAGACTTCTATATACATATATATATATACATTAGACCGTTGGTTTTCACGTTTGAATGGTTTAACACTAGTAATTTTTGGGCCCTTTATAGCTTGTTATTTGGTGTGAGCCAACTGAAGACTCCGAGTTGAAGGCCGTACATTGACCTATAATGGTTTACTTTTATAAATAGTTATTTGGATGGAGAGTTGTCTCATTGGCACTCACACCACATCTTCCTAAATCTATATATTTACTATAGTGTTCAAATTTGCTCTGTCTGTTTGTTTTTCTGCACCAAGATAATTCTTTTCACGAAGACGATGACCGGTTAGCTTCATGAAAGCGAATACTTGCATTAATTAATTACAGTCAGCAATGAAAGAATATCCTTTTTTGAAGGAATTTTAAATTTGTCTTACAAATTGACTGGATATACAAACGTATTTGAAAAAATGCTAATAGTTCCAGTGTACATATGTTCCAATGAATGTTTATTTGCGTATTCAGACAAATAAATTAGTTGATTCATTCCATAAGTTGAGTGTCTTCGGTTTGTCAGTAACTAACTTAAATCGTCTGCTTGAACGGGTGTGATAACTTTAACCATTAAATAAAACTGTTAATGCACGCATATATTACACGGTTAAATTATATCTTATTCGAAAGACTATTATCATCTGCTCTATCTGTTTTGCCCGGTCGTAAAAATGCGGACGGTGCAATTTCCGTCAACTGGAGTTAGATCAAAGATCAAGGACGATTTCGGGCATATTTTCCCACTGCTGGTGAACGTTTCGTCCCCAAGGGTATCACCAGCCCAGTAGTCAACACTTCGGTGTTGACATGAATATCAATAATGTGGTCATTTTTTATAAAATTTGAATTTTTCGAAAAAATAAGGATTTTCTTATCCCAAGTATAGATTTATTTATCTTAGCCGTATTTGGCACAACTTTGTGGAATTTATGATCATCAAAATCAAAACTAATAGTGATCAAAGGTACCAGGATTATAATTTAGTACGCCAGACGCACGTAGTGAACATTTTAATCCATTTCCATGAAATTTCTTGACCGACTTCGTGAAAATGAAGGCTGGCTTATTGAAGTATTATGTAAACTCTTTCCGTTTAAAAAAGATATGTAAACACTCATTTCATTCTTGTCCTTAACACTACCGACATTGAAATTTGATATTGATTCTATACACGGTGCGAAAGGTTGTCTTGCGAGAGAACGTTCTGTGTTGGTGATTTAGTCCTGACTGGTGCCTTTTGGGTTCAGATTCTGTGCTGATTGGTTTGTTTACATTGCATCATAACGACACTAAAAGAACCATTCTATAATTGTTTAATTTTTCACTGACACATTAAACAAACCTCGCAATGTTTTTATGCAAAAGTCGTGCATATTGGCAAATCGAAATTACCCTGATGATGTGCTTATGATTTAAGATTATGTCTGTCTGTCTATCCGTCCGTCTGTCTGTCGATCTGATTGTCGGTTTGTCCGTCTGTTGGTTTGTCGTTCGAACGGTCGGTTAGTCGGTCGGTCGGTCGGTCGGTCGGGTCTATCTGTCTGTCTTATGTCTGTCAGTCCGTCGGTCCGGCATATCAGTTTTCACTCTTTTTTTCCTTTGTTCTTGAAGATATTGATTTGATATTTAGCATGTAGTTTTATTGTGGCCAGTTACAGATCAAGTGTGAATTGTGTCCCGGTCTGATGATTTTTTGTTGAGTTATAATCATCGGACATAGAAAATTCAATTAATCATTTTTCTATTTTCTTTGATATGCTTGAAGAAATTGATTTGAAACTTTGTTAGATATATTATGTATGTAATACATTAAGTTCGAATTCTATTGTGTTTGGATGATTTTTACAGTGTTATGATCCTTTGAATTAAAAATACTTAAAAGTAATCTGTTTTCCATAACTTTTTTAACATTTGGTACTTTGGCCAACATATCAAACACGTTAAAAGTATGTGGTCCCAATTGTGTCGTGTCTAGTATCACTATTGAAGTTGTTGTACCAACATATTTCGCGGAGTCGGTCAACATTTCTAACGGAAGTGGTCCAAAATTTCATTAATAAATCCAAATCTGTTTTTAAATTGGTGATACTGAATTAATTCTATGATAAATGAACTGGATGTTATTTTCAGGTCAACTTTTCCCCTTGTTTGAAATGTGTTTTTTTTTATTTCAGCTCAGCTTCATCGGAAATTGGCAAATATTGAAAAGAGAAATGAGGAAACGGAGTACCTAAACAATTTAACGGTTTCATATTTACAAAACCAGATTTATGACCTCACGGAACAAGGTAAATATGAATTATCATAACAAAATAAAAAACACACTTCCTCTGGCTGATGTAAAATTCAGTGAACTTACATTTTACGACGTCATAGATAAAATTGAACGGAAACACATTATGTAGTCGTTTTTTTTTTTAAATATCCAAAACTCAAAAACGACAACATACTGCCAAAGTGTATGCTGTCAATGCATCATGACTATGACATCGTTGTTATGTGATAGTCTTGGGTCGTATATTTGATCTCTTGCTTGATCGAATAGATATTTGGAGTGTTTGCTGCTTCTCATATAAACAGGCGAAATTTAGGAGAAATAGAAAACTGGTCCGAGAAGAGTGATATATCTTCCTATAGACTCTTACGCCCTTATTCATAATAAACAATTTACGAAAATCAGCCATGACAGACATAAACCAACGAAATCAACTGAAAACCCACAGGCTCCTGCCATTGGGAGCCACGTGCACATAAAGAATATGGTGGGTTAATATAAAAAAGAAGGTGTGGTATGATTGCCAATGAGACAACTGTCCACAACAGACCAAAATGACACAGACATATAGGTCATCGTACGGCCTTCAACAATGAGCAAAGCCCATACCGCATAGTCAGCTATAAAAGGCCCCGATAAGACAATGTAAAACAATTCAAACGAGAAAACTAACGGCCTTATTTATATAAAAAAAAAAATTGAACGAAAAACAAATATGTAACACATAAACAAACGACAACCACTGACTCCTGACTTGGGACAGTCACATACATAAATAATGTGGGGGGGTTAAACATGTTAGCGGGATCCCAACCCTCCCCCTAATCGAGGACAGTGGTATAACAGTACAACATAAGAACGAACTATAAAAATCAGTTGAAAAAGGCTTAACTCATCAGATGGACAAACATACAAGTGGACGTGGCCGGTTACTTATACATCCCAACACAAAAGGACACAATGAATAGATCTGAGAGTACTCGCATTTATCTGACAGTTAGTTCAAAGCCACTAATTACTAATAAAAAAAATCATGCATCTAAGACTAAATTATCAATCCGTACACATCCAACATCCAATGGATTTAGTGTGAAGACGTCATAAACAGCCAGAGAAAAACATGACATTGTGCAATGCCAAGTTACAGGTATCGACAGATTGTAGGTCCATGAACATGTAGATGTATATAACGTACTAGTAATATTTAGTTAGCTTTTAATTTACTGATAACAAAATCAATATTTATACCTATAAAAACAATATTCAATGATCTTATTACAGTGTTGAATAGGTAAAAATGTGTGTGAGCGACCAACCTTCCCATTTATTAGGACAATGTTGATACGCCACAACAAAAGAACAAACATCAGTGGAAAATCGCTTCAATTATCAGATCGATACAAAGATAGACTGGACATGGTAGTGTTTATATCCCAACAACTAAAAATAAAGCATGCATACCTGACGTTCAGTGGTTGTCGATTATAATATGACCTATAATGATTTACTTTTACAAATTGTGACTTGGATGGAGAGTTGTCTCATTGGAACTCATACCACATTTTCTTATATCTATATAAGAATACAATATTATTCAGTACACATCATACATTCAATGAATTTAAATTAAAAAGAAGTATAGTCAGAGAAAAAAATGACCCTTTGTAGTACCAAAAAAAAAGGTATCAATTTGAAGTGCATATGTGTAAAACAATACTACGTATTTTGGTTTTAATTAACTGATTACAAAATCAATATTTATACCAATGAAAACAATATTCAAAGATCTAAAATTGAGCAGCTGTATACTACTGTTGCCTTTCTTTATCTTATTACAGTCTGTGTTGAACTTGTTACTTTTTAGAATGAGTTTACTTAATGAATTAAATAATCTCGCAAGTGTTGAGTTCAACATTATCGATTCCGTATTCATGGGAACTTCAATTTTTAACCCATGAGCTAGAGATTGGTTACGCATGTGTCAGTCGTGTTTAGCAATTAACAGGAAAAGAATGTCAACATTGATAGTGAAACAAAGAAGAACCATTTCGTTGACTAATTCAATCCACAAAAAAACTTATACATGTACATGTAAAATTCATAGTTGACTTATGTTTTATTTTTTTTTACATGAAATAAAACGAACATAGCAAAATCCGATGCAAAAATCAAATCGGTGAATATATATTTTGACAACTAATACCCCTTTTATTTTTTCTTCAATAATAAAAGTAGATCACAAATTGATCCCCTAAAAATGGTTCTATTATATGATTTCATTATTTGCTGAGACTTATGACAAACAAATCTCCGGGTTTATTTCAGCTCTACATGTGCATCGCAATACTTCACTTGAAGTAAGTGGAATGAAGTATCGAATATGATTTATGCGCTGGAGATTGACAATAAGCCTATAAAATGCCCGTTGTAAACATTTGACACCGGAATCAGACATATGACGTCACCTTGTTTAAGTTGTCATAGACGATACCAGTATTTCGTAGATTTATTATTGTTTTTATCATGATCGCACTGCACTCATCACGTTCTCACTACCACCGTACCATGATTTATCTGATGACAAGACGATCATACCAGTCTTATACTGCGATTATAGTACGGTCTCATCACAATTATACGTTGTTCATACCACATCCATACGGCGATCTAACTACTTTTTCAGGTCTAACGTCAACATACTGTTCATTTAAAAAAAAAATGCTGTTCAATTCCTTCTATTTTACATAAACATGTAGATTTCTCTGAAATAACACAGTCATGCAACCAAAATCAACCAGAACTCGTGGTTGTGGTGGCACGAGTAAAGGTATTGTAAAGTGGGACTTATGATACGAATCCTGATCCAGTATTGACGACTAAAACTCGAAATGGTCGTAGTATGAACGTAGTCAGTTTGAAAGAAGAGCACTATGAGGACGACATGGGCTTGCTACAATCATTACGATCGTCACATTTGATTTTTTCAGAGATCATAGTGCGATCATGGCCTAGTTTGACGGGGATGTCATATATTTTTAAATGTATACAACTCTAAATTTCATGGTTGTAAATTTAAAATGATATTTTGGAATTGAATGCTTTTTAGTTGATGTAATGTTGAGCAAAGTTAAACACTCATACGCATCAAACAAATGGCAAAAAATAGTATACTCATGACTTTAACATGATAACAGTTATGAACGGTAATGCCCAGTGACTATTTCCAGAATCAAGCGTTAACAGATGCAGCAAAATTAAGTTATAGTCACATTTTGTTATTTTATTGGATGCCTAGATATAGATGTGAAATGTGTGTATACAATGATTTTCTAACTTTTGAAGAATAAAAAAACGAAGTATGATGCCAAAAAATACAGAAAATGCCTAAATAAGTCTGCAATCGAAAACCAAACGTTTGAAATGTATATGGTGCATACGAATTGTTGTTATCGAGTTGTGTTTTGCACTTCATTACTTGTTTGCTAAGTTGCAATTAGTAATTAAAAATTACTTCCGATTTATTTTACATCTTTTTTTTTATTACAGTCCCATTTGAACAATTTGAACATCTATCTTCGTAGTTTATCTTACAAAAGAACACATAATGTTGTCCTTTTTTTTTTCTTTTTGCAGGTTTTTATGAATATGCAGCTATATTAACTGAGCCAATTATTTACTCTGCTACAACACCAGTGTTGTATATTCATGGACATGACGATGGAAACGTAACAATCGAATCAAACAGTTTCAATAGTATCATGTCAATTACTAAAGGGAAAAATGAAATCATCTTAAAGAACGAAGTTTTCCTCAAGGATGGAATAGAAAATAAAGGCATACATATAACATCAACAGTCCCTATCGCTGTTTATGTTTTTCAGACATACGTAGGTTCATCTGACGGATATGCAGCAATTCCAATCAAATACATGTCAACAGAATATGCAGTTTCATCTTTTACTGTGTGGCGACATAATAATCATAATTACAACAGTTTTATTGGAATTGTATCATTAAGCGAATATACAAATGTAAAAGTCAAACTACATATGAAGCAAGGGACAGTTAAATTTAATGGAAAAGAGTTTGGAAATGGTAAAATTATAGAAATTAATATATCTGCCTTCCAGACATTTCAATTGTCGCATAATTATGATCTTTCGGGATCGATAATTTCATCATCTAAACCAATAGGGGTTGTTTCAGGGAATATATGCAACAAAGTTAATAATAACTTTTGCAGCCATTCAACAGAAATGATGTTACCTATTAACCAGTTAGATAATGAGTTTATTATTCCCTTTATCCAAACGCGACAAAAAAGTACCGTCCGACTATTATCTCCAGGAAAAGGTCAAATCAAAGTTCACCTTAAAGATAGACATTACGAAACTCAACTTAATGAGGGGGAGTATCATGACCTTATCCACAATGACATATCAGTCGTTACGTCAACCGGCAATCTTCTTGTTACAGTATTTCCTCACGAGGCTAACAACTCTGATTCATACATGATGACAGTATACGGCATTAATCAATATAAATCCGATTACGAGTTTATTATTCCCAGTAACTTTTCGAGTTTTGTAAGCATTACCTTTTGTGGAGATTCCATTAGTGGATTCGAGATCGACGGTCATAAATTGAAGGCTGATAAAGTTTTTGAAAAGAATGTTCTTGGTAAAAAGTATATTACATTCAGTTGTAACATAACGGAAGGAGCTCATATGATCCATAACTATATTGGCATAAAGTTTGGACTGTGGTTATATGGGAATCGCAAAACTGACGGATACGGTTATCCTGCTGGAATAGCCTTTCGTAGAAACGAAGGTTAAAAGAAAATTTCCTATACAGCCTATACAATTTCGTTACCAAAGTTATGTTTATAAGAATTGATAAATGTACTGCATGTTTGTTATAGTCATATTTAAACAAAGAAGGTCACCAAATCAATAGGACAATCATAACAAATTATACACATGATATTCAGTATATCAGTATGAACACGGTACACGTCACTTTGAACCCGCACAAAACCCTTTTCAAATATTTAACGATGAATTCATATATGAAACTTATTAGAAATTCCAGGATCAGGATTACAAAAAATGAATGAGCAGAAAATAGAGACTGTTTGATATGTAATATTTTTGTACACACTCTAGACTTTATAAGTATCCACAACTGATATGGAACAAAATTGCATGAGTACTGAACAAAACTTGAACTTATTGTTCATTTATAGATTTCTTTACTATTTCACATAAAACACATAACATATTATATAAAACACAGATTTTTTTTTAATTCTGTTATATATATTTGTAAGTTATAATAAACACCAGGAAGTTATTTTCGATCCTTGTAGTAACCATGGTAACGTAGAATGCAAACCGTTGAGATAAATATAAAGAGCAAACTGTTCATTCTATGTGTGAATTTAACATCGAAATCGCGAAAATAGCTACCCGTAGAAACAATAATTCATTAAGAACAATTTAAGAAGTGTCACACTGTGTTATCTTAAAGATAAACTAAAACATGTAAAAGCTTTAAAAAATAATGTATGTTTCAACAGACATGATAATGGTTATAATACACTATGGTTTTTTTTGGAGAAGAAAAGTTTGTTTCCAGTTTTTGGAGAAAAAAATAATTTGTTTTTGATTCTGAGAAAAAAAAAATTGTTTGTTTCACCCTCAGCTGCCACTATATGTAATGCTAAAATTGAAAGAAAAAAAATTGTTTTCGAAAGTTTGTACAGAAAAAAAACCATAGCCCCCCCCCCCCCCCCAGAAAATCAAATGGTTGCTGCCTTATAAAACCTGATAGAATTACATAAACTCAAAAAAAGCGATACCGGTCGCGTCAGGAGCACACCACTGTTTTTGAAGTTTAAAATTGAGAATGGATATTTGGTATCAGTCAAAGACACAACAAGCCGACCAAAGAGCAGATAACAGCTAAAGGCCATCAATAGGTCTTAAATGCAGCGAGAAAATCCCGCACCCAGTAGTCAGCTGGCCCCTCAATACAAATGTGTACTAGTTTAGTTACAATTGATCATATTATAAACTACAAAACATGTAAATTAAGAAACATATTAGACCAACAAAGGCCAGAGGCTCTCGACTTGCGTTGGGGTTAAACATTTTTTTGTGATATCTCAATCCTCCCCTTATACCTCTATCCAATGTAGAATAAAGAAACACTAAGTAATACACACAGTAAACAAGTTTAAGAGAAGTCCGAATCCAATTTCAAATTATCCCATAAAGATACACGAGAGTAACGTTTTAATAGTTATATGTAAATTCTATACAATGGTACAGAGGGTATGTTACTACTGCGAAATTGTTGATTCACAATTGAAAAGTTGAAATCATTACTTTTGTCATAGATTATAGTCTGAAGGCATCAATATACGTCAACATCAAAGGAAAGGCTTACTGTGGATTCATAATAATTCATTAGATACAAATTTTGTGGATTGCGTGGGTACAGTTGAACCACGAATTCAAATGCTCAACGAATAACATATTTCAATGGGTTATGCATACAGAGATTGACCAAACCACGAAATCAAGCATACATGAAGATGCAAGTTTTCAGCATTCCTAGAAAATTGATAACCACGAAAATAAATGAATCCACAGTAGACATTATGCAGACTTTCTACTTTTTGTACATAAATTATGTCGTTAGTTTTATCGTTTGAATTGTTTTACATTTGTCATTTCGGGGCCTTTTATAGTTGACTATGCGGTATGGGCTTTGCTCATTGTTAAAGGCCGTACAATGACCTATAGTTGTTAATATCTGTGTCATTTGGTCTCTTGTAGAGGGTTGATATCCTTAATCTAAATTTCTTTGCAAGCACTCACTGAAATGTGGTTTATTGATGACTGAACATCATTAATCTAAGACGAGTAAAAGAACACAATAAATCGGCCATTTTGGATCAATCAAATAGTGTCCATTGTCAAATCGACAGATTGTTAGATTGAAATCTTCCAAACGCTATTTAGTGAGCTTGATTTACATACTAAAGTAAATCACCATAATAACTCCACATGCCATCGTTTTATTGTAGGAAGAATGTTACTTAGAATTTAAGAAAAATGTTTGTCGAACATTTTGACGACCCGGCGATATAAATAACGGAGGTGAGAAGGATATTAAAATAGCGAATTGAACTTTATTACTTCTATAACACACCTGCTACAACGGCGACCGGTGATTGAATCAACGTACAATGTACGCCTTATGTTGAGCCTTGATTTTAAGTAGTAGTATTGTAATTTGATAAAATCTTTCTGCTCATAATAAGGTGACTAGATTTCAAAATATTTCTGTTTGAACCCGTCCTTGTTTTCTAGCTACAACCTTACACTTATTGAAGATATATTTGTAAAATTGAGAAAGGAAATGGGGAATGTGTCAAAGCGACAACAATCCGACCATAGAGCAGTCAACAGCCGAAGGCCACCAATTGGTCTTCAATGTAGCGAGAAACTCCCGCACCTGGAGGCGTCCTTCAACGGGACCCTTAAAATATGTATACTAGATCAGTGATAATGGACGTCATACTAAATGCAAAGTTGCGGTGGGGTTAAACATGTTTGTGAGATCGCAAGTCCGAGTCCGATGTCAGAAGATGTAACAAAAGAAAATAAACAAAATGACAATAATACAACAGACAACTAGCAGTCAACTGACATGCCAGCTCCAGATTATGTTTTCATCATATGAATATCAATTTAGTATCATACTATCATAAGATATATGAGAAGAACATAACCCGTGTCATGACAACAACTGTTTTTTTTTAAATACATGTGTTTAGTTCCGGTGCAAAGACCCTATAAGTGAATCAACATCAAAGCCAAAATATGCAATCTTTAATGACCTGACAACAGTATCGTAACTATATCCCTTTCTTAATTCTGTTTAAAGGTTTTGTAAGCTTTTAAGGTGAATACTGACATTTTTGTGCTTTGTAAAGATCATTACCATAAAATATTGTGTTTGTCTATGATAGAATTAAGTAGTGTCAATCCAGTATAATGACTAAGTGTTTGATTATGACCTTTCAAATTTTTCAATATTTCAAACACAACCGTTTGGTGATAGGCTTGACAGAAGCGGAAAATAAAGATTAGATAACAAGTTGACATGTACTATAGTTATCAATATCAGATTCGAACCGGAATTTGTTGATAATTGGTAATATTATTTCTGTGGAAGAAAAAAAACCACGACCATTGTTCTATATAAGTTATACATGTATATAAAGATGAAATCTTTGATTCGTCGGTATTACGTCATGCCGGCTAACACAATGAACCCCGTTATTTTGGTAGTACAAATGACACCTGAATATTCATTATTCTCCAAATCAAAATGTTTTACATACATCCCATTGGTCAGTGGAGGATAACTTCCTAAATGTCCAAAGGCAGATGATATGTTGTAGATGATACAGTCGTTTCGCTGTGTTAGATATTGATTCACAACAAAACAGCTTTATTGGGTTGATTGTTGTATAGTTGGAAATCATCACATATCCTTATCTGTTATTTTAAGTAGTAAATAATACTATCATAGTCTATGTCAAAAAATGTTTGAAGAAATGCATATTTTAGTTAGTAGTTTGTTTAACAAAAACGGATGGGACAAGCAATGAATATTATGAGTAACTTGAACAAAAGGTAAACTTATAGTATGTACAAGGTGAATTTAAAGAGACCTAGATGCAGACTAAAAATATTTTTTTTAATATATTTAAAAAAAAGTTATCATGAATTATTTTACATTGTATCTCAGGCGTTTCATTCGTCCAAGCGGGTCTTCTTTGTGATAATTGGATAAACTATGAAATATAATTCATATCTCAGACAGTATAAAAAATGACATTACCATCTTAGGGTTTGTATTTACATACTTATATCATGAATTTCCACTGCCTCAGTGTATGAATTTTTTAATGTACCAGATATTTGTTGAACATAAGTCAAATTAAAACTGACAGTATCATGGAAAAATACAAAGTAAGAATTCATCTTAGTTTCTTAATCATCAAAAGTACATAGGAAAACAGTGTTATGTACTGTAGCATTTGATATCGAATGTGCAAGTCATGCAAGTTTCTTTTTACAATGTATCCCAACTTTAAAACGAAATACCTCACACTATATTGTAAGAATCCGTGTAAGTAAACTTTAAAAACATAAAAACTCTCTGTACATTTGAAGTAATATATTGCAGTATCAAAAATGGATTCGTCATTTCATATATTGATATATCAAAGTTATGACGAGAAATAATTTATAAACATTTTGACGAAGAGATAGAATATTTCTGTCAGAGAGTGAATTGTAGATAATAGTTAAGTCTTAGATGCATGATTTTTTTATTAGTTGTAAGTGGCTTTGAACTAGCTGTCCGATTACTGCGAGTACTCTCAGATCTGTTCATTGTGTCTTTTTGTGTCGGGATGTATAGGTACATTTTGTACCCGGCCACGTCCACTTGTATTTTTGTCCATCTGATGAGTTAAGCCTTTTTCAACTGATTTTTATAGTTCGTTCTTATGTTGTACTGTTATACCACTGTCCAAGGTTAGGGGGAGGGTTGGGATCCCGCCACATTATGTATGTATGTGCCTGTCCCAAGGCAGGAGCCTGTATTTCAGTGGTTGTCGTTTGTCTATGTGTAACATATTTGTTTTTCG
Source organism: Mytilus edulis (assembly GCA_019925275.1). Taxonomy (NCBI): domain Eukaryota; kingdom Metazoa; phylum Mollusca; class Bivalvia; order Mytilida; family Mytilidae; genus Mytilus; species Mytilus edulis. Next base: position 68,868,084 of record CM034360.1, read on the forward strand.
TTCATATTTTTTTATATAAATAAGGCCGTTAGTTTTCTCGCTTGAATTGATTTACATTGTCTTATCTGGGCCTTTTATAGCCGACTATGCGATATGGGCTTTGCTCATTGTTGAAGGCCGTACGGTGACCTATAGTTGTTAGTGTCTGTGTAATTTTGGTCTCTTGTGGACAGTTGTCTCATTGGCAATTATACCACATCTTCTTTTTATATTTTTGTTTTAAGAATGTACATGTACGTTGGTGAGGTTTACGAAATTTTGTCAAATGTTCGGACTCCTTTGGTTTTTTCCCTAGGATATAGGGTAAGCTTTTTTGCCTCAAAACACCAGTTTTCCTTTTCAAATGAGAATTCAATAGCCCAGAAATGTCATTTAACAAAATTTAAGCAGATTCTAGATTTCTTCTCGTTCAAATATTAGGTAAAAGGCCATGTCTGTATTTTCCCGCCATTTTATAAACGTTAAGTTAAATTTCTCGAAAAGAAGCTCCATTACCTATCAATATTTGAAACTTATTTTGTGTTTTAACAGCTGCTCTTCTGACATCAGTTATAAAATCTAGATTTTTTTTTATTAACCTGATCACATCCCTTAATACATAAAAAGGATAACAGGAATTACCAAAACATTAAACAGTTCAATAACATACTTTGGAAAGTATACACAAAGGGAATACATATCTTGCAAATTTAATATGTCTTTTACATCTATGCGTTATATTAAAGCACGCAAGCCTATATATTAAAATAATTTGCCGGTTAAACCACACCTAAGACCGTCACAAACCGGTTTGAAAGAGTGGGTAAAGGTACGTGGTCGACCTGCTAGCGGGCTACCGCGGGTCTCGACTGCGGGGAAGGTAAGTAATTTTACATGTGATTAAAACACTTTACCAAGATAAACAACTAGTGAATGTATATTTTCTTAAGCCCCATTTATGGGCATTGTTTTTTCCTTCAATCTAATTAAAAACCGATCTCTCATGCTCCCGTTTTCTGATATGTCGCGACATATCAGAAAACGGGAGCATGAGAGATCGGTTTTTAGTTAGATTGTTTTTCCTTTTGAATGGTTTTACACTTGTAATTTTTGGGGACTTTTATAGATGGCTGTTCCGTGTGAGCCAAGGTTCCGTGTTGAAGGCCGTACCTTGACCTATAATGGTCCTTTATAAATTTTATCTTGGATAGAGAGTTGTCTTATTGGCACTGTCACTCATACCACATCTTCCTATATTGAATAAATCACGTTTTGTTGTGACATTTTGGTAGAAACCCATTCAACGCATCGATATCTGATACTAATCGATAAAAATATAACTTAAAGCATAGAATATTTTCTTTTTTATTTGGAATTTATCATACTGGCTTCATTTTTCCGTTCTGAAAATCATAACAGAAATTAATAACGTTAAACGTTGGTTAAAAGTTTTGCGACAGGAGACCTTTGGGAATTCATAAACTTAGTATTTTATTGTTTAATGATATATTCAAGATTGTTGCATGCCGTTCAAATGTTATAGATTAGGACGCACATTTGCTTTGTACATTAATTATGTCAAAAAGTGATTATATGCAAAGAATAAGAGAAAAAAATTACTTGTTGAATGCAGTAATAATAAATAACGAATTTACAAACTTTTTAGAAATGATCGATGTCCAAATTGGCCATCAAGATCAAAATTGATAGAACAAAATCATATACCAATACTGTACTTTTTTCATGTATCAAACTGATAAAAAAAAAACTACCGAGAAGAAAGGCCAATGCTTTGTATTGTACTAACGGGATAAAAATAACGAATAATATGTTTTTAACAATAAAAATATTGGTGTGGACTTTAACGGTTCTTTTTTATGGACTTTAGCGGAACTTGTTATTGTGGACTTTAACGGCGTTTTCTTGTGGACTTTGGCGGAGGTAATTTTGTGGACTTTAGCGGAAAGTTTGTGGACTTTAGCGGCGTTGTGGACTTTAGCGGAAATTTGTTGTGGACTTTAGCGGTGTTGTGGACTTTAGAGGAATTGTGGACTTTAACGGTGCCACAATGCATGAATGATATTTTTTTTAAATTAATACTTCCTTCAAAAAGTGACATAATAAAAATACAAAACTCCAAGGGAAATTCTAAATGGAAAGTTCCATATCAAATGGCAAAATCAATCGCTCAAAAACATCAAACGAAAGACAACACTGTCCATAATCCTTACGTTGAAACAGGCATTTTTCGTAGGTAGAAAATGGCGCATTAACCCTGTTTTATAGCTAGCTAATCCTGTTACTTTAATGACGGTCACATAGAATTCAAGTAATTTTTTTGTGGTTTTGGCTGTTTTCTATAGTTTCATAAGATATCAAAGGGACTATAAAAATTTAGAAAAGGCTGAAAAAATGATATAAGACCTTACATAATACTGAGCTCGTTTGTCAACAAGTTGTTTATCAAGATTGTCATGTGTTCCATGAAACTAGTTGCAGTATATTGGTACGTACCAGACATTTAGTTATTACATGTTGAAGAAAAGAACATATATACAAAACAAAAATACAATCAATCATCAAAATGAGAACTCAGAGAGCGACACGAAAAGTACATAGTTAAACAATACAAGTGGCAAACATATAAATTAAGTTTTATCTGTGTGTACTTTATTTTATTTAACGCAATTTTCCCCAAAGTTGGAGTTGTCTTTTTAACTTTCGTTTTACTCATTGTTATTCATAATGAATTTATATTGTGTCATAGATCAAATTTACTTGTTCAGTGTATTTGTACATGTTTTTGTTTATATTTTTTTTGATCAAGTTTAGATTTTAAGAGTGTTATTAATTGCTGTAATGTTACATAACTGTTTTATGTGAGAGCAAAGGTTGGCGCCTGTTAAAACATTTAGACCCACTGCATTTGTTTGCAACTGTTCTACGCCAGGAACCTGTTGTTCAGTGATTATATGCATTGATATTTGATAATAAAAGCAATTTAAGAAGTATTAGATAGGTTTTTAATCAAAGAAAATATAAGCACATCACTTTTTTTTCTATTTTACTGTTGAGAGTCACAAATGTACTTAGACAATATATAAAACATACGTTTGTTGTGGTCATTTTTGAATTAAGAAAGGATATAAAAAGGTATTTTCTTACACTCGTACGATATCTCGTTTATACGTTAAATATTCTATCGTATGCTACTATTGTATTATGAAGTAGTTGATTTGTATTATTGATAGATTGATTGATGCCTAATCACTATATAGCGGTGAAAATTACAAAAGAGTTAAAGACAAAAACAATTCAATGTGAAGGCACATTCTTCACAACTAACATAAACCGGGCAAGTTATAAAAGTTAGACGAACGATGCCAGAGGGACATTCGTATCAACAAGCTTAAGTCGACAAAAAACTGACAACGTCATGCCTAAAAAAGAAAAAGAACAATAGAACATCAATTACAATAGCCTAAAAATGTAAAGAAAAAAAAAATACTGAACTCATAAGAAAATTTCCTCATCAAAAGGCAAATTCAAAATCAAAAGCTCAAACACACAGACATAATAGGTAAACAGTTCAAAAATAGGGGTACAGCAGTCAACGTTGAGTTATTATCTTAATCACTATAAAAACTAACAAATATGTGAACAAACTTTTACCATGGCACAATTACACAACGACGTGAGTTATAAGCAATAAGCCACATCATATGTAACAATAAACACAAAAAAGCAAAAGGACAAAGCATATTAGCAAACATGAATGACAGATAAATATACTTATCTTCGAACAATAACACATTGACGGGATGTATAAGTACAGAGCGACGTCAAATAGATACCACCAAAACAGACTAAACAGAAAAAAAATATTCAAAAGAACAAATACAAGAACACTCATTCAGATGATAAGCAACGTCGGTACCAAGAATCTAAACTTATGAGACCATCGTGTATTATTTTTTGTTCAATTTGAAAAATTTATCAAAAAGGTACCTTCCGATGAACATTTAAATAAAAAGGACGAGACGCCCTTTGACATACCCCTGGTTCATCAAATATCTAATTCCGTGTTCCCTGTACCCCTTAAACGAGACTTGCCTATTAGCGAATCAGGAGCAAATAAATAGGTCTTGTTCATTGTCAAATGTTTATAAAACTCTTATAATGTTCAATGCTCTTCAACGTTGTACTTGTTTGGCTTTATAGCTTTTTTTATATGAGCGTCACTGATGAGTCTTATGTAGACGAAACGCGCGTCTGGCGCACTAAATTATAATCTTTGTACCTTTGATAACTATTTACACCACTGGGTCGATGCCACTGCTGGTGGACGTGTCGTTCCCGAGGGTATCACCAGCCCAGTAGTCAGCACTTCGGTGTTGACATGAATATCAATTATGTGGTAATTTTTATAAATTTCCTGTTTACAAAACTTTGAATTTTCGAAAAACTTAGGACTTACTTATACCAGGCATATATTACCTTAGACGTATTTGGCACAACTTTTTGGAATTTTGGATCCTCAATGCTCAAGTACTTGTTTGGCTTTATAACTTTTTTGATATGAGCGTCAATGATGAGTCTTATGTAGACCAAACGCGCGTCTTGCGCACTATATTATAATCCTGGTACCTTTGATAACTATAATCAAACTTGCAAATGCCCGTAAAGGACGTAAACCTATCAATCAATCATGAGCAGAGATTATTGTAGAGAGGCATAACTCTGTTTCGGTCGATTAACAACACTTTTACAGATTTTTTCCCAAATTCAAAAATTTATATAGCTTTAACAGTAGGGTTAGAAATGGTAGACATTCGTACATGTTATTAGCAAAATTGGTAACATTTTCACTGAGTGAACTCTCTGAACGTTAAATGCAATAGTGGACAACTCCTTGTTGATAATATATTCAAATTGTGAGAACAGGTTCAATTGTGTTCAGTAGACCCTATAACATGTATAAGGAACTTTTTGTTTGTCTATTTATACGGAAATTCACAATACACAACAATTTCTTTTGACAACTTTAGTTTTATTTAATTCAAAAAGCAAATAGCTTTTGAAAAAAAATATTACGACATGTTCAAAATACGACTGCTTCTACGTCTGCTTTTTAAACAAGAACATGAAGAAGGAATTATATTTAACAACGGCTGGTATTTATATTGCGTGTTTTGAGATACTGTTTATTTCATAGATAAATATTTTTTCCAATGATATATGACCCGTTAGGTACAAAGGTTAATTACCACTTGCATGTTATTATTACAGTAACAGTTGGTAGTAATTTCTGACTGAAACGAAGCATCGGAAAGTTGGTTGTAAGTTTTGATATACTTTTTAAGCATTAATTTAGCTTTTTTGTATTTTCGCAAGCTATAATTTTTATTCAATGAAAAATTTCGTTACAGATGAAATTTTTGGATAGTTTGTCTTACAATAACGTGGCATAAAATAATTCTATATGAAAGATATAGAAATAATAGACATTCGTTCTCCAAGGGAATGCATTTTCAACACTATGTTATACTACCTTGTAGCTGAAGATGGTAAAAAAAGTGACATGTAAAACGAAGGTTTGGTATGATTGCCAATGAGACAAATGTCCACAAGAGGCCAAAATGACACAAACATTAACAACAATAGGTTACCGTACGGCCTTCAACAATGAGAAAAGCCCATACCGCATAGTCATCTATAACAGGCCCCGATATGACAATGTAAAACAGTTCAAACGAGAAAACTAACGACCTTATTTATTTAAAAACATGAACGAAAAACAAATATGTAACACATAAACAAACGACAACCACTGAATTACAGGCTCCTGACTTGGGACAGGCACATACATAAATAATGCGGTGGGGTTAAACATGTTAGAGGGATCCCAACCCTCCCCTTATCTGGGACAGTGGTATAACATAAGAACGAACTATAAAAATCAGTTGAAATGTATATATTGATAGTCGCCTCCATTGCTTTCATTCATGCTCTATTATTATAAATCGTTTGATTAATTTGTTAAGCAGTCAATTTAAAAGATCACATTCAATTTTCAACTGAACAGATCACACGGTTGGGAATCCTACACTCGGATGCAATAGTTCATTAGTGTCAAATTAACTTACATTCGTTCAAAGACTAAAACAAGATTTGTGTACTATAATTTTTTTTTTTTATATTTAATAGTTTTTCCTCACTAGCAAGAATATCTCAAAAATCATTATTTGTCTTTAAAATAGTATATGTTTTTTAAGATAACTTGAAATATATATATCTACTACATGGATTTAAAATACCTCATTGCAAATTATGAGTTCGTTGGATTTCTGATGTGAAATAGTATATAACCCTTCTATAATATGACTCGTTAATAATTAGCGTTATCGCCCTATTTGTTTGTCATATCGACAATATATTTCCTCAATACATTTGCACCAACAACAAAAAGATAAAGTTAAAAAGGTAAAACACAAATTAATGTAATTTATAACGTTTTCTCCTATACCGTATAATATAAGAAATATTTCTCTATCACCTTTAAACGAAATAACATAAGGCATTATTTGAAAAATAATTTATTTAAAAATGAAAACAAATGCTTGAAAAACGTTACGTGTATGTGTTTAAGTTATCTAGAATGTATCATATATACAGATAAGCCAAATTAAATGAGAAAAGATTGCTTAGGATCCCTGTTTGAAAAATTAACTATCTATTTGAGTTAGTTGGAAACTAAAATTGTAGTCCATTTTTAACCGTGGAATAACAATTAGTTTCAAAAATATATCCACATAATATTAGAAGCATATAATAGTAGTATAACTTATTTCACCACGATAGTAATTTATAATATACCCACACCAAAAATATGTGCGTTTACTACAAATAACATGATAGGCTAACACTTTTTTATCATATTTATTTATGTATGTTTATAGTGATAAAATAGATATTCTTATAAAATAAACCACAGAAAACTTAACCTTGTCTCAGGTTAATAATATAGTTACTGTCTAAATTTTCATTATCACCGACTTCAGTTTTGTGATCGATAAAATCAAGGCCTGACAATTGAAGAACAAATTTTAGATGATTTTCAAGTTACGTTTCTATATATTGTAATTATCTTGAGGTGCCTTATGCGTTGTGTTATATTTAATTTAATTTGAAACGCAATTAGTGTGTTTGTTCTAATCGCTGTCCTTAGTGTTTGCATAAATCAAATAGGAGACTGAAATTAAAAATGTTTTTAAATACATCAAATATCACTAGTACTCATTATCATAAGATTACAATTAGGAAGTTTATCTAAAATTACAATTCAAATTTTTATAAGATTACGATTTATAATTTTTATCAGATTACAATTTATAATTTTTATAAGATTACAATTTATAATTTTTATAAGATTACAATTTATAATTTTTATAAGATTACAATTCAGAATTTTTAAAAGATTACAATTTATAATTTTTATAAGATTACAATTTATAATTTTTATAAGATTACAATTCAGAATTTTTTTAAGATTACAAATTATAATTTTTATAAGATTACAATTCAGAATTTTTATAAGATTACAATTTATAATTTTTTTAAGATTACAATTTATAATTTTTATAAGATTACAATTCAGAATTTTTATATGTATTATTTTGAAGATGGTTAATACTTTGAATGTTATGAAAATAAACAAAACCATAAAAATATAGCATCGTTTTAAATATAATCAATTAACACATTATTTGTTCTTGTTACAACTAATAAACATGACACAAAACAATTCTTTAATATTTTATTTTTAGTGAGATTAATCTGAAGTGTCACAGTTTTATACGTATCAGCGTTCAAAGGCAAATCTCGTGCATTTTCCATGTAAATACGAAAACCATCAATTATTTTAATACGGATCACAGGCGCTTTTGGAATGTGCTCCTTTTTCTAAATTATATTTGTTTGTATAATGACTTCTTATCTAGAGTGATATATACTCTAATGTATGATGCCTTCTTTAATTGTTTTCCAAGTACACAATAAAATTAGAGGGGCATCATAAATAAATACTTCTGTCATTATATATATATTTTGTATAAAAGTAAAAGCACTTTGAACAAATAAAAGTTAGCTAAAATGTTTGAGAATGTTTAATATATAGAAATTGAAATACACAAAACATATTTAGATAGAGCGGTTCCTAAAAGTGTACTATGCTCTGAATTTACATATTAATCGGCTGTCTTATTTATTACAGTTTATCATGAAGATATTCTTAAGTTAGGACCATCCTAAAATTATCTTAAGACATCTAAATATGTTTCATAAGCTGATTCTTTGAATTTTCTAAGTTACAAAAAATACTTATTATCCTAAGATGGTCTTATGACATATCTACTCCTAAGAACATTATTGTAAACAGGCCCCGGCAATTACCTCCAGACGATTATTGATTTCTGGAAAAGTATACTGTTTGTTTAAATCCAAGCACTGTCTATTTTGATTGGGCATAAAAAGTTGTCTCATTGGCATTCATACCAAATCTTCTGTTTGATATATCTATTTTTCAATTATATAATATTTAAAGAAAAGATAGTTTTCAACAACATTTAATAAGTTTTAACCACAAACTTGACAGAGGGAACAATTTCGAATGTATTTTGTATTTTGTTTATATCTCTCAATACTACTTCTTACTTTTTTCCCAATATTTTACACGACCAATCAATTGGGAATTTGAAACTATGACGTCCATGGTTAGGCATTAAAAATACAATTGCTTAGTAAAAATATGAAGAAAAAAAAAACGTTTGAACATTTTGTCTTACTTTTTGTATTCATAGCAAGTATTAGAATTATTATTATTTAAAGTAGTTTGAATAACTATGAAAATTTGAATATCTTCGAACTATAGGTTGGGCGATTAAATTGTCAATGGTAGGGGTTCAAACACCATGGCTAAGTAAAAATATTTATACATCTGTTCTTTCATGACAAGATTTCTATAAATACTCATTGAATCATTATTATTATAATTTTATAAAGTAGTCTGAATCTGAGAAAAAATGTTTATCCATCTTGTTTAACATGTTTTATACATACAATACAATGATTACAATATTATTACTATATTAAGTAGTTTAAATAGCTATGTGATTTGAAATATGAGATCTTATGAGTGTTTGATTTAATTTTACATTCTTGGGCTTCAAAGTACTATGACTAAGTAAAGATAATTAAACATCTTTTCTGACATGTTTCATTCATGCGCAAAACCTTATTATTAAATATAATTACTATGTAAGGTAGTTTGAATAGGTATGACAATTTCCAATTTGAAGTCTAGAGGAAGGAAGATTAAATAGCCAATAGCAAAAGGTTTCATTTCCAAAGCAGAGGGTTCATTATAACACGGCTAAAAATACTTTTTAACGCGTTATATTTATGTCAATTATTTATAGGAGCATAATCTTTGTAAATAACAGGCAAACAACATTTAATTTGAGAATTTGAGGTTTAATAGTGAGAGGGGTCAACCTATAATGACTAAGAAAACTTGTTAAACCAGCCTTTCTAACATCTTTTAGTAATAAAAGACGTACTTCGGCATTGTTATCATATCAATGGATAGCTATGGTTATTAAAATCTGACATATATAAGAGCAGGGGTTTGATTTTCAATAAAAAGGTCACCATGGTTAAGAAAAAAAGATTAAACAGCTTTATTTCAACTTTTTAAATTCATACCACATACACATAGTAGTTGCATTATTTATATATATATATATATATATAAACCATTAATTAACAGCTAATTAATGAATTAACAGAAAGTCTGAGGTTATAGGGGTTAATTTACTGTTGTTGAGATTGATCACTACACCATTCTAAATAAAATGGTAAAATTAATCAAATTAAAATAAATATGCAAGATGTTGTATTCATTTGATTATCTTTTGATTATAATAATCAATAAAAAATATTTTGAATATTTAAGTTTCATAGGAGGAAGAATTTTTTTCATAGACGATGATCAAGATACCAGAGCTTAGTTAAGTTTTTAAACATTTCTGCAACATGTTTCTTTATACCAATTACTTGTTGCAGCATTATTGCTATATATTATAAAATAGCTAAGAACATGATGATGAGATGAAAACTGAGGTACAGTGTATGTAGGGTTTCATGCGGTTCAATTTTACATGGAAGGGTGGTTAAAATACCATGTTTGTAAAAAGATTATAAAACTCTATAACAACATATTTTGTTCATACCGGAGCAGTTTAAATGTAACAATTAGATATTGATGTGTACTTAAACATAAAACGTGGTGGATAGAAGTGGTGATGACAAAGTTTTTTAAAAACAAAATATCAAGTTTTGAAAAAAGTTTTCTGTTAATAAGATTTCAAAACACAATTATATATAGGTGAAGTAGTTGAAGGTGCCAAAGATAAGAAAAACTTGTACATGTGTACACACTGATTTTCTGTTTGAAAAATGCTTAATTTTGAGAAACATCCTTTTATAGTAGGAGTTAAGTCAGGTTAAATGAAATCTCCTTAATTCAGATATAAACTTAATTTGTCCTAAAGGTAGGATATAAACATAGATAACGCAGGTGGCTTATTCTCATTTCGCCTTAGCTGTCAAAATAATTATATAAAACTAATCCCAGTTTGCCTTACACAGGCAAATTTCACTCACATCAATTACACGTGAATTTAAATTCATGTGAATCTCACGTGAAATTCACGTGAATTTCACCTCAAACGAGCTTATACGTGAAACTCACGTGAAATCAGTTTTTGTGAAACTCATGTGAAACTCATGTGAATTTCACATAAAAATCACGTAAAAAATGTTCATGTGAAATTCACATGAATTTTTAAAATAGAGTATTTCAAATAACATCTAAATTTTCAAATGTAATTAAAATTATGAAAAATATCAAATTTTTTTGTTGTAAATTTTTGTAAATTTCATGTGAAATTCATGTGAAAAATTTCACATCAAATTCATGTGAATCTCAATTCACGTGAAATTCACATGAAAATTTTCACGTGAGTTTCATGTATAAGCTCGATTGAGGTGAATTTCACATGAAATTTTTCATGTGAATTTCATGTGAGATTCATGTGAAATTCATGTGAGAAAATTTTGCCTGTGTAGTACAATTTTTCAGGTACATAAGAATTAACTAAGGCGAAATGGGAGCTTCTGTAAACATTGTAATTAAGTTATGTTTTGTTTGTATTGCAATTAGTTATTATTTGTTATTTTGATGTCAAATTCTACCATGAAATATTATTTATGTTTGGTGTCCCACTTTTTAAATAATTCTTTTTTATAGCTGCTCTTCTTTTTCTGATTTTTTTACTCATGTGTTATATTTTGTAAATTAAGTCTTATTAGATATGACAAATTGTCTATGGATATTTCATATTTCAATGAATAAATCAATTTAAAGACAAATATCATACTATCTTAACAAATATTTCATCTCTGAATCAGCACTGAATTCAAACCCCAATTCTAAATTTGCATACTAATATAGAAAATGTACAGGTTATAAATAATAGCATGAGAAAAAAGCACTTATACATATAACATAAGAATAGTTCATATTGTTAAAAACAAGGCACTGATGTACACATTTGAATGTTCAAAGTTCATTTAGTTTCCAAGTTTGAGGATGTAAGATGCTGCATCACCATACTGAGGTTAATATGTTGGTTGGCAATGTTTTCCAGGAGATCGAAGAATCTTATATAATTTTGACCAAGCTTGAAGAAGTCAAGTCATGATATACCATGTAATTCAGTGGTTGTCGTTTGTTTATACGTTACATATTTCTTTTTCGTTCATTATTTGTACCTATATAAGGCTGTTAGTTTTCTCGTTTGAATTGTTTTACATTGTCATTTCGGGGCCTTTTATAGCTGACCATGCAGTATGGGCTTTGCTCATTGTTTAAGGCTGTATGTTGACCAATAGTTGTTGATATCTGTGTCATTTTGGTCTCTTGTGGAGAGTTGTCTCATTGGCAGTTATACCACATCTTCTTTTTTGTGTATTTTTACATGTACATATAATTATAATAACACAATTTAAAATAAAAATATTATTTTAATTTTATTAAAGTTTCTGTAATATATGTAAACAAGTTTGTGGGAATACACTTTTTTCTTTCTTTTTTTAACTCTTTGTGTTGCACAATGTAAGGATAATTGACTGATTATTAAGAACTTTCTAATTGCAAAAAAATTATACAATTGAAACTTATATTAAATTAAGCATACAAGAAGCAACTTTTTTACTGACTCATGTTTTATTGTGGATTTTTTTTCTTTTAAGATCATAAAAATTGTCACTTTTATTAAAAATAATAATTCAAGAGAAACAATTCCCGTATTAAATGTTGTTAAAATGCTATAAAAACACAGAGGTTAAATTTGTTTATCTAATATTTTAATCTTAATTCACATTTCGCCTTAGTTCAATTCCCATCTGGCCTTAGTACACTTTTTACCTTTTTTACCTGGAATTCACAGCTAAGGCAACAACCATTTTCTTATCGGGGGGGGGGGGGGGGGGGGGGGGGGGGGGGGCCTGGGATTTTTTTTGTGTTCATAATTTTTTTTTCAGAACCTTACTCCGACAAAATATTTTTTTTCTTATGAGAAGGAAAGCAAAATTTTTTTTTCTATAATGTGGAACAGAAATACAATTTTTTTTCACAAAACCATAAAATTAACATAAAATTCATTTTAATTTTTTAATTGATGTAAAATGTAAAGTGCATGGCTCTGTCTATATCCTGGCATTGGCTGTTATCTCAGTTGGTTTTTTTCGCCCACTTTCTACATTATGATATTCTCGGAGTCCGCCATACAGGTATCTTTAAATTTTAATACTGCAATTAAAGTGACCACCATTGCCATATGTAATGGCAAATAGTGAGTAGCTCCAACTTATAAAATCCACTGTTTCCAACTATGATAATTGACATTCCATTGAAAAAAGTGGTATAAAGAATGATAAAAACGGAAAATACTACCAGTCATACACAATCAGGGCTATCTTAAAAGACTGCTTATGATACCATATCTATTCCTGTTATAAAATGACCATTTCATGTTTATAATAGTTGCAGTTTTAAGTATGGTCTTAAAGTAGTAACATATATATGCGGGAGATTTGGAATTCTTATAAATATTTCTGGATCAAACACTATTATAGGAACATACAAAAAGTGATAAGGTATAAAGATCTATAAATAGAAATCTTAACTTAATCTGTATACTGGACAGATGTTTATAATCTGCTGTTTCACTGTCTCGTGTGTTGTTAGTTTCACCATTCTCAAATTCAGCAGTGCAAAAAAAAAATTTCAAGCAGGTGACAGCATAAATTTTTTTTCAGCTTCAGTGCAAAATATAATTTTTTTTTCGGTCAGCTAGGCCATCAAAATATTTTTTTCAAAAAAATCCCAGGCCCCCCCCCCCCTCCCAGATAAGAAAATGGTTGTTGCCTAAGGCGAAATGAGAACACACCACGCAGGTTATTCTTATGTTGTTAATTAAAGTTACAATGTCCTAGGGTGCAATAAAAACAATAAATAAGGCCTTCATCTAGTATCTTAAAGAAATTGTTATTGTGTATAGATGACATGCCTTCTCATTAATATCATTCGTCACCACATTTGAAGCTTCTGAATAACATTCCCCTGTATGCTTATTTACGTCGACAAGCAGAACTTTGTAATAATAATATTTTTCCGTTATGTCAGGGGGATAACATACATATTTAGTTCAAAATATAGTTAATAATACTCTCTGCAATACTCCACTCCCATTTACTACCACATAAAGTATAAAATTCATTGATAAAACTTACTAATACAAATATTCAACTGATATAATGTTTTTAGAATTAAACAAAATATTCGGCAAAAAGAAAATCACAAAACTTCTAGACTCCGAGGGAAATTCAAAACGGAAAGTCCCAAATCAAATGGCAAATCAAAGAATAAAACACATTAAACGAATAGAGAACAACTTTGATGTTCCTGACTTGGTACAGGCATTTTCAAATGTAGAAAATTGTGGATGAATCCTAATCTTATAGCGCTAAACCTATCACTTATATGACATTCGAATCAAAACTCCGTTTTTTTTTACAACGATGCGTGAAAAAAACAGACATAATCGGTAAAATAGTCAAAATATGTTACAATTTCAAGACAAACATACATTTACAAAATAAAACAAAAGCATCTATCAAATTAAAAAAAAAACATTCCTTGTTTCGCGGTGTTTGGCGTCAGAAAATGTAAATGTCACAAAGAAGAAATGTTGTCGTTCAATATCTATTCAAAACAATCATCATTTCATATTGGGAATGGTGGTATGCAGGGTAATAAAATCAAAAGTTATGTTAGAAATAATTTCAGAAACAGACCAAGATTAAAAATTATCCAGTAGTTCTTAAGAATTTTCAAGAATCCATATATGGTTAATACTACTACGCGAGTAAATTAGTTTTGTTGTTTGTCGTTTAAAGTATTATAAATTTATTATAAAACAATAACATACGGACATATTATAGAACAATAACATAATGACATATAATTATAATAGAACAATAACATAATGACATATAATAGAACAATAACATAATGACATATAATTATAATAGAACAATAACATAATGACATATAATAGAACAATAACATAATGACATATAATAGAACAATAACATAATGACGGGATCTTTAAAAGTATAGTCAAGTTTTAAGAAACAACGAAACAGAAAAAGTCGCATATACAAAACACACCAGCAAAGATGAAAGATGATACAAACACATTGCATGACGGGATGTATAAGTACCGAAACACCCCAAATGGATATCACATAAAACAGACAAAACAGTAAAAGGTATATTAATAATTGAACAAAGACAAATAAAGATACACCAAGACCATCATGTATTATTTGTGAAGTTGATATGTAACATATTTATCAACAATGTATATTGATACCTTCCGATGAACGTTTTAGAAAAAGGACGAGACGTTCTTTGACAAACTCCTGGTTCATCAACTCTCTGCTCATGAATAATTTTTAAAATTTCATGGGCATGTAGTACTGCAACCAGAGTTCATTTTTTGAAACTTTAATGGTCCGGAAGAACACACACCGAAATTATATATCGATGGAAAGAGGAAAACGTGTACAATAAGAAAAGTTGGGTCGTAAAAATCCAGAGTGGTCACATTTTTGTGAAATTGAGGTCAAAGGTCAGACCTAAAAATATCAATATTTCAACCACAAGGACAAAAAGGAGAAATTTTCTGATATTTATTCAATAGAATGCTACACAAACGATTCAATCATAAGCATATGCTATAAACGATGTTAAAACGACAAATTTGACTACTTATATGAAGAGCTGCCATTACAAAATGGTGTTGATTTGGATCCTCCTGATTTTTTCCATTTATGACATAGCAAAAGAAGAGGTTGCCTTGACCTTTTCATATCCATAAACTTTCATATTGTGTATAGTGTTTCACTACAGTATATTACAGAATTATTTTTAAACTATAAAACACCAGTTTATCAAATTATTTCAATATTTTTTCTATCCTTGAAAAAAAGAAAAATTCAAGCGCTGGCACAGTGTTTTTAATTTTGCATCTAAAAGGTTGTGTGTTTTGTGAAAATTAGTATCTAGTTGTAGGTAAAAAGATATTATGTATTTGAAAAGTCTGGACGGATCAGTTATGACACAAAATATACCATAGTCACCCGAGGCGAATACGAGGTTTCAAAAAATCATAAGTGTTACTTGCCTTGATAAGGAGTTTGGTTGAGTGTAAAACAAAGTCAGTTTGGTGCATGAACATTGTCTTAGTGGGATAATCCTGGTAAAAAAGTAAACTAATACAATGTTTAAGGAAAGGATGAAAAATTATATAATGTAATGCCAATTTTCTAATGTTGTAATTCAAAATCAGTCATGATCCTTATATAACTTTTAAAAGCGACACACAATAGCTCAAGTATTCATTAAATAGGGACATGAATCAATCTCTTAGTCATCATATGCGGATTCAGTACGCATATTAGCATTACAACACATTTTTTTTACAAGAACAAATTCGGCGCAGGACAGATTTCATTCAAAGCAAACACAGTTTTATAGTACAAATGTCATCTGGAGCGTAAATACCGTCTTGATTCGATCAAACTCATCAGATATAGTCTTGCCTTTGCATAGGAAACACAAAAGCAATATGAGTACGAATTGAAGTTTCGATCAATGTTCGTGACCCATATTCCCATACGCATATGCATGATATATCTGCACGGCCAATCCCAAATGTAATGGGGCGAATGTTGCTACAGAAACGATTGATTTTGTAATCTCCATACATTTACGAATTTTTGTTATCTTTAGGGACAATATACGATTCAGAAGCGCCTTTGTGTTATTTTTTTATCAATTAACTAAGAAATGAACTTAAGAGCCTAGGCTCCGTGTTGAAGACCGGACCGTGACCTTTAATGTTTTATTTTTATAAATTGTGACTTGGATGGTGTGTTGTATCATTGGCATTCATACCACATCTTCCTATATCTATTAAAAAGCTATGCGGGCAACATTTCCATAGAAATACTCAAACGAGGACATAGCTCATAAGGGCACTTGGCGGCAGGGTGAAATAATTGTTCTTCTTTTAATGTATCCTTGATATTTTCAGACACACCTTGGTGTAATTCTGAAAGTCTTAACATAGACTTCAATTTTCCTGCAGCAGATATGGCATCCCCTATATTGAGTTCAGAGCTAAACTCTATATTTCATATCCCTTGGCCCCACTGTGTCCGAATTGTAAGATGTCACAATATCTAGTTAGTTCTGGAGTTTGGCAGTGTGGTAAGCATTAAAGACAATATTGACTAGTGTGGATCTAGCCGTCGATAGCAGCCGGCGTTAATATTCATGAGGCCAGCCTTCAATAATATTCATGAGCCGTCAATAATATTCATGAGATGACTTGCGTTCGAAGAAGTGTTATTAGAAACTATGAACGATAATTATAATTAAATAACGTTCCTATTTATATTTGATATTACTTCAAATAGGCATGTCAATGGGTGTCTTCTTCGAGGTCCGCGTTTATTGAATCAACTTTGGATCTTCTTCAAGGTCTGCGTCTTTAAACAACATTGTAAATGTAATAAAAACAATGTAAATGCCTCCATAAATATAAAACTAAGAAACGGTCTTTTAACATTCTGTGATTAGAGAAATAATGTAAACTAAAGCAATAACAAGTTTTAAAAAAATATAATTAAATATAGAAATTAAACGGGACATTACAACAAACAAATAAAGTAAAGAACAGTTCTTATTAAAATTTTGTGATAATTAAATCAATGTAAGCTACAATAAATTTAAAAAATTGATTAAATATAGAAATTTAGGAATGACAGAGAATTGATGGTCATTTGTTCGTTGTCTACAAATATAGTCCAATCATGAAACTAAAACATACAATATTACGACAGTGTTTTCTATTTAAACATATTAGAAAAATAGAAACATAGTTAATAGCAGAAATAAAAATAACAGAAAAATAACAACTGTCAATTACTATTTCAATGACATATGATTCTTCAAAATTATGGAGACCAATCTGAGTCATTATTAACAATTCATATTATTGCCTCTAAAATGGCCCATAGCACTTATGCCCTAGGCCCGTACGAGTTAGTCAGGAGGGAATAAGGGGATACCCTGGTATATCACAAATTCGAAAATGAACTATTGCCGGCTGGCCAAACGAAGAGATTCTCCACGTGGGCAATGGTAACAGACGAAGAGGTACTTATTGCCTTTAAAATGGCCCATAGCACTTATACCATAGACCCGTACGAGTTTGTTAGTAGAGGGTTAAAGGGGGGATATGGATATCCGATTACAACGAATTCTTACTGAACTTTGCCGGCAGGCCAAACTAAGAGATTCTCCACATTGACCATCATACCGAGGTAGAGGTTGGTATTGCCTCTAACATGGCCATAGCACTTATGCCCTAACCCGTACGAGTTAGTCAGGGAGGACAAGAGGTACCCTGGTATATCACAAATTCAAAATGAACTATTGCCGGCTGGCCAAACGAAGAGATTCTCCACGTGGCAATGGTATCAGACGAAGAGGTACTTATTGCCTTTAAATGGCCCATAGCACTTATACCTAGACCCGTACGAGTTTGTCAGTAGAGGGTTCAAAGGGGGATATGGTATCCGGTTACGACGAATTCTTACTGAACTTTTGCCGGCTGGCCAAACTAAGAGATTCTCCACATTGACCATCATACCGAGGTAGAGGTTGGTATTGCCTCTAAATGGCCCATAGCACTTATGCCCTAAACCCGTACGAGTTAGTCAGGAGAGGATAAGGGGTACCCTGGTATATCACAAATTCAAATGAACTATTGCCGGCTGGCCAAACGAAGAATTCTCCACGTGGGCAATGATACAGAGGAAGAGGTACTTATTGCCTTTAAAATGGCATAGCACTTATACCCTAGACCCGTACGAGTTTGTCAGTAGAGGGTTCAAAGGGGGGATATGGAATCCAAGATACAACGAATTCGAACTGAACTATTGCCGCTGGCCAAACTAAGAGATTCTCCACACGACCATTATACCAGAGGTAGAGGTTGGTATTGCCTCTAAAATGGCCCATATCACTTATGCCCTAGACCCGTACAGTTAGTCAGAAAAGGATAAGGGGGTACCCTGGTTATATCACAAATTCGAAAATGAACTATTGCCGGCTGGCCAAACGAAGAGATTCTCCACGTGGGCAATGATACCAGAGGAAGAGGTACTTATTGCCTTTAAAATGGCCCAAGCACTTATACCCTAACCCGTACGAGTTTGTCAGTAGAGGGTTCAAAGGGGATAGGAATCCAAGATACAAGAATTCGAACTGAACTATTGCCGGCTGGCCAAACTAAGAGATTCTCCACACGACCATTATACCAGAGGTAGAGGTTGGTATTGCCTCTAAAATGGCCCATAGCACTTATGCCCTAGACCCGTATGAGTTAGTCAGAAAAGATAAGGTGGGGTACACTGGTATATCACAAATTCGAAAATGAACTATTGCCGGCTGGCCAAACGAAGAGATTCTCCACGTGGGCAATGATACCAGAGGAAGAGGTACTTATTGCCTTTAAAATGGCCCATAGCACTTATACCCTAGACCCGTACGAGTTTGTCAGTAGAGGGTTCAAAGGGGGATATGGAATCCAAGATACAACGAATTCGAACTGAACTATTGCCGGCTGGCCAAACTAAGAGATTCTCCAAACCGACCATTATACCAGAGGTAGAGGTTGGTATTGCCTCTAAAATGGCCCATAGCACTTATGCCCTAGACCCGTACGAGTTAGTCAGAAAAGGATAAGGGGGGGGGGGGGGGTACCCTGGTATATCACAAATTCGAAAATGAACTATTGCCGGCTGGCCAAACGAAGAGATTCTCCACGTGGGCAATGAAACCAGCGGAAGAGGTACTTATTGCCTTTAAAATGGCCCATAACACTTATACCCTAGACCCGTACGAGTTTGTCAGTAGAGGGTTCAAAGGGGGGATATGGAATCCAAGATACAACGACTTCGAATTGAACTATTGCCGGCTGGCCAAACTAAGAGATTCTCCACACCGACCATTATACCAGAGGTAGAGGTTGGTATTGCCTCTAAAATGGCCCATAGCACTTATGCCCTAGACCCGTACGAGTTAGTCAGAAAAGGATAAGGTGGGTACCCTAGTATATCACAAATTCGAAAATGAACTATTGCCGGCTGGCCAAACGAAGAGATTCTCCACGTGGGCAATGATACCAGAGGAAGAGGTACTTATTGCCTTTAAAATGGCCATAGCACTTATACCCTAGACACGTACGAGTTTGTCAGTAGAGGGTTCAAAGGGGGATATGGAATCCAAGATACAACGAATTCGAACTGAACTATTGCCGGCTGGCCAAACTAGAGATTCTCCACACCGACCATTATACCAGAGGTAGAGTTGGTATTGCCTCTAAAATGGCCCATAGCACTTATGCCCTAGACCCGTACGAGTTAGTCAGAAAAGGATAAGGGGGGGGGTACCCTGGTATATCACAAATTCGAAAATGAACTATTGCCGGCTGGCCAAACGAAGAGATTCTCCACGTGGGCAATGATACCAGAGGAAGAGGTACTTATTGCCTTTAAAATGGCCCATAGCACTTATACCCTAGACCCGTACGAGTTTGTCAGTAGAGGGTTCAAAGGGGGGATATGGAATCCAAGATACAACGAATTCGAACTGAACTATTGCCGGCTGGCCAAACTAAGAGATTCTCCACACCGACCATTATACCAGAGGTAGAGGTTGGTATTGCCTCTAAAATGGCCCATAGCACTTATGCCCTAGACCCGTATCGAGTTAGTCAGAAAAGGATAAGGGGGGGGGTACCCTGGTATATCACAAATTCGAAAATGAACTATTGCCGGCTGGCCAAACGAAGAGATTCTCCACGTGGGCAATGATACCAGAGGAAGAGGTACTTATTGCCTTTAAAATGGCCCATAGCACTTATACCCTAGACCGTACGAGTTTGTCAGTAGAGGGTTCAAAGGGGGGATATGGAATCCAAGATACAACGAATTCGAACTGAACTATTGCCGGCTGGCCAAACTAAGAGATTCTCCACACCGACCATTATACCAGAGGTGAGAAGTTGGTATTGCCTCTAAAATGGCCCATAGCACTTATGCCCTAGACCCGTACGAGTTAGTCAGAAAAGGATAGGGGGGGGGGGGTACCCTGGTATATCACAAATTCGAAAATGAACTATTGCCGGCTGGCCAAACGAAGAGATTCTCCACGTGGGCAATGATACCAGAGGAAGAGGTACTTATTGCCTTTAAAATGGCCCATAGCACTTATAACCCTAGACCCGTACGAGTTTGTCAGTAGACGGTTCAAAGGGGGGATATGGAATCCAAGATACAACGAATTCGAACTGAACTATTGCCGGCTGGCCAAACTAAGAGATTCTCACACCGACCATATTACCAGAGGTAGAGGTTGATATTGCCTCTAAAATGGCCTAGAGCACTTATGCCCTAGACCCGTATGAGTTAGTCAGAAAAGGATAAGGGGGAGGTACCCTGGTATATCACAAATTCGAAAATGAACTATTGCCGGCTGGCCAAACGAAGAGATTCTCCACGTGGGCAATGATACCAGAGGAAGAGGTACTTATTGCCTTTAAAATGGCCCATAGCACTTATACCCTAGACACGTACGAGTTTGTCAGTAGAGGGTTCAAAGGGGGGATATGGAATCCAAGATACAACGAATTCGAACTGAACTATTGCCGGCTGGCCAGACTAAGAGATTCTTCACACCGACCATTATACCAGAGGTAGAAGTTGGTATTGCCTCTAAAATGGCCCATAGCACTTATGCCCTAGACCCGTACGAGTTAGTCAGAAAAGGATAAGGGGGGGGGGGGTACCCTGGTATATCACAAATTCGAAAATGAACTATTGCCGGCTGGCCAAACGAAGAGATTCTCCACGTGGGCAATGATACCAGCGGAAGAGGTACTTATTGCCTTTAAAATAGCCTATAGCATTTATACCCTAGACCCGTACGAGTTTGTCAGTAGACGGTTCAAAGGGGGGATATGGAATCCAAGATACAACGAATTCGAACTGAACTATTGCCGGCTGGCCAAACTAAGAGATTCTCCACACCGACCATATTACCAGAGGTAGAGGTTGGTATTGCCTCTAAAATGGCCCAGAGCACTTATGCCCTAGACCCGTATGGGTTAGTCAGAAAAGGATAAGGGGGGGGGGGGGGGGTTACCCTAGTATATCACAAATTCAAAAATGAACTATTGCCGGCTGGCCAAACAAGAGATTCTCCACGTGGGCAATGATACCAGAGGAAGAGGTACTTATTGCCTTTAAAATGGCCCATTGCACTTATACCATAGACCCGTACGAGTTTGTCAGTAGAGGGTTCAAAGGGGGGATATGGAATCCAAGATACAACGAATTCGAACTGAACTATTGCCGGCTTGCCAAACTAAGAGATTCTCCACACCGACCATTATACCAGAGGTAGAGGTTGGTATTGCCTCTAAAATGGCCCATAGCAATTATGCCCTAGACCCGTACGAGTTAGTCAGAAAAGGATAAGGGGGGGGGGGTACCCTGGTATATCACAAATTCGAAAATGAACTATTGCCGGCTGGCCAAACGAAGAGATTCTCCACGTGGGCAATGATACCAGCGGAAGAGGTACTTTATTGCCTTTAAAATGGCCCATAGCACTTATACCCTAGACCCGTACGAGTTTGTCAGTAGACGGTTCAAAGGGGGGTATAGAGGCCAAGATACAACGAATTCGAACTGAACTATTGCCGGCTGGCCAAACTAAGAGATTCTCCACACCGACCATTATACCAGAGGTAGAGGTTGGTATTGTCTCTAAAATGGCCCATAGCACTTATGCCCTAGACCCGTACGAGTTAGTCAGAAAAGGATAAGGGGGGGGATACCCTGGTATATCACAAATTCGAAAATGAACTATTGCCGGTTGGCCAAACGAAGAGATTCTCCACGTGGGCAATGATACCAGCGGAAGAGGTACTTATTGCCTTTAAAATGGTCTATAGCACTTATCCCTAGACCCGTACGAGTTTGTCAGTAGAGGGTTCAAAGGGGGGATATGGAATCCAAGATACAACGAATTCGAACTGAACTATTGCCGGCTGGCCAAACTAAAAGATTCTCCACACCGACCATTATACCAGAGGTAGAAGTTGGTATTGCCTCTAAAATTGGCCCATAGCACTTATGCCCTAGACCCGTACGAGTTAGTCAGAAAAGGATAAAGGGGGGGGTACCCTGGTATTCACAAATTCGAAAATGAACTATTGCCGGCTGGCCAAACGAAGAGATTCTCCACGTGGGCAATGATACCAGAGGAAGATGTACTTATTGCCTTTAAAATGGCCCATAGCACTTATACCCTAGACCCGTACGAGTTTGTCAGTAGAGGGTTAGAAGGGGGATATGGTATCCTGTATACAACGAATTCGAACTGAACTATTGCCGGCTGGCCAAACTAAGAGATTCTCCACATCGACCATTATACCAGAGTTAGAGGTGTGTATTGCCTCTATAATGACCCATAGCACTTATGCCCTAGACCCATACGAGTTAGTCAGGAAAGGATAAGGGGGGTACCCTGGTATTTTCAAATTCGAAAATGAACTATTGCCGGCTGGCCAAACGAAGAGATTCTCTTCGTGGGTAATGATACCAGAGGAAGAGGTACTTATTGCCTTTAAAATTGTCAAAAACACTTATACCCTAGACCCGTACGATTTTGTCAGCAAGGGGTTAAAAGGGGGAGGTGGTACCTCTGTTTACAACGAAGTCGAAATAAACTATTGGCGGCTAGCCAAACTGAGAGATTCTCCACGTGGACCTTTATACCAGAGAGAGAGGTGGACCTAGCTTTTAAAATGGCTGAGAGCACTTATGCCCTCGACTCGTCCGATTTTGTCAGCAAGGGGTTAAAAGGGGGATATGGTATCAATGTTTACAACGAAGTCGAAATAAACTATTGCCGGCTGGCCACACTAAGGAATTCTCCACGTGGGCCATAATACCAGTGGTAGAGGTGGGCATTGCCTCTAAAATGGCCCATAACACTTATGCCCTAGATCCGTACGAATTAGTCAGCAAAGGGTAAAGGGGTACCCTCGAATATCACAAAGTCGAAATGAACTGTTGCCGGCTGGCCAAACTAAGAGATTCTCACGTGGATCATTATACCAGAGATAGAAGTGGACCAACCTTTAAAATGGCATATAGCACTTATGCCCTAGACCCGTACGATTTTTGTAGCAAGGGGTTAAAAGGGGGGGTGGTACCTCTGTTTACAACGAAGTCGAAATAAACTATTGCCGGCTGGCCAAACTAAGGGATTCTCCATGTGGGCCATTATACCAGTGGTAGAGGTAGGCATTGCCTCTAAAATGGTCCATGACACTTATACCCTAGATCCGTACAAATTTGACAGCAGACGGTTTAAAGGGGGATTATGTCCCGTGTAAACCCGAAGAAAGTGAAATATGGTCAAATGGGATACTAAATATCTAAACGTGAATTTAGAAGGTAGCGGTAGGTCATACTAAAGTTCGTGGTCCATAGCATAACCAATGATGGAAGTGGTCCATATACAGATGTTAAAATGATATCACTAATTACCCATGCCGTACATTTTTTAGAAGCGGGTAAAAGTGGAGCAGCAAATGGACTTGGTACTCATGTAATCAAATAAAACTATTGAGAGCTCCACTTAGGGACTTTCAATGGTTATAGTTTGTACCAAAAGGCCCTTAAATCGTTCCATAGATCACGTTATACCTAGGTACGAAAATTGGAAGGAAGTACGGTTATAAAGGATTAAATTTTTACTTGCCGGCTGTTAAAGCATTTACTAATGTTCATGGTCTGAGAGAATTTTTATGAAATCTAATAGTTCATTCGACTGATATTAAGTACTACTTCTCTTTGACAGTCGTACGGGTCTAGGAATAAGTAATATGGTCATTTTGAGCAATGCTACTTACCTCTGTATATGCAGGGAGAGGAGTTTCCTTTAGGTCATGCGGCATAGTTCTTAACCCGTGGTGATCCATTCAGAGTACCACATACCCTTTTCCTCAATTACGACAGAGTTTTTACGGTCTAGGACATAACCTGTTGATAGGGCCAATGGAAATAACTACTTTACATCAAAGACAAACATGGAATTCTTCTTGGTTCAAGGATAAGTAGTTGATTTTTCTATAAAGGCATAAACCTATATCATAGATCCGCTAATCGTTAGAGTTAGGAAATTAATGATTGGTTCTGTTTACAAGAGATATGAATAATCTTACCTGATATATTATGGCAAATCTTTCTTGCAACCTAGAAATTATCTCGATTGATTTTAATCTGGTATACTCGTCATTTCAACTTCAGCTGTCGAACTATTAAGGGTACTACTTTCTTGCTAGTGATAAACGGGTCAGAATAATAATAGTCATTTAATAAATCGTCATTCACTTCTTGTCGATAAATGTCCACTTAGATGCTTTACGATTGAATACGGCAAATATTGTTTACTTGTGATATTCGCAAGTACCATGCCCCTTACCTTACTGACAAACTCGTAAGTATGAAAGCTATGGCATACACAACTATACATATATCTGTTCATACAATTAAAAATCTTGGTTTGCATGTGAAATATTGCACCTTTAGATACATTTTAAATGTCCCTTATCCTTTATCACTAATTATCATCTTTGGCAATTTACATTTGACATGTTAGTCAATGTATCCTTCGCTCTTGTATAATCTCGTGTAATCCTCGTTTGGCCAACCAGTAATAGTTTATTTCGACTTCGTGTTAAACCGGGTAACTACCCTTTTAACCTACAGCTGACAAACTCGTACGGGTCTAGGCTATCGTTTAGTGGATAAATCGGGCAACTATATGCTAACAATAACAAATCTCTCTATTCAAGCTCTAATGTCAACATGTCACACTTAGGTGACATTACAATGAATAGCGTCAGCGAGAACGTTACGTTTGTGATTTTGATCCCAACATGCTTGGGTCGCACATGAATTACTCCGGTCGGTCTTTCATTTGATCAATCCTGACACCCCTCTGTGCGTTCTACGACAAGAAAAACCTTAAAATATGCATTATCTATAACATAAATTAAAACTTGAAAGTTTATATGTAAAATATTTAGCAGCCCACTTTTTATATTCATTTAAATGTTCATAATAAATTCGTCGCTGTTATGCAAAAACCTCGTATCTAAGGTTTTGATAATTTTACACCAGGCATTAAAAACTGAAATCTTGTTATCGATTATTTAGAATTTAATATGCATGTTCCGCTGTATGCCGAAAATATCTGATCTTCTAACCAATATTTTCAAGTTCCAAAGAATTCAGTTCTTACAGATAAAGTTTGATAATTGGTCTAGATATCAAACCAGTTTTTGTTCGATTATGACTGATCGTGTAAGTCCATCTTTGCCGTAAAATAATTTGTCAATGATCTAATTTACTCTTGATACATAGTCCTGATCTGAACTACATTCTACTTTAATGTTCTATGTGTTTCGATCTGTGTATCGGTAATGT
Organism: Mytilus edulis; assembly: GCA_019925275.1. Lineage (NCBI taxonomy): Eukaryota > Metazoa > Mollusca > Bivalvia > Mytilida > Mytilidae > Mytilus > Mytilus edulis. The sequence continues at coordinate 68,894,388 of CM034360.1, forward strand.
TCCCTAAGCGAATTTATGTATTCCTGCTTCCATCTTTTTATGTATTTTTTACGAGTTTTAATGAAAGAAACTTCGATTGTCTAGCCAGTTACTGATTCATGCGTAGTGTCTTTGGTTCCTGGTTGTAAACTACAGTCTTCAAGTCCGTTATACGGTAGCGTCCTGGTCCGTTTTCAATGTAATGAAATGTGACGGACTAAGGGGTTCGTCGTCCGTTTGATCCGATGAAACGTATGTTAGTGGGCGATCACTGAGTAAACTTTCTACTTCAGTAATTATCGTGTTGAGTGTTTTATTGTCCATAAGTGCTCGTCCTTATACTTTTTTAATGCAGTTTTTCGTTATTCATCTCAATCTCTCCCACCATCCGCCGAACAAAATTGTTCCATAAGAATTAAGCTTCTCGGTTCCATATGATGATTTTGATAAATGTTCAATTTTTATGCTCCCGCATCATACAAATCATTTACAAATACTCAACGTGATGCATGAAAGAAGTCTAACAAAGCTCTTTGTTGATCAAAGCTCGAAATATTATTGTCGACATAAAAGTCTTTCTTTAAAATTGTTGTCAAGTCTGTGGAATTGCAGTCAAATGTTTACGTATAACAGCATTTAGGATAAACGGAGAGAAAGTTGCTCCAAATTATACTGACTTGAATCTGTTTGCGGTTAGTTGACTATTTGGGTCATCCGGGTTACTAGGTTAAAAGAATCTGGTAACATCACGATCCTCTTCATCCAACCCATATTAAGAAAGGCTTTTTTTCTATATCTGACGACACGGCGTATTTGTGCATTCTAAATCGGAGAAAAATTCCGGTTAAATCATTAAAGTTTAGCCAAAGATCCATCAAACAATCATTTAATCTTAGACTAACAGGTGAAGGTTTGCAGCTGCAGTTAAATACAATTCTGATGGGCGTGGTTGACGACTTTTACAGTATGATGGTGCGGTATGGAATGAACATTTGTTTTGGTTGATCGTTCATCAACTCTCTCGATAAATCCACGTTTTTCTTGTTCATTTATAATTTTTCCGTTGTTCTATAAAAATGTAAGTTCACGACTAAGACGCTTATTGACATTATCTGTTCTCCGTTGTGCAACACTTCTGTTGTCTAGTAAGGTGTGGTGTTCCTCCTTACAAGGTAACTTAGCAATATATCTTTCTGTTTCCATATGGTAACCTCTTCTATTTGATTCATATACATCTTGGAATGGTCTGTTTTCAGATTTGTTGTCAGTATTATTTATACTAGCAGCTTCAACTTCTCAAAATTTCTCCAATATATGCTCTTTAAATTTGTGACCTACTAATATGTTCATCATTGACGTAAGTGTGTGATCTGGATTTGCAGGTATTCAATTGATTGTGCCGGACAGAAGGTTACGGATTTTCGACTTGACGGTAGTATGTCCTGCTCCTCATACTATTCTATCATCGACAATTGACCAGTAATAATCGATTTAGATAGAATTCAATAGAGAAACTTCAACCATTGGGTCATGTGAGAGCGGATGGGCTAATTTCAAGCCAAACAAATACTTTAAATTTGTAATATTATGTACATAAGTTTTCATTGGTACAGCTATTTCTGGTACAATCAAAACGTTGATAGGTAATTTTCCGTTGTCTGTAAGTAAGTAAATGGTACCATTATTTTGATGTCGAACTGTTTTGCCCTCACTTGTGTCACAAAATCCTGACAAGTTTATGGTCTCCTGTCTGGTAATTGTCAAATCCAGCTCTGTAGCTAATTTTTCTGTGATGAAGGACATTTGTGCGCCCTTGTCAAATAATGTGTTTGTGTTAGTACATTGAATGCCCGAACTTACTTGCGCTACGGCAGTTTTTATTCTGTGTCTGTGAGTGAAGAACCGTGCCCGTTTTCTTCGCGTTGTGTTGTGTTTCCTGAATTGTGTTAATATTTACATAAGTGTTACTCTGTTTTTCATCTTTTTCAACCGCGTCTTTGCATAAACTAGTATGATGTCATATTTTACATTTCCTGCAACTTTGGTGTGATTTGCAATCATCTATATTGGGAGTTCAAAGACAGTTTAAACATAAACTATCCCGTTTAACAATAGAAATAATTGCTGTGTGATCAATTATCTTAGTGCAGTTAACGGGGACATGTGATTCGTTACAAAAGTACACATGGTTTTACGTTTATTTGTCTGTTGATTTATTGTGTACGTACCTTTGCATTTGTGTGAAATGCTGCTGTAGCGGTATACGTTTCCGTATGATCATGCAGAGGAATTGCCTTCCTCCATTATGTAGAGTTCGTGAGATAGTATTTGTAGTAGTTCATTTAATTGCCAACTATTTGATTCATGGTGTCTTGTTAGATTTATGCGTACGTCCCCGGTAACTTTTTAATATGACAGGGACCAATAATGGGCCATATGTATTCTCTGTCTGACCAACGGATTCTAAACCACGTACAATTGTTTCAATTTTCTCGTAAAAAATAACGTCAGCTCTTATATGAAGGTATGTAAAATAATGCATTCATGTACTTTTGTGTGATGTTGTGAACTTGTGGCATTTGTGTTTAGCGTTGATGTTTGTACTTAGATACATTTTGCTATTTAACGTATTTTTGTTTCTAAATTAAATAAATACTCATCAGAGTCAACGATTTCTGTTTCGAAAGTTCATCGGAATCAACAAGTTCTGTTCCGCTCTCCCCATTTTCTTCTAATTTCTGGAATATTCTGAAAACGGCGCTTCTATGTCCTGCTAGTATCGATTTCAGCTTCAAATTCATCCTGGTCACTTGACACCAATATCGTTAAGTGGATACATCGGGCAACTATATAGCTAACAATAACAAAAGCGAATAGAATGTATGTATATCTATTCGGACTCTAATGTCAACACGTCACACTTAGGTAACATACCAATGATTAACAGGAGCGAAAACTTGATCAATTACTCCTTAACAAATTGTTTAAGTATCGGTACCCAATACGATTGTAGTATGTAAGTAAGCGTAGCACTGAGTCCAAAATGAAGTGAACGCTCGTGTGCGTCTGTCACTATCAGTTTGGTAAGTAAATGATTCGCAGGTAATAAATACGGAAATTTGGTATTCTCTGAAATCGTTGCGGTGTGAATCCTTCCATTGCATCTCACAAAACCACCGTCATCTATGAAGAGCCCTACTTGTCTAATGCTAGGATATTTCCTTGTGTTTTATCTCAGATGTTTGGTATATCGGTATATTGGTAGTTGGATATGAACCACTGAACGTAAGCAGTTACTCGAATCACTTTCCTGAAAGTTCCATATTTCGAATTGTCTATAACGTTACTGATACCATAGTGATCAGTATGAACTTCATTGTTTAGAAATTCCTCGTCTTCGTTTTCTTCTGTAATTGTCAATACCTTTAACTAACTCTGTCTTTTTTTAATGACACTATTGATGTATTGATCGACGTCAATTCCTCGTGTTAAGAGATCGGTTGGGTTGCATTCTTTCGGGCAATATCTCCATTAATTTTGATTTTGTAGATTTTGTTATTTCTCGCACTCGATTCACAATAAATCGTTTAAACGGTTTCGATGATTTTAACCAGTGCAATACTATACAACTATCCGACCAAAAAACCACGTGTTTACATTCAAAGGTCGATTTTACATGAAAAGCTAGTCTAGTTCCAATAACGGCGGCCATAAGTTCTAGTTGCGGTTATGTTAGGTTTTTCACTTGCGCTAATCTACTTTTTCCAATCACTAACGTAGTTTCGGTTCCGTTGTTCAGATATGCAGTCGCAAAATACGTGTAGTTCAAGGTATTCCGAAGATTAGATGAAGCAAAGGAGAATACAAATTTCGATGAAGTAGAAGTCATTGCAACACTCGGAAAACTTGTGCAAAAACAAACATTTTTTAGGACTTGAATGAACAAATTCTAAAGTTAACGGAATGTTACGATGTGGTAAATTAGATTATTTGATTCAGATGAATTTTCGGTTAATATGGTAACGAAGATTCAACACGTACGTAAGTTCATACAAAATGTCCAAAACCGTGCAGTCCCGTCATATTGCATCAAATACTTAAGTACTAAAACGCACACTTTAAATCCAGAAACTATACCGTTTGTTTCAACGCACAACATAGCCAACCCACACAACACACAGTCGTTTGAAAACCAGTTTGCCCAAGCTAGTCTCACAATCAACACGCAACAAAGTACATTTTCTGCAGCTATTAATCAGAGTCACGGCCTACAAAACTTACGCTTCCAACTTTCAAAGGCACCATTTTAGAATGGCAAACCTTCTGGGACTCATATGAGTCGGTCTCACATCTGAACCTGTCACTTACAAATATACAAAAGTGTAACTGCTTGAAAGCTCATGAGCTAGAACACGAAGCACTAGGTTTAGAAATTCCTTCGCCTATAAATCAGTTTACAAGCTTACGAAGTTTTTACGATCAAATTGAAGGTAGTCAGGGTCTAGAAACTTTAGGTCAGACACATGAAACATACGGCACGCTACTTGTTCCCATTATTGTGAACAAATTACCCGTGGAAGTCAGAAAATATCTCGCGCGAGAACATAGAATAAAAACCTTGGTATTACGGGACCTCCGTAAAAGCATTTAAGATGAGATCGTTATACTGGACACAGGACAATAGAGTCGACACCCGAAATTGATGAAATCTAAATCTTACAAGAATATTGAGACTAGACCTAGCGTTTTCTGTCACGAAATACACGCACCAACTCGTTGCAGTAAAAATAGCCGACACAGAATCCCGTATGAACAGCTTAGTTATTCTTTAACTGCCTTGTTATACACAGACTAAACGAATGTAAATCTAAACACACATGTACACATTGTAATGAGAAACACCATACAAACTAATGTAATGCACTTCCAAGAAACAATATAATTTTATTAAAACAAGGGAATGAGGTTAGCCATAGAAACAAGGGTAGTAACTCAGCGCATACTAATTTTCGCGCAAAAGGAAATCAGAGCAGCTACCCGTTAATCCCACTATCTTCGAATTCGATCAACGTTCAACTCGTGAATGACATTCGTAATACGGAACATGATGCTACTAGTTTGTATTCTCAATCGATAGAATTGCAATCAATGTAATTTTGTAAACTGCCGTAGCACAAGTAGGCTCAAATCAGTACTTTATCGATACGAATATTCTTTTTGACGAAGGAGCGCAAACATCTTTTTTAACGCAGAACTTAACTTAATTTACAGATAGCGGGAACAGAAATAATATATTTATCGGCATTTGGAGGTGCAGAGAAAAACGCGAGACACATAGAAAAGTCAACAATCTATCTGAAAACCGTTGCAGGACACGTCTTGTCAATCAAAGTACAGATGATCGGCATGTTGATCGGCATGCCTCTACAGAATTACATACGTAACATTGATACACAGAACGGTTATTTGCGTGGTTTAAAGTTAGCGCACACGGTGAAAAAGCATGATTCATTCGAAATATCGTTGCTGGTAGGCGCATATCACTACGGGGACATTGTTAACGATTATATAGTACGTGGAAACGATCCGACCGCCGTGAAATCCAAGATCGGATATATGCTTTCGGTACTTACATACGGTACGAAAACAAACACGTCGAAGACTAGTATGTGTAATGTTCTAATATCACACAAAGTTGAAGAATACAATCTAGAGAGATTTTGGAATTTAGATTCAATAGGAATAAAAAGCAGGGAGGTAGACGAAGACGACAATGCATATATTAAAGTCTATCAGGACAGATCAATTGAGTTCTGAGAAACTAAATATTTCGCTAGGTTACCTTGGAAACATGATGAATTGCCTATAAATTAAGCAGTCACGAACAGAAAGCCTGAAAACGTCCTTCAAGGACTTACTAAAAACTCAGATATGTTAAAGAAGTACGGAAACATTATACAAGAACAGGAACGAAGAGGATTCAAAGAGAAGGTAGATGAAACAGCTGAACTTAAGAAAAATATCACTACATTCCTAATCATCCTGTACAGAAGGAATCAAGCACTATGCCTATCAGAATTGTTTACGACTGCAGTTGTCGACAGTCGCATAATTCGCCAAGTTTAAATGACTGCCTTTTGAATACACCGCCGAAGCTAAACGACCTGAAAAACATTCTGATGAGATTTACAGACAATTCTGTCGCCATAACAACGGATATTTAAAAAAGCCTTTTTACATAAAGGATTACAAAAAAGGGTGATCGAGACGATACACGTTTCTGGTGGCTAAGTAACTCATCCGACCCAACAAGTTATTTACAGACTTAGAAGTTCAAATCCGTTCTGTTCGGAGCGACTTGTTCGCCGTTTATACCAAACGCCACGATATTTAACATTTACAACGTAATAACACTATAACAGCTACATTGATGGAAAGAGATTTGTATGTGGACAACATTCTGTTAAGTTTACAGAACGAGGGTGTGCTGACTATAAGGAAGGGAGAACAATGATGGAGGAAACTGGATTCTATCTACGATCCTGGACGTCAAACAGTGTGGATATACGTAAGCTAGCTAAGACAGAAAAAGTACTATATGCGGACAAAACACAAAAGTACTTGGTATGTTATGGAATAGCTGATTCGATGATCTGATGTACCAGAAATTAATACGGCAGCTTTGTGAAAAATTGTGCAAATCCTGCTACAAGAATAAAATTTGGAATAGACCTTCCTCAGCTATTACTCTTTTATTTCAGATAAGGAGGCATTTGAAAAAAAATGTCTCACTTCCGGTAAAAATCCAAAATGGCCGACATCATACTTAAATCATCCAAATATCAGAGGCTAGTGTGTGAAAAGCGGTTTTTATCATGCTGCTATAATAATATTTGGTACAAACCTTTGTTATGTACTACTTTTGGATATATTATATAGATGAGATGTCTTTAAAACCCTACTTTCGGTAAAATCCAACATGGCGGACATTGTACTAAAATAAGCTTATTTTTTAGGGAGGGTGATTGAAACGTGTTTTGACGTATTGCTACTATCATTAAATTGTTCAGGAACCTTTCTTTGATGCTGCTAATGGATATAATAAATATGTCTTTAAAATCATTACTTCCGGTTATATTCAAACTGGCGGACACAAAATATCATTATTTTATTTTGATATTCAACTTTATTTCAAAATGAAAAGAAACTGGGTTTTTTTGTGCTGGTCAGTAAACATTTGGATTTGGCTTTAAGTTATCCTCTAAACCACTTATTCTATTCTATAGATAATGATTAAATACAAAATGAACACTTCCGGTAAATAAAACCAATTTTGCGTAAATTTTAAAGATGAGTCCTCAGTCCATATCTTCGATGTAGAGTTTTGGATAGATTGATGAAAATAAAATAAAATCACTTTAGTACTAAAACATCTTTAAAATTACGGATTAATAGCCGAAAATATTCACAATCGGAGAGCTGATTTTCCTCCTTTAAAAAGACAGCGGAATTGTTTCTTACATCAATAATGTACAAGCTCCTGATAAGGTGAAAAGGCCTCACAAAGAGTTGTCCAAAAGGGTTCCAATGGTTCATATTTTTCCTTTCGCCATACATAAGCGTCTGGAATAGTAAGCATAGAAACCAATCCCAAGCTTGTTACTCATCCACACCCGCTATGGTATATTGCACGTTTTACATGCTGAAAAAAACTGGACCGAGTCGTTTAAATAGCCTCATAAGCGTCTGGACTAGTTAGCATAGGAAAAAAATAAGCTTGTTACTCATCCAAACCCGCCATGGTATATTGCACGTTTTACATGCTGAAAAACACTAGACCGAGTCGTTCAAATAGCATCAATAAGTCTTTCGATTGGCATAATTTTAGTTGGAGGCGATTTCAATGAAGCGTTAAGAAATATTGATAGAAAAAGTTTAAATAAAAATGCACGATTTACCGAACCTGTTAATAGTTTAAAAACTTTTATTAAAAATCATAGCCTTATAGATATTTGGCGCTTTCTACACGAAAGCACACAACAATTTACATGGAGAAGAAAAGATAAGACCCAAGCAAGTAGGATATACTATATTTTAATTGGAAAAGACTTTCAGTCTCTTTTTGAGAATTGTAAAATAAAACCAGCGCTTATTAAAGTGACTGACCACCAAGGGGTAGTAGTTAACATTCGGGTTTTAGATTCTGAAAGAGGAAATGGGTACTGGAAATTAAATAATTCTGTTTTAAAAGATATTGAATATCAAGATAAAATCAATAATGTGATAAACAGGTTTAAAGGTCATATAATCAATAGTGACAGCAGTGATATCCGGTTACTATGGGACAATTTAAAAGTCGAAATTAGGGACGAATCTATACTTTACTGTAAAAGAAAATCAAAGTTATCAAGGGAGACAACAAGAAAGTTGGAAAACGAATTAGAGCAACTTACGAAATTAAGAGATGAACAATTAAAGGAAGATGAAAAGTTAACAAATGATATAAAACAATTAGAGGTGCATTTAGAAGAAATTTATAAATATAAAGCCAAGGGGGCTCAAATTAGATCAAGGGAAAAATGGGTGGAATTAGGGGAGAAGAATAACGCTTATTTTTTAGGATTAAAACAGGTTAAAAAAATCTATTAATAAGCTTAGAAACGAAAGAAACGAAGTAACAACAAACCAGGAAGAAATTTTGGAAATGATAAAGAATTATTATAAACTATTATACACTACAACATGCCCCGATAAAAATTTGTTACATTCATACGTTTCTGATACTATTATGGAAAAGGATATAAATATTGATGACTTTAAAGAATGCGATGGGGATCTAACTATATATGAATGCACTAGTGCAATAAATACGATGAAGCTTAATAAATCACCAGGTCTTGACGGCTTGACTTTGGAATTTTATAAGACTTTCTGGGAAAAATTAAAACTAATGTTAGTTAAAGTTCTTAATAAGGGACACGAGGAAAAACTTTTATCGTATACCCAACGAACAGGTGTACTATCTTTATTATTTAAAAAGAATGACCCATTATCTTTGGACAATTATCGTCCTATATCATTATTAAATGTCGATTTGAAAATACTATCCCATGTTTTGGCTCAGAGACTTAAAAAACTGCTTCCTAAACTAATCAATGAAGATCAAACTGGGTATGTAAAAAATCGTTTTATTGGATTCAATTTAAGGCAAATTCAAGACATTATGGACTATGCAGAATCATACGGAATTGATGGGGCTATCGTATTTGTTGATTTTACTAAAGCTTTTGATTCTTTGGAATGGGAATTCATGTTAAGCGTTCTAAAACATTTCGGTTTTAATGAATCATTTATATCATTGGTGGAAACTTTATATAAGGGAATACAAACATGTGTTATAAATAATGGATGGGTATCTGAGATTTTTGAAAACTCCAGAGGAATCCGTCAAGGATGCCCTTTATCTGCTTTACTTTTTGTTTTGTCAGTAGAAATTATGGCTTTGAGATTACGACAAAACCCTGACATCAAAGGTATTCGAATTACTATTGATAAAAAAACACATAGCATAGAAATATCTCAATTGGCGGATGATACAACTCTTTTTTGTAGTTCAAAAACCGACATATCAAATGCTATGAATATAATAGAAACGTTTGGTTCTTTCTCAGGTCTGAGATTAAATCGTAGTAAAACAGAAGGAATATGGATAGGGGCGCTTAAACATAGTAAAGATAAAATTGAGGGAATACGCTGGACGGACAAACCAGTTAAAGCATTAGGAATTTATTTTGGTCACAACACAAACGAATGTGAAAAGTTAAATTGGGAAACTAAAATTGATAAAATGAAATCCTTACTTAAGGCTTGGAAAAAAAGAAAATTAACTACAATTGGAAAAATATTAATTATAAAATCTTTGATCTTACCTAAATTTACATTTTTGGCTACTTCGTGTATTGTTCCAAACAAATACATGAAAGAGATTGAAAGCTGTTGTTTAAAATATATTTTAAGGTAAAAATGACAAAGTAAAAAGAAATACATTTATTAGCGAATATCAAAAAGGGGGGTTAAAAATGGTTGATTTTGATAGCTATTTTACATCACTGAAAGCTTCATGGGTTTCCAAATTTAAATCAACCACTATGCCGAGCTGGAAGATTATTCCTACCAAATATTTCAACAATCTGGGAAAAAATTATCTTGTCTTTAACATGAATTTAGATAATGTTAAATCACTAAAAGAATTTGAAAATATACCAGACTTTTATTTGCAAGTAATTTCAAGCTGGGTGAAAACAGGGGAGGTTTTACAAAATTTAAAGATAATTTTTCAAATATTAGAAAACAGATTATTTGGGGAAATAGATACGTTAAACTTTGTAACAAAAGTTTGTTCTTTCAAAACTGGGTAGCAAGTGGGTTGATTTATATCAACGACATACTTGATCAGGAGGGAAAGTTATCAGAGGTTTTTATTTTAGAAAAATTAAGCAATAAGTCTAATTGGATTGCAGAGTTTACGATATTAAAATCTTCCATCCCAAAGGAATGGCAGCAAGTTCTAATTAAAGAAAACTCAGTAAAGAGTAAAATCAGTATCAATAAGAATAACTTGAGATGGGGAAACAAACAAATACAAGCAAAAGATATCTATAATAAAATGTTATATATACAGCCAATTGGTATTTATATTTGGACAAGAAATTTAAAGTTAGATAGCAAGCCAAATATGTCATTCGTAAACGATTTTATATTTAAATTTTTAAGAGAGAATAAGATGAAAATGTTTAGATGGAAACTGCTAAATTATATTATTCCAACAAAGCAATTACTATTTAAATGGAAAATTTCTACTGATAGTAAATGTAATTTTTGTCAAACAGAAGATGAAGATTACTTCCATTTCTTTATAACATGTTCTTTTTTTAAAAGACTTTTGGAATAAAGTGGAACATCTTCTTGCACAACTCAATTTTAAAAATAAGATATCAGTTAAACAATTAGTTTTTGGATACAAAATATCAGATAAGGGTTATTATGGTTTTAACTATTTTTTGACAGTTTTAGGTTTTTGCATTTTCAAGTCATACTATGTTTCAGAGCAAAAATTGAAATATATAGATGTATATGAATTGTTTATAAAGGAATTAAGAAGGGTTATGCATGAAAGCAAAATAATTTCTCAAAGTGTATTTTTCATAAATTTGAAGAAACTGATTTAATAGAATAATTTGCATATATTGTAATAGTTTATGTTATATTGTTTATTATATTCTGAGTATGTTCCTGGCAACTCAGAAGTGTTTTTTCACAGGAATACTCCTCGCTTGGACGGTGAAGTATAATTGTAACAAGATATCTTAAGAATAAAGTATATATTTGTTGTTAAAAAAAAAAAAAGTCTTTCCACTTCCAAAAACATGTTTTCTTGCTTCATAAACCCCATCTGATAAGTTTGTTCGATCTTACTACAAAACCACGTATCATTTTATCAATGACATTATCAAATCCATATCTGGTGATGTTGGCTGATCAATCATCATTCTAAATCATAAAGTCACATCTTCAAACGCCATCCATGTCAACAACGAAGTTTCCTTTCAAGTAAAAGTGCATTTGAAAGGTCATGGATAGATTATATCTAAAGCCTTTCCCACTTCCAAATGCAAGCCAAAGTTCGTCTGCCCCTTTGTCACGGAATAACAAAACAGCAATGACAGCAGCATCAGAATCGACTGTTCAAGTCATGACTCAGTTAAGTCTGTATATCACTGCATCAGACACATGTATATTGATTCTATAGTATAAGCCTCTTCATTTTAACATGGGGCTAAACTTGAAACACCACCATGTGGTGAATAACACAGAACATCCTGAGCATTTGTTGCTACAACATACTCTCCCTCAAAATCTATTGAGCAAGCTCCTGAGAATAAAAACTAAAAAGTTCTTTCTTAATGTCGTCATCTCTCAGAAAACTTTACCAATTTTGAGATTTTGACTCTGGATTCGTCTATGTATTCCCTTACCCCTAAATGTAGCTCTTTTTTCTTGTGGCAGCCTTCAAACTACCGGTATTTTCTATGTGCGCATTCATCCACTGTTGTTTACAGTTTCAAGTTGTTTCATAACGAGTATGCTGATAGGGCATTATGCCCTTACCTTAAAAAAAAACATGAAACTATTATGATGAAGTCTTAAATGCATATGACAGTTGTAGCAACACATGTTCAGGATATTCTATCTTTACCACCACGCGATGCATTTCAAGTTAAACACCATATTCATATTAAAAGGCTGACACTAGAATCATGGTGCATGTGTCTGATGCAGTGCAACACGAACTTAAACAAGTCATTATTCGAACAGTCGTTTCTGATGATGCTGTCATTACTGTTTCGCTATTCCGTGAGATAGGGGTAGACAAACTATGGATTGTGTTTAGGAGGAGGAAAAGCTTTGGATAAGTATATATCAATGACCTTCCAAATGCACTAGCGATGAGTGATCACACACAAATATTGTGATCCATATATTTTTCCGGCTGTGATACGGTTCTCTGTTTTCTTGAAAAGGGAAAAAAAAGACTGCTTGGGAGACATTGCATTTGCAGATGTGACTTTCACATAAAGAATAATAATTGATCCGCCTCAATCACCGGTGTTTACTGTAAGATAGCACAAACTTATCATATGGGGTTAGCATGGTTAACAAAGCAAGAAATATCTATTTACGCAAAAGGGTAGGTTAATTGAGGCTATCAACTTAGTCTAGTCTTTTCCAGCATGCAAAACGTACAACATACTAAGACACGTGTCAAGGGGACGAGCCTGAAATTGGCTCTTATGCTACCAAGTCCAGGCGCTAATGGATGACGACGGGACAAAGAGGATCACTTTAAAAAAAAAACTCTTTCTGAGGCCTCATCATGTTGTCAGAAGCTTGCACATTGTGGATGTAAGAAAGGTGCCGCGGTTGTTGTTAATGTGGAAAATCAAGTATCCCGTGCACTGCGTCGTGTGCATGTGGTGGTAACTGGGAATACACATATTTTTTTTGGCCAAATAGTAGTAGTTTTTAAAATGTTTTAGTACTTAAGTGATTTTCTTTGTTTAAATCAATCTATCCAAAACTCTACATCGAAGACCTTTACGCCATATTGTTTTTTTTACCGGAAGTGTTAACTTTGTATTCAAATATCAACTACAGAATATGATTAGTGGTTTAGAGGATAAATTATAGCATATGGTTAATGACCACCACAAAAAAAACCCACTTTCTTCACATTTTGAAAAGAAGTTAAATATCAAAATAAAAAAATGATATATTTATGTCCGCCATTTTGAATATTACCGGAAAAAAAGGTTTTTAAGACATATGTCTTATACATTGTATCCCTTAGAAGCATCAAAGAAAGGTTCCTGCACAATTTGATAATAGTAACAATACGTTAAAACACATTTCAATCACCCTCCCTAAAAAATAAGCTTATTTACGTCAATGTCCACCATATTGGATCCTACCGGAAGTAGGGTTTTTAAAGACATCTAATCTATATAATATATCCAAAAGTAGTACATAAAAAAGGTTTGTATCTTTTAGTTTTGCCAGTCGGCAATAGTTCAATTCGACTTAGTGATATACCAGGGTAAACCCCTTTCTCTTTGATGACTGACTCGTACGGTTCTAGGGCATAAGTGCAATATGCCATTTTAGAGTCAATGCCCACCTCTACCTCTGGTATAATGGCCTACGTGGAGAATCCGTTGTAAACCAGGATACCATATCCCCCTTTTAACCCTATGCTGACAAACTCGCACGGGTCTAGGGTATAAGTGCTATATACCATTTTAAAGGCAATAAGTACCTCTAACTCCGGTATCATTGCCCACGTAGAGAATCTCGTAGTTTGTCCAGCCGGCAATAGTTCATTTCGAATTTGTGATATACCAGGGTATCCACCTTACCCTTTCCTGACTAACTCATACGGGTCTAGGGGATAAGTGCTATGGCCCATTTTAGATGCAATACCAACCTCTACCTCTGGTATCATTGCCTACGTGGAGAATCTCTTCGTGTGTGCAGCCGGCAATAGTTCATTTTCTAATTTGTTATATACCAGGGTACTCCCCCCCTTATCCTTTCCTGACTAACTCGTACGGGTCTAGGGCATAAGTGCTATGGGCCATTTTAGAGGCAATACCCACCTCTACCTCTGGTATAATGGTCGATGTGGAGAATCTCTTAGTTTGGCCAGCCTGCAATAGTTCAGTTCGTATTCGTTGTATACCGGGATAATATATCCCCCCTTTTAACCCTCTACTGACAAACTCGTACGGGTCTAGGGTATAAGTGCTTTGGACTATTTTAAAGGCAATAAGTACTTCTTCCTCTGGTATCATTGCCCACGTGGAGAATCTCTTCGTTTGGCCAGACGGCAATAGTTCATTTTCGAATTTGTGATATACCAGGGTACCCCCTCCCCCCTTATCCTTTCCTGACTAACTCGTACGGGTCTTAAGCATCAGTGCTTTAGGCCATTTTAAAAGCAATAAGTACTTCTTTTTCTGGTATCATTGCCCACGTGGAGAATCTCTTCGTTTGGCCAGTCGGCAAAAGTTCATTTTCGAATTTGTGATATACCAGGGTACCCGCCCTTATCCTTTTCTGACTAACTCGTACGGGTCTAGGGCATAAGTGCTATGGGCCATTTTAGAGGCAATACCAACCTCTACCTCTGGTATAATGGTCGATGTGGAGAATCTCTTAGTTTGGCCAGTCGGCAATAGTTCAGTTCGAATTCGTTGTATCTTGGATTCCATATCCCCCCTTTGAACCCTCTACTGACAAACTCGTACGGGTCTAGGGTATAAGTGCTATGGGCCATTTTAAAGGCAATAAGTACCTCTTCCTCTGGTATCATTGCCAACGTGGGGAATCTCTTCGTTTGGCCAGCCGGCAATAGTTCATTTTCGAATTTGTGATATACCAGGTACCCCCTCCCCCCTTATCCTTTCCTGACTAACTCGTACGGGTCTTAGGCATCAGTGCTATAGGCCATTTCAGAGGCAATACCAACCTCTACCTCTGGTATAATGGTCGATGTGGAAAATCTCTTAGTTTTGCCAACCGGCAATAGTTCAGTTCGAATTCGTTGTATACCGGGATACCATATCCCCCCTTTTAACCCTCTACTGACAAACTCGTACGGGTCTAGGGCATAAGTGCTCTGAGTCATTTTAGAGGCAATACCAACCTCTACCTATGGTATCATTGCCCATGTGGAGAATCTCTTCGTGTGTGCAGCCGGAAATAGTTCATTTTCGAATTTGTGATATACCAGGGTACACCCCCCTTCCCTTTATCCTTTCCTGACTAACTCGTACGGGTCTAAGGCATAAGTGCTATAGGCAATTTTAGAGGCAATATCAACCTCTACCTCTGGTATAATGGTCGATTTTGAGAATCTGTTAGTTTTGCCAGCCGGCAATAGTTCAGTTCGAATTCGTTGTATACCGGGATACCATATCCCCCCTTTTAACCCTCTACTGACAAACTAGTATGGGTCTAGGGCATAAGTTCTATGAGCCATGTTAGAGGCAATACCAACCTCTACCTATGGTATCATTGCCCACGTGGAGAATCTCTTCGTGTGTGCAGCCGGCAATAGTTCATTTTCTAATTTGTTATATACCAGGGTACTCCCCCCCCCCTTATCCTTTCCTGACTAACTCGTACGGGTCTAGGGCATAAGTGCTATGGGCCATTTTAGAGGCAATACCCACCTATACCTCTGGTATAATGGTCGATGTGGAGAATCTCTTAGTTTGGCCAGCCTGCAATAGTTCAGTTCGTATTCGTTGTATACCGGGATAATATATCCCCCCTTTTAACCCTCTACTGACAAACTCGTACGGGTCTAGGGTATAAGTGCTTTGGGCTATTTTAAAGGCAATAAGTACTTCTTCCTCTGGTATCATTGCCAACGTGGAGAATCTCTTCGTTTGGCCAGCCGGCAATAGTTCATTTTCGAATTTGTGATATACCAGGGTACCCCCTCCCCCTTATCCTTTCCGTACTAACTCGTACGGGTCTTAAGCATCAGTGCTATAGGCCATTTTAAAAGCAATAAGTACTTCTTTTTCTGGTATCATTGCCCACGTGGAGAATCTCTTCGTTTGGCCAGTCAGCAATAGTTCATTTTCGAATTTGTGATATACCAGGGTACCCCCTCCCCCTTATCCCTAGCTTTTCTGACTAACTCGTACGGGTCTAGGGCATAAGTGCTATGGGCCATTTTAGAGGCAATACCAACCTCTACCTCTGGTATAATGGTCGATGTGGAGAATCTCTTAGTTTGGCCAGTCGGCAATAGTTCAGTTCGAATTCGTTGTATCTTGGATTCCATATCCCCCCTTTGAACCCTCTACTGACAAACTCGTACGGGTCTAGGGTATAAGTGCTATGGGCCATTTTAAAGGCAATAAGTACCTCTTCCTCTGGTATCATTGCCAACGTGGGGAATCTCTTCGTTTGGCCAGCCGGCAATAGTTCATTTTCGAATTTGTGATATACCAGGGTACCCCCTCCCCCCTTATCCTTTCCTGACTAACTCGTACGGGTCTTAGGCATCAGTGCTATAGGCCATTTTCAGAGGCAATACCAACCTCTACCTCTGGTATAATGGTCGATGTGGAAAATCTCTTAGTTTTGCCAACCGGCAATAGTTCAGTTCGAATTCGTTGTATACCGGGATACCATATCCCCCCTTTTAACCCTCTACTGACAAACTCGTACGGGTCTAGGGCATAAGTGCTCTGAGTCATTTTAGAGGCAATACCAACCTCTACCTATGGTATCATTGCCCATGTGGAGAATCTCTTCGTGTGTGCAGCCGGAAATAGTTCATTTTCGAATTTGTGATATACCAGGGTACACCCCCCCTTCCCTTTATCCTTTCCTGACTAACTCGTACGGGTCTAAGGCATAAGTGCTATAGGCAATTTTAGAGGCAATATCAACCTCTACCTCTGGTATAATGGTCGATTTTGAGAATCTGTTAGTTTTGCCAGCCGGCAATAGTTCAGTTCGAATTCGTTGTATACCGGGATACCATATCCCCCCTTTTAACCCTCTACTGACAAACTAGTATGGGTCTAGGGCATAAGTTCTATGAGCCATGTTAGAGGCAATACCAACCTCTACCTATGGTATCATTGCCCACGTGGAGAATCTCTTCGTGTGTGCAGCCGGCAATAGTTCATTTTCTAATTTGTTATATACCAGGGTACTCCCCCCCCCTTATCCTTTCCTGACTAACTCGTACGGGTCTAGGGCATAAGTGCTATGGGCCATTTTAGAGGCAATACCCACCTATACCTCTGGTATAATGGTCGATGTGGAGAATCTCTTAGTTTGGCCAGCCTGCAATAGTTCAGTTCGTATTCGTTGTATACCGGGATAATATATCCCCCCTTTTAACCCTCTACTGACAAACTCGTACGGGTCTAGGGTATAAGTGCTTTGGGCTATTTTAAAGGCAATAAGTACTTCTTCCTCTGGTATCATTGCCAACGTGGAGAATCTCTTCGTTTGGCCAGCCGGCAATAGTTCATTTTCGAATTTGTGATATACCAGGGTACCCCCTCCCCCTTATCCTTTCCGTACTAACTCGTACGGGTCTTAAGCATCAGTGCTATAGGCCATTTTAAAAGCAATAAGTACTTCTTTTTCTGGTATCATTGCCCACGTGGAGAATCTCTTCGTTTGGCCAGTCAGCAATAGTTCATTTTCGAATTTGTGATATACCAGGGTACCCCCTCCCCTTATCCCTAGCTTTTCTGACTAACTCGTACAGGTCTAGGGCATAAATGCTATGGGCCATTTTAGAGGCAATACCAACCTCTACCTCTGGTATAATGGTCGATGTGGAGAATCTCTTAGTTTGGCCAGCCGGCAATAGTTCAGTTCGAATTCGTTGTATCTTGGATTCCATATCCCCCCTTTGAACCCTCTACTGACAAACTCGTACGGGTCTAGGGTATAAGTGCTATGGGCCATTTTAAAGGCAATTAGTACCTCTTCTCTGGTATCATTGCCCACGTGGGGAATCTCTTCGTTTGGCCAGCCGGCAATAGTTCATTTTCGAATTTGTGATATACCAGGGTACCCCCCCCCCCCCTTAATCCTTTTCTGACTAACTCGTACGGGTCTAGGGCATAAGTGCTATGGGCCATTTAAGAGGCAATACTAACCTCTACCTCTGGTATAATGGTCGATGTGGAGAATCTCTTAGTTTGGCCAGCCGGCAATAGTTCAGTTCGAATTCGTTGTATCTTTGATTCCATATCCCCCCTTTGAACCCTCTACTGACAAACTCGTACGGGTCTAGGGTAAAAGTGCTATGAGCCATTTTAAAGGCAATAAGTACCTCTTCATCTGGAATCATTGCCCACGTGGAGAATCTCTTCGTTTGGCCAGCCGGCAATAGTTCATTTTCGAATTTGTGTATATGCCAGGGTACCCCCCCCCTTATCCTTTTCTGACTAACTCGTACGGGTCTGGGGCATAAGTGCTATGGGCCATTTTAGAGGCAATACCAACCTCTACCTCTGGTATAATGGTCGATGTGGAGAATCTCTTAGTTTGGCCAGCCGGCAATAGTTCAGTTCGAATTCGTTGTATCTTGGATTCCATATCCCCCCTTTGAACCCTCTACTGACAAACTCGTACGGGTCTTGGGTATAAGTGCTCTGAGCCATTTTAAAGGCAATAAGTACCTCTTCCTCTGGTATCATTGCCCACGTGGAGAATCTCTTCGTTTGGCCAGCCGGCAATAGTTCATTTTCGAATTTGTGATATACAAGGGTACCCCCCCTTATCATTTTCTGACTAACTCGTACGGGTCTAGGGCATAAGTGCTATGGGCCATTTTAGAGGCAATACCAACCTCTACCTCTGGTTTAATGGTCGATGTGGAGAATCTCTTTGTTTGGCCAGCCGGCAATAGTTCAGTTCGAATTCGTTGTATCTTGGATTCCATATCCCCCCTTTGAACCCTCTACTGACAAACTCGTACGGGTCTAGGGTATAAGTGCTATGGGCCATTTCAAAGGCAATAAATACCTCTTTCTCTGATAGCATTGCCCACGTGGAGAATATCTTCGTTTGGCCAGTCGGCAATAGTTCATTTTCGAATTTGTGATATACCAGGGTACCCCCCCTTATCCTTTTCTGACTAACTCGTACGGGTCTAGGGCATAAGTGCTATGGGCCATTTTAGAGGCAATACCAACCTCTACCTCTGGTATAATGGTCGATGTGGAGAATCTCTTAGTTTGGCCAGCCGGCAATAGTTCAGTTCGAATTCGTTGTATCTTGGATTCCATATCCCCCCTTTGAACCCTCTACTGACAAACTCGTACGGGTCTAGGGTATAAGTGCTATGGGCCATTTCAAAGGCAATAAATACCTCTTTCTCTGATATCATTGCCCACGTGGAGAATCTCTTCGTTTGGCCAGCCGGCAATAGTTCATTTTCGAATTTGTGATAAAACAGGGTACCCCCCCCCTTATCCTTTTCTGACTAACTCGTACGGGTCTAGGGCATAAGTGCTACGGGCCATTTTAGAGGCAATACCAACCTCTACCTCTGGTATAATGGTCGATGTGGAGAATCTCTTAGTTTGGCCAGCCGGCAATAGTTCAGTTCGAATTCGTTGTATCTTGGATTCCATATCCCCCCTTTGAACCCTCTACTGACAAACTCGTACGGGTCTATGGTATAAGTGCAATGGGCCATTTTAAAGGCAATAAGTACCTCTTCCTCTGGTATCATTGCCCACGTGGGGAATCTCTTCGTTTGGCCAGCCGGCAATAGTTCATTTTCGAATTTGTGATATACCAGGGTACCCCCTCCCCCCTTATCCTTTCCTGACTAACTCGTACGGGTCTTAGGCATCAGTGCTATAGGCCATTTTAGAGGCAATACCAACCTCTACCTCTGGTATAATGGTCGATGTGGAAAATCTCTTAGTTTTGCCAACCGGCAATAGTTCAGTTCGAATTCGTTGTATACTGGGATACCATATCCCCCTTTTAACCCTCTACTGACAAACTCGTACGGGTCTAGGGCATAAGTGCTCTGAGTCATTTTAGAGGCAATACCAACCTCTACCTATGGTATCATTGCCCACGTGGAGAATCTCTTCGTGTGTGCAGCCGGAAATAGTTCATTTTCGAATTTGTGATATACCAGGGTACACCCCCCCTTCCCTTTATCCTTTCCTGACTAACTCGTACGGGTCTAAGGCATAAGTGCTATAGGCAATTTTAGAGGCAATATCAACCTCTACCTCTGGTATAATGGTCGATTTTGAGAATCTGTTAGTTTTGCCAGCCGGCAATAGTTCAGTTCGAATTCGTTGTATACCGGGATACCATATCCCCCCTTTTAACCCTCGACTGACAAACTAGTATGGGTCTAGGGCATAAGTTCTATGAGCCATGTTAGAGGCAATACCAACCTCTACCTATGGTATCATTGCCCACGTGGAGAATCTCTTCGTGTGTGCAGCCGGCAATAGTTCATTTTCTAATTTGTTATATACCAGGGTACTCCCCCCCCTTATCCTTTCCTGACTAACTCGTACGGGTCTAGGGCATAAGTGCTATGGGCCATTTTAGAGGCAATACCCACCTCTACCTCTGGTATAATGGTCGATGTGGAGAATCTCTTAGTTTGGCCAGCCTGCAATAGTTCAGTTCGTATTCGTTGTATACCGGGATAATATATCCCCCCTTTTAACCCTCTACTGACAAACTCGTACGGGTCTAGGGTATAAGTGCTTTGGGCTATTTTAAAGGCAATAAGTACTTCTTCCTCTGGTATCATTGCCCACGTGGAGAATCTCTTCGTTTGGCCAGCCGGCAATAGTTCATTTTCGAATTTGTGATATACCAGGGTACCCCCTCCCCCCTCATCCTTTCCGTACTAACTCGTACGGGTCTTAAGCATCAGTGCTATAGGCCATTTTAAAAGCAATAAGTACTTCTTTTTCTGGTATCATTGCCCACGTGGAGAATCTCTTCGTTTGGCCAGTCGGCAATAGTTCATTTTCGAATTTGTGATATACGAGGGTACCCCCTCCCCCTTATCCCTAGCTTTTCTGACTGACTAACTCGTACGGGTCTAGGGCATAAGTGCTATGGGCCATTTTAGAGGCAATACCAACCTCTACCTCTGGTATAATGGTCGATGTGGAGAATCTCTTAGTTTGGCCAGCCGGCAATAGTTCAGTTCGAATTCGTTGTATCTTGGATTCCATATCCCCCCTTTGAACCCTCTACTGACAAACTCGTACGGGTCTAGGGTATAAGTGCTATGGGCCATTTCAAAGGCAATAAGTACCTCTTTCTCTGATATTATTGCCCACGTGGAGAATCTCTTCGTTTGGCCAGCCGGCAATAGTTCATTTTCGAATTTGTGATATACCAGGGTACCCCCCCTTATCCTTTTCTGACTAACTCGTACGGGTCTAGGGCATAAGTGCTATGGGCCATTTTAGAGGCAATACCAACCTCTACCTCTGGTATAATGGTCGATGTGGAGAATCTCTTAGTTTGGCCAGCCGGCAATAGTTCAGTTCGAATTCGTTGTATCTTGGATTCCATATCCCCCCTTTGAACCCTCTACTGACAAACTCGTACGGGTCTAGGGTATAAGTGCTATGGGCCATTTTAAAGGCAATAAGTACCTCTTCCTCTGGTATCATTGCCCACGTGGAGAATCTCTTCGTTTGGCCAGCCGGCAATAGTTCATTTTCGAATTTGTGATATACCAGGGTCCCCCCCCTTTATCATTTTCTGACTAACTCGTACGGGTCTAGGGCATAAGTGCTATGGGCGATTTTAGAGGCAATACCAACCTCTACCTCTGGTATAATGGTCGATGTGGAGAATCTCTTAGTTTGGCCAGCCGGCAATAGTTCAGTTCGAATTCGTTGTATCTTGGATTCCATATCCCCCTTTGAACCCTCTACTGACAAACTCGTACGGGTCTAGGGTATAAGTCCTATGGGCCATTTTAAAGGCAATAAGTACCTCTTCCTCTGGTATCATTGCCCACGTGGAGAATCTCTTCGTTTGGCCAGCCGGCAATAGTTCATTTTCGAATTTGTGATATACCAGGGTACCCCCCCCCCCCCCCCCTTTATCCTTTTCTGACTAATTCGTACGGGTCTAGGGCATAAGTGATATGGGCCATTTTAGAGCCAATAATATGGACTGAATTAAAGATTAAAGACTCTTATTGATATCCGTAATTTTGAAGAATTATGTCATTGAAATAGTAATTGACAGTTTCTATTTTTCTGTTTATTATATGTCTTCAATTAACTATGTTTCTTGTTTTTCTGATCTTTTTAATTGTGTGATACTATCATATGTATGTATATTTTAGTTTTAGAATTGGACTATATATATATTTGTAGACAACGAACAGATTATGGAATGCCCATACGACAATTAATTCCATTTAATTACCCTCTATTTAATCATCTTGTTTTGATTACTAAAGTTTACATTGATTCAATAATAACAACATTTTAATGATCATAATTGTTTTGTGTTGTGTGAGGCAATGCAATTAAACTTTTCATTTACTTTCATTTTAAATGACGCGGACCTTACAGAAGACACCTATTGGCTTAATATTTCTTAATTACTTTATATTGCTATAAATAGCATAACCATAATGGATATTGACAGCAAGATTTATTTTATTGTCACAATCTAATAACTACCCAAAACATTTCATCGAACGCGGTTTTGATCTCATGAATATTACTGACGGCTAGCCTCATGAATATTAACGCCGGCTAGATCCACACTAGTACAATATTGGTTAAAAGTGATCGGTATATGTAGATGATGTGCTACATGAGAAAGGCTTTTTTTTTATGGAAGAACAGATCATCACTTACAATCGTTATCAATGAACTGACAACAAGTTCAAATTATAATTTTTCAGTAACTGTTTTACCTAATTGCACAGTTGTTGACGTCAATAAGTACTTGGTAATGCATGATTAGATTATTACTAACATTAATTAGTACAACTTAAAAGACTGTCAACACGTTTAGAGGACTGAGTTTTGTGTAGTTTTCTGATTTTTTTAAAGGTTTTTCTTTTACACAAAAAAAACTATTTTCATATCCAAACTACAAGGGAGAAACAGATCGCGATATCGTATAAAAGTGTGAGGTTGTGAGGATACATGTCGATCAGTTTGATCACATATATGGATTTCTGTTGTTTCTAATTTAAAGTTCCCAAAGGGTGAATGGGGAAACGAAATATGGTCACTTGGTCTTCTCCCGACCGGCAGTAAAACGAACTGGGGCGTCCGTTTGTCTGTGCGCGCGCACTAATAAATCAAATTTAGCTTGAACGGACAAAAACGCCTTACCGGCATTTAAAAAGATTAATGAATATTGAATAAAGATTGACAAAAATTAAAAATATTTTTAATGCATTTCAATCAATATCAAATCATTTTAATACCAGTCAAGTAGATTCCCTTGCGGTAAAACAAGATAATTTGAGATATGATTAAACTGCGTCAAACTAATTAGCCACGCTCCCGTTAAACGGAATCAAACTGATGTTAAGTCCTTTAAACTTTAAAGTGTCCGCCCTATTGTAAGGTAAATCATTCAAGCAGAAGAGCATCCTCATGTATCTATCATTAACCCGCTCCGAGCGTTATCGATATTTAACTGGTGGTTAGGGACGACATCAAAAGTTCAATGAAGGATAAAAAACTTAATTCAAATAGTTGTTTTACTGAACCCCACCCCCCTCTTAACTTAATTTGGGAAAAATTGATTGACCCATATGGATATATGTAAAAGTCAATGTCGGATAACCAAATCTTGTAGCCGTTCAACCCCACCCCCAAACTTGATCTTACATTGATCTTTTGATGTCGTCCCTTAGTTTTATATACAATATTTTTTATATATGTTTTCCAATATTAAATGTAAATAAACGTAATGTTTTATATGAATATTGGAATGTATAATGTTATACAAGGGGAAAGACTTTAATGAAGTTCTTAATCTGAATATATATACATATATAAAACGGCATGCTTCACAATTAAAATAAACGAGTGAACAATACATATAACTAAATTTATAAATATTGATGCACGATTTAAAAAGCACAAAGTGTCAATCTGTTAAAAATAAAATAGCTCTTTATATCAAATTATTCGTTTTCAATATTGCTTACTAATATGAAAACTCGTGGCATGTTAGTAAGGTATGGTCTTTTAAATAGACTTGCGAAAAAAAAAACCAGAAAGATTATAAGAAAGTCGTAATTCTGCGTATTACAAACCTAGAAGGGATATTTTTTTTAATCAATAGACAATAAATAGATTTGAATTACATTTGAGACGTGAAATGATGTATAAATGTGTCTTTGTTATATTCGTAGAATTAATGTATTCCTGAATATTTATCGTTCCTCTTTTTCTTTATTCCTTTTTTGACGTACTCATATTTTTTTTTAAGTCGACACGCACGTAAAAGGAAAAGAAATTATTCAGTGTGCATGTATACATTGTTTTAATAGATGCATCTTATATTTTCGGTAAATAAACCATTTACAATTATACCGTTATTTGAAATAGATAGTAATTAAAAACATTTGTTTGTGAAATAATAAAATTGATATAGATGAGGTTGACACTTGTTGAATTCATTTAGTATTCAGTTTTGCCTTGCTAAAACTTGTATTTAAAGTAACAGTGCAATGAACTTTATAACCTGTGTCAAATTGTAATACCGGTCACTGGTTAAAATGTGTGTTATTTGTGTAAAAGTAGTAAATGATAAATGAAAATTGAAATGGGTTTACGAAGGGATATCTTTATGTCCGCATGTAGAATAATTCTTGCAATACATTAACAATTGACAAACTGGACTGGCTATAAGGCCCTCGCACGGTCGGTCCTGGCCCAAAAAGGAATATTAAAAAACGTTTTTCAGACCAACAGGTAACTTAAACATTATAAAGCACGTCGGATAAAAATCAAACATTTCCGCAATGTTTCTGTCATATAATTTTATAAGACATATTTAAGCGGTAATTACTAGATAAAAAAATTAATTGGCTATTCAAACTTCACAAGTTTAATCTAGATGCTCTCGTTGCAGTCCACGTTTAATATTCCAATACATTTCATTGGTGGGGATTTCATAATGTGGATGAATTGTTATATAATTTTTTTTGAACATAATTGCGGGAAAGGGCCGTTAAAGTGCGAGAATGAAACACGTTTTCTTTTTGCGGAAACGTGAACGAAGGGACGTGCTACAAACAAAGACCTCCTGTTGTTTGTCAATAACTCAAATTTAATTTACAAGATAGTGAAATATAACTGATGATCAATGTCAAATTTATTGGAAAGTTTTGTGATCATGACACCACCTATGTTATGTACTATAAATGCTCGAATTTGTCAATTATACCATACATGTATCTTATTTGTATATTAATTATATCAAAATACGAAAATGAAACGAAAAGTGAAGTACTGTGTCCATGCATGGAGCGATTTTTATGACGATATTAAAGTCGCGTACATGTATACGAAAAGAAGATGTAATAAAGACGTAAAAGGGACAGCAACTCAACAACACAACACACCAAAATGTGAACTGTTAGCTCTTGTGTGCTTTCTTTACTTGGGTTTAGACATTAAAATATATTATACTGCACGCTTATATGCCTGAACATACCGGAATCGTAACTATTTTCTTGGAAAAGTAAGGTATTTATTTCCGGAAACGTAGACTTTTATTGCGGGAATGTAATGCCAAATTTTATATGAGCAGTGTATTTTTTAAAATGTCAATATATAAAGCATAACTACCGTTGATGTCTATGGATGTATTAGTTACAGTTGCATACTACATGTACTAATTGAGAAATTATTCTTGCTTCAGCATGCATCTTTACTTTGTTCCTCTTATCAGATCTTCATTTACACTTATATTATAATAGTCTGTGGACCCGTATGTATTTAGGGAATGTCACTCTCAATGTATCGTACGTAAAAACAACTTTCGTATATTTTACGTTTCAGAGTCCTACATGTATATTGAATTTTACTTAGAAGTTAATATAAGTGCGGGTTATGCTTGAAATTAACCTTTTATTCTATGTATCAGATAACCTACTTGTGTTGATGTTGGATTGCTGTCTGATTGACGAATCCGATCGCACCTTTTCATTTGATTTGATTTTCAAAAGATTAGTCACTTCAATAAAAAAAAAATGTAAGTGAAAATGGAATCTATTCTCGCATAATGCACTTTGTGTAATTGTTCTCTTCGGCAGAATTAAATTTAAGGAAGCCACAATTTGGTTCCTAAATGAATATGTTTTAAAACCCAGAGCCTAAAGCTAGGTAAAGCCTATCTCTTGATAAAGTTTCTTTAATTCGGCAACTTTTAAAGACCGACCGTGCGATGAAATTGAGAATGGAAATGGGGAACGACTGACATTTACGTTTGCATATTCAATAATTACATGTAGCATAATCAAGGTTAAGTTTATTCGATAAAGTTTATTTCTTTTTAATGCATATTTTAATTTTCCAGTAAATATAGGAGAACTACTTTGGAGCAATTTCTTTTATAGAGTCATATATATATATATAGTTAAAAACCCTAATTAACTAGCGGTGTTCAGTGTAAAATTGTTTCCAATCTTCTAGTTTGTTCATAACTTTTTTATCTGGAACTAATGTATATTTATAAAAAAAAATATATCCCAGTATTTATATAACACCTTTATTAAATTATTGCCAGAGGAACTGTGAGAAACACTTCCAGGTATTCAAGCTATAACTGTCGGGCTAAAAAAAACCTCTTATTAATGACACGTAGTGCAAGTTTTTACGCAAAGCACCGCTGTTGAGCAGTGTACGCGCGAACGGTCATTTGGAATTTTATTTAAAATAAAAACGTGGTATGATATTCATCATCTGAACATGGATATACTATGTATTACTAAACTCATACGTGTAGTCAATTTTACCATCATTTTTTTTTATGAAAGAAATTTCAAGTGCAATAAATAATTTTATTTAATTCCAACCAAAGACTTGAGGATTTAACAATTTATTGAGATATTTTACATTTTGCATAGGAAACACAAAAGCAATATGAGTACAAAGTTTCGATCAATGTTCGTGACCCATATTCCCATATGCATATGCATGATATATCTGCACGGCCAATCTAAAATGTAATGGGGCGAATGTTGCTACAGAAACGATTGATTTTGTAATCTCCATACATTTACGAATTTTTGTTATGAAACGAAATGAACTTAAGAGCCTAGGCTCCGTGTTGAAGACCGGACCGTGACCTTTAATGATTTATTTTTATAAATTGTGACTTGGATGGTGTGTTGTATCATTAGCATTCATACCACATCTTCCTATATCTATTAAAAAGCTATGCGGGCAACATTTTCATAGAAATACTCAAACGAGGACATAGCTCATAAGGGTACTTGGCGGCAGGGTGAAGTAATTGTTCTTCTTTTAATGTATCCTTGATATTTTCAGACACACCTTGGTGTAATTCTGAAAGTCTTAACATAGACTTCAATTTTCCTGCAGCAGATATGGCATCCCCTATATTGAGTTCAGAGCTAAACTCTATATTTCATATCCCTTGGCCCCACTGTGTCTGAATTGTAAGGTGTAACAATATCTAGTTAGTTCTGGAGTTTGGCAGTTTGGTAAGCATCAAAGACACAAAGACAATCTTGGTTAAAAGTGATCGGTATATGTAGATGATGTGCTACATGAGAAGGGCTTTTTTTTTTATGGAAGAACAGATCATCACTTACAATCGTTATCAATGAACTGACAGCAAGTTCAAATTCTAATTTTTCAGTAACTAATTTACCTAATTGCACAGTTGTTGACGTCAAAAAGTACTTGGTAATGCAGGATTAAATTATTACTCACATTAATTAGTACAACTTAAAAGACTGTCAACACGTTTAGAGGACTGAGTTTTGTGTAGTTTTCTGGTTTTTTTTAAAGGTTTTTCTTTTACACAAAAAAAAAACTATTTTCATATCCAAACTACAAGGGAGAAACTGAGCGCGATATCGTAAAAAAGTGTCAGGTTGTGAGGATACATGTCGATCAGTTTGATCACATATATGGATTTCTGTTGTTTCTAATTTAAAGGTTCCCAAAGGGTGAATGGGGAAACGAAATATGGTCACTTGGTCTTCTCCCGACCGGCAGTAAAACGAAGTGGGGCGTCCGTTTGGCTGTGTGCGCGCGCTGTATGTATCAAGTTCGCAGTCACGTCCGGTCAAAATGGGGACGTTAAATCAGATGCCTCATGTAAAGAGAGTGCCACGTTCTTTGCAAGTTTAGAATCCTTGCAACAAATCTTTAAAGGGTCCGTAGGTGGCCTGTTGCAATGGAAAATTTCTGTCCCAATCCAATATACCATCATTTTCTAGTGGCAGTCCAAATTTTCCCGACCATCATCCCGAATGGCCTCTATTATGACAAGACCTACCTATTGTTTTTATTGTTAACTTGTTCTCGTTCTGAACATGCAAGAAATATTTGCCACTGGACGTTAAGCAACCAACAATCAATAAATCTTATTTTAAGACGCAACAATTTTGCCTTCTGGTGCATTCTCATAACATCACTGATGATTCGCCCAAGGAAAGCAGAATATCAAGAGAAGTTGGTTGTAGCATCATCTTGTCACACACTAAATCTCTGCGAAACTTTAATAGTACTTTTTCCCCCGACCACTTGCATGCATATTAATTGCTCTGAGGTTAAACATTGACATACAATGTTTTTTCACACAATATGAACTATAGTCATTATCCGGAAAAACCTCTTATCCGAAGGATTTGGTTAACTTTTATAAAAAGTCAAAATTTTATTAACAAAAAATATAACTTTTTAAAAGAAAATATACGAAAGAATTACTATATATATTCTAATCACTCAAAAATATATATAACTTCTCCTACAAAATCTACATTATCACATCGAAACTATCAAATTCATTGTGAAGGAAAAAATAAATGTTGGAGCTGATTGACGGATATGAAATTTCCGTAATTAAAAAAGGTACAAATGATGTTTTTATTTTTGAGTTTTTGACAAAATTGTTTGGAATTTGCCCAACAAAATTTGCATGCAGTATCGCAATAATATGTTTTGTCCTTTCAAATGTCAAATATTGTTTTTGAATCTTATGTTCTCTCGTTTTCAAAGAAAAACGCGTTAAATTTCTATCTAAAAAAACAGCCAACTTTAAGTTTGAAAGTTTTACTTGGAGATGGTATTATATTTATGTCTTCATCATTCCGATGATCCTTGATGATATGTGCATAGAAAATATTTACGAAAATAGCGGGAAATTTAACCAAATTTTTTTTTTGGAATTTAAAGTAACAACCAAAAACCGTAAATTGAGGGGTACCCCCATTAAAGGGATAAAATACAAAAATGTGACCATAGAAACGTTTTACGACCAGACGGAATTTAAAATATAGATATTATTCTATCATTTAAAACAATTTGCAGCCGTGTGTTATTCCGGACCATTAAACTCGTTAACTAAGCGTCTTTTCGATGTCAGTTGCAGCACTAATAGATGCTTTATAAATAGTTGGTATTCAACGATTAGAAGGATTAAGGGTAAACTCCGACCAAATTGGAGTTGTCAGCAAAAACAGTTTCTTTTTCATCAGAATTATTTTTTGGTTTCTCAATTATACGACTTAAGTTTCCAACAGCTTGGCTCTCACCATAAAGTATTGGTTTTTATTAGCATGTTTTTTCTTTGTCAATTTGGTTTCAATATGGAGTTAAAACAATGATTCTGTATGTTATTGGAAAAAAAATGACATTTAAAAAAAGATAACATGCTAGTTTATTTAGCTGGATTAATGATTTAAGATTTACATATTGTTAAAAAATGTGTACATGAAATAGAAATCAATCATTTGATCTGTGCAGTTAATTTGAGGTAGTTAATGGGTATATAAGCTGTTTATTATCAAAATTGTAACACTCAAAATTTGAGAAAGAAACGTTACCTTGTTATGTGCTAAATTCTTTTCATGATCCGATTGACGCATTTTTTTTTACAGCAGCAATATATTCACTAGTTTTTGTCTATCGTCTTTCAACTGCTAATTTCTGAGTGTAAGTCAATGTATCAACCTTATCTAACGCAGTCAATTTAACACTTCCTCTACTACCTTTGGGAAACATCAGGGAAAGTACCGCAAATCAATAAGAAACTTGAGAAATTTTTGTTCACTCTATCAAAGTAATAATTTTATTATATACAAAGGTAAAAGCCACATTCGTGTAATTATTTTACAATTTGCATTCTAAAATGTGTGATTTGTGTATAAATAAATACAATGACCCGTAGGCCACTATAACCGGAAAGGCATGCGCCTCTCTTAATCACCAATCGGTATTCAGCAAAAGAAAGATTTCTATGACATATGTTAGCTAAATCTTTCATAGTTTAGTCATGAACTTCATACTTAATTCGCCTTTTCAGAATATAAAGGACTATTGGCAATCTGATTGTACGTACACCAAAATGATAATAACGTAATGTAATTGAATGAATTTCCATTGTTTAGAAAGTTTTAACCAATCATATCGTTTTGAAGGACGCTTTTGAAAATATTTCCAATAATGCATTAGATTTTGAAACAGATATAGGAAGATGAGGTATGAGTGACAATGAGACAACACTCCATCCAAGTCACAATATATAAAAGTAAACCATTATAGGCCAAGGTACAGTCTTTAACACGTAGAATTGGCTTACATCCAACCGCAAGCTATAAAGGGTCCAAAACAATTACTAGTACTAGTGTTAAACAACTTAAACGACAAAACCAACGGTCTTATCTATACAAAAAATGAGAAACGAGAAACACTTATGAACCACACCAACAAACTAAAAAGCAGATTCATGACTTAGGATATGTGCATATCAAATGATTTCTTAGAATTTGCAACCTTGATAACTCATATTTTATGTTGATAAATCGCAAGTGTTCCGCTAAATTGATAATCTGTGTCCGAATGACGATAAAAAAAATATCACAAAAGAGAAACGTGTTATTTTGTTATAAAATATGTGTCAATCCGATGTCCAAATATTATCCGTTGGATATGTTTTTCAAAATGACCATCAAAATGTATGATTGATTTAAACATGTATACAAAAAAAAATTATAAAGAAAATATCCCAATTATTTCTTTCTACATGTGGTGTGTTCAAACGTTTCAATACCACACATTGTCTAAAAAGTGACAAAGGAAACAATAAATAATGGAGTCCTGGTTTTTCGTTTTTGATACGAAATGTTTAACTATTTACGCTCCAGCTGTAAAAAAATTTTAAAATTTCGCAGGATCACAAGACATTGAATATGAAGCAGGAAAGTGACAGTGTTAGCTTTATTACCAGTACTAACCCTAACCCTGCATGCCCAGATTAATTTATCAATCCTTTTAGATATAACTTATTTGAACGTATAATTAGACAAAACTTTTTATGTTAACTAGCATGCAGTATCTCTAATGGAGCTACCACTTGATTTATACGGGGAGGGCTAGGATGGAACTTATATTAAAATATTAAAACTTAACAAAAATACAGAACAAAATTTGTCATACTAGTCTACCCCCCCTAAAAATCAAATGGTATATCATGCTACTTATGTTGAAGTCTCTTCACGACTAAATTGGGTACTATTTTAATGAGCACACATTTTACATATTTTATACAAAGATTGCGCACTTTGTTGGTACGCATTTCATTTTGCTATAGATTATCATAAATTAAATGTGCAAACTAGTCAACCCGATTAATATATAGTTATGTTTGGTTGAATTGAGTTTAAACCTTAATATTAAAATTAACATTTTGTGGGCAAAAAATGTTAGTTTTACAGTTGCATTGTTCAGGCTAATATGCATTAAGGCTATTGCTTTAGAACATCATTCAAGGTTGCCGTCATATTTAGTTTACTGGCCGTTTATCAAATTAGCATAGCTAGATCATTCAAAATAAACATTTTATGAAATTATTTAAAGTTGATGTACAGTTGTAATATTCCTTATCTACATGGTTTGAAATTGTTACAGAATATTCATGTTTTTGCAGGCTTTGCGTTAAAGATGAAACTGTTTGTTGTAATACTGTTTGCAGTGTTTTGTCACCGTACAAAAGGCGACGCAGTCTCTCTACCATTAAACTTGAACGCACCAATTATGGCACATGTCAATATGAGTAGAATAAAAGTGTATATTGATAAAAATTTCAATGGACGATTACCCGCTTTAATAAAGAAAGACGTGAGACAAATGTTCAGCTCAGAAGTTGACAGATTAACTGAAAATCTTACCACAACTTTGCAAAAGAAAATTGGAAACACCCTTGATAAAACAATGCAAACAAACCTGAACGGTTTCGCTGAGCAACTTATTTCAATAGAACAAAAAATTACGAAAATGGTGAAATCCGAAATAAGTGTGATGTCCAAGCAGTTCACCGAAAGAATAAATGAAGTGGAGCAAAAAATGAATGAGACATTGAACAATGTTACGAAAGAATTGTCTGAAGAGTTGCAAAAGAGCAAAACTCATTGCAGAGGAAAATATGACACGCGTAAAGGTTCGTTAAGCACAATTGTTTTACACTATAGGGCATAGCATCATTTTACAATCATTGTCATAGTGATGGTGTTCTCTGTGATCAATTGGAAAATTTATTGAAACAAGCATAAAAAAAATCATATAATAACACAATACCCATAAACAGATCTTACAGTACTCAGTTGCAAGTCAGTTCAAAGTCAATTTCAATAAATAAATGAATCATGATTTTTAAAGTTTTACGTATCCATTAGTACGCATGTAACTATTAAGTGTTAAGACGTCATCATCAGTCTTTAAAAATCAATATTGACAGGAGGTTTCGACATACATTTTGATGAACTATATCAGTAAAGCTATATTAATGGATCTTATCATACATAAGGCTGTGATATTCCGTTCGTTAAATCAATTCTTCCTGTACAGACAAACGTCCACATCACTGAAATTATTTAGTAAAAACTAGAGTAAATTATGTAAATGAAATCACAGACAAATAACTAACCATTTACACAAAATATTTCGTTCAGGATTTAATATATATAGTTCATAACACAACTAACAAATAAAAACTATAGTGTAGGCCTTTTGTCATTCTCAAGTGAAGTAATATGAACAATTGATTGTATTTACTGTTTCGATTCATACGTACTTACTTCAGTTTCCTAAACCATTATCAAAAATCATATCTCATATTTCACTATTTAAGTTGCACTTCTGTAAATATAGACAATGCAATGTCCCATTTGAACTCCTTTTACGGCTAAAACTTTTTCACTTTTACCATGAAGTTTCGTAAAAATATATGTTCATAAATTGGAAGTTCATATGCGTTATTATGTTTTTCAAAGGTCAAAACATAAGGCTTTACAGCATATTTTCAACATCTATATAACCCGAATTTCTAAGAGTTTAAACTTTTATTAAAATTTTGAACTACCCCTCCCATCATTTTCACTTCCGCCACTATCCATGGATATTTATACTTGTAACATTCCTTAAATATCTCTCTATAAGATAAAACATAGAAATTATATCCAGGAACTAGTATGTAAACAACAAAAAGAGGCGTGGTAGGTGAACAAAATCAACATTGAACTTGAACATTTATATCGATATCTAAATGGTGTTCGGGGATTCCGAATAAAAAATAGAATATTATTCATTTTCTGATTTTTTTTAAATCTGGTCCTTTTGTTTTTCCATTGGCACATTTGTTTTCTTAATTTACCATTTTCTATTTGTAGGTTTTTATGAATATGTAGCTATATTTACTGAGCCATACAATTATTCTGGTACAACACCAGTGTTGTATATTTATGGACACGACCATGGCACCTTAACAATTGAATCGAACAGTTTCAATAGTAAAAGGTCAATTATCAAAGGAAAAAACGAAATTATCTTAAAGCAGGAAGCTTTCCTCAGAGATGGCATAGAAAATAAAGCCATACATATAACATCCAAGGTCCCTATCACTGTTTATGGTTTTCAGAGATACAAAGATACGTGTGACGGATATGCAGCAATTCCACTTAAATATATGTCGACAAAATACATAGTTGCATCTTTCGCTGTGTGGACAAACCGTCCACTTTCGAGGAGTTTGATTGGAGTTGTATCATTAGGCGGAATAACAAAGGTAGAAGTTCACCTAAAAATGAAACAAGGGACAGTTAAGTTCAACGGTCAAGAGTTTAAAAATGGAGAGATTATAAAAGTTGATTTGAATGCTTTCCAAACATTGCAGTTGTCGAATAATTATGATCTTTCTGGATCGGTGATTTCATCATCTAAACCAATAGGCGTTGTATCAGGGAATAAATGCAACTCTATTACACAAAGTCATTGCAATCACTTTACAGAAATGATATTACCTGTTGATCAGCTAGATAATGAGTTCATAATTCCGATTATCCAAACTCGACCAAAAAGTACCGTCCGACTATTATCTCCAGGAAAAGTTAAAATCAATGTTCAGCTCAAAGATAGACATTACGAGACTCACATTAATGAGGGAGAATACCATGACCTGATTCATAATGATATAGCAGTCGTTACTTCAACCGGCAATCTTCTTGTTACAGTATTTCCTCATGAAGCTAACGGTTTTGATTCCTACATGATGACAGTATACGGCATTAATCAATACAAATCTGATTACAGTTTTATTATTCCGAGTAAATTTTCGAGTTTTATTAGTATTACCTTTTATGGAGATGCAATTCGTGGATTCGAGATCGACGGTCATAAAATGAAGGCTGAAAAAGTTTTTGAAAAGTCTGTTAATGGTAAAAAGTACATTACATTCAGTAGTAGCATAGCGGAAGGAGCTCATATAATTACGAACACCAATGGAATAAGGTTCGGATTGTGGTTATATGGGAATCGTGGCAGTGACGGATATGGTTATCCTGCAGGAATAGCGTTTCGGAATAAAGGCGACTGAAAGATGGTAACCTTTACCAGTTAAAGAATTCCTATATCAATGTTTATGTTCATAAGAATTAATAAATTATCTACATTTACCACATGTTTCTTATTATCACTTGTGAACAAAGAAGGAAACCAAATCAATAGAATCATCCAAAAAAATATGATATGGATGCCAATATGCGTACACAAAAACTCTTAACCTAGACAAAATCGTTCTAAAATAGTATTCTATGAAATCGAATATATAAACGTACCAGGATTGAATTGTATTACGCAAGACGAGCGTTTCAGCTAAAAAAAAAAGTAGTAACGCTCGAATCAATAAAGTTAAAAGGGCAACATATAGAACGATGGTGAAGAGAACACATGAGTGTGATAGGTTTTGCCAAATAAGAAAATATTTTACTGCGATAGTAAATCCTTAGTATTTATAAGAACAACATTGTTACAGTCAATCCGGCGTTTCAGAAACTAAAGGCCTATAGGTAAAATGAGTATTTTTGAAATTTTAGTGGACGAACAATGGATCGTTGGCCAATGACGTTACTTTATATTGTTCCTAAACCAATCAAAATTTTTTGGAGTACGTTTCACCCACAATGCATTAGATCCCGGGAAAGCTAATTTATAATTATGACCATATTATTGTATAGCAAATCTTGTGATCATGAGTAAAAGATAGAAATTATTTGATATGAAAAGACATTTAGAGACTCCACATCTGATTCAAACTGGAACAAAATTAATCAACAAATAATGAACAACTCATTATTCCTAAATAGATAAAATAAATTATATATTTCACGTAAAAAGAAGTTATTTAACATAGATCAATTTTAAATTCTTCAATACAAAAAAAAGGAGATGAGGTATTGTTTTCAAATATACACCAAAGATAAAAAAATAAAATGGATGTTAGCAGTTATAAGCAAACCGCATGACCGTCAAAAATGACAAAATCTATGCATACTTAAAAACTAAAATAAATTGCAATAAGTTAGATTAGCTCTTTTTCATGTAAAATGCAAATTCTTGATATAAATGTAACAAGGGCATATTTCGATCTATGTGCGAATTACTTGTAAATTCCGACATTCTTAATTTTTGCATCGAATTACGAAAATATCAACCCGTAAAAATACAAATTCATCGAGAAAAATTTAAGAAGTTTCACACTGTGTTATCTTGATTATGAACTAAATGTTTTAAAAATGTAATGTATTTCCTGACTTGTTACAACATACATGATATATCCACTCAATTTGTTAGTTTTTTTTTTCATTCTAGATATAACAATTGTTTTGTTCACGCATCGTTGTCAATATAATGATATTTGATGCGACTGTCATACAAGTGAGAGGTTTACCAAGCTTTAAATCCAGGTTCAATACACCATTTTCTACATACAAAAATGCCAAATCAGGAATATGACAGTTGTTTTCCAAACGTTCGATGTGTTTGAGCTTTTGATTTTGCCATTTGGTTAGGGTCTAATGTTTACTTGGCGTACAGTATTTTTGTGATTTAACTTTTTATGTCAATATCGAATGGGTAGAAATTAAAGAAAGTTATTTTACTGATTTTTATGTGTCATTTATCGAATAATACGAGTACAGCTGAACTTACATGAGGAAATTACATAAACTAAAAAAAAGCGAGACTAGGTGCGTCAGGAATACACGCCTGGTAGTGAAGTTTGTATACTCTAAAGATGCAAGAGAGTGAAGTATTTATAGTTATGTACACGATTTACGATGGCAAAGAGTATATTATTTTGCGAAAATGTCGGTTCACAATTGAAAAGTTGTCATAAATGATAGCAATATTAAAGGAAAGACATATATATGAGGCACATTTTCTACTTTTGTTGGCTTTCTTAATCACCCACTGAAATGTAGGTTATTGAATGATAGGACATCATTAATCTAAAAATCAATAAATCGGCCACTTGGGTCAATCAGTAGACATTGGCACATCAACTGTCTGTTGAATATCAATCTGCAACTCTTCACTCTCCACTCGCCTAATATCATCTCGATATTTCCGAATGGCATCTTTTGCTGTAAAAATAAAGGCGACAGTTATATGCCGCTGTTCAAACGTCAGAAATCGATTGAGAGAAAACAAATCCGGGTTACAAACTAAAACTGAGGGAAACAACGAAACAACAGAAACACTAAAGTGCAAGAATCTTATTTAGAATTTAAGAAAGATGTAAATGTATAGGATCATTTATAAATGATTGATTTCTCCTGTGGTACATACGTTATCAAAAATGATGGAATGATCCGACTGGTTAATGTGTTTATATTGAAATTTAGATTGAAACTTGAGCGAGGATGATTCATTCTGTGGTTATGTCTTTTTTCGTATTTCTCCGACATAGATCTGTCCAAAAAGACAGAACTTTTCTATATCGTACACATTATAATGGTGGTGCTGTTAGACAAATATCTCAGGCCGTTAGTTTTTTCGTGTTAATTATTTTACATTTGTCATTCTGGATTTTTATAGCTACTATATGGTATAGGTTCTGCACATTGTTGACCTACATTTGTTAACTTTTGTGTCATTTGGTATCTGGTGTGGTGTTGTCTCATCCTCAATCAAGCACATCTTCTTTTTACGATCATTTATATTGGGGCCTATAAACTTTGCTTTTAAAAATATCTAAGCAGGAAAGTTAACTAAACAGTTGGCTTCCTTTCAAAGGAACAACGAAATACAACATAGAGTGTTCGTTTTAAAGGTTAAGGCTTAATTGTAGGCACCTAATCCTGGCTTTGATTACTTGATACCAAAATTTTGGAAGCAAAATATTTAATGAATAATACAACCAAAGCTACTAAAAAATCATCAAATATATCACGCTTTTATTTTTGTACACATGGCTGGTAATTCAAACTCGTTAGTCGGACATAGATGATGCCATTGCAGTACTATATAAACAAACGATCAAAATACAAACAACAATATACAAATCACAACATAGAAAACTAGATCAACACGAAATTAGGAGGGATATCAAATGCTACAGACGGATCTGCATATCCTTTAATGTTGTGCAATAACAAACCTTTATCATATAGCTAGTAAAAGATACTACTCTTTCTATTGAGTTATCATGACAGTTTTATGGACAAATCATGAGAAGAAATGAGAGCAATAAAAATATTAAATAAAAAAAAGTTGCTCTTTATCTTGATTATTGCAAATATATTGTGTTTTGAAAACCTAAAAAAATAATTTGATTTGGCTTTTAAAAAAAATGTAGATTTACACGAAATAACCACTTGGACGGTATTTCATGTTAGCACATAATTGATGACCACTGGTCTGATTGAATGCTAGAGGACGAAATATTCGTAATTAGTGCTATGAACAATATGCGCTTATCAAATATACCAGGCTTCTATTTTATTACACCAGGCAATATCGACTACAAAAGACACATTTGCAGATTGATAATCAAAACCCCCGGGGGACCAAACTCATATAAATCAATAACATAAATGAAGAGGATTCTATACAGGGATGGGGTAATCGTAATCTGTAATCGTAATCGATTGTAATTGATTACATTTTTTCCAGTAATCGACAGTAATCTGTAATCGAAGACATTTTCGATTACATGTAATCGTAATTTAATCGATTACAGCAAAAATTATGATGTAATCATCGATTACCTTTCGATTACATTTCGATTACTTTAGTAAAATAGTTTCATGAAACCTTTTTTAATGAAAATATGTATGTATTCATCACTTTGTAGTACAGATAAAATAGAATGTATTAATATGACTTAAGAGTTTATCAACTGTCTTTAATTTCTATCTATTGTCTCATGCTGCATTATGATCAACCAGATCCCCTACCCAATTTTACTTTATAACTAGTTTTTGAAACAAATGGATTTATGTGCTTTTCAATAACTCAAGACCTTTATATAGAATAAGAATATAGATTTGAAATAAGAAAATAGATTTTAAATAAGAAATATGTCTTAAGTTAAGTTCTGTTCTACATTAAAGTAGTAGGCTTATTTGTATTAAAATTCATTAAAGCATAATTTTTAATAAGAGTTCTGTACAACATTAGAGTGGTAAGTTCATTTGTATTAAAATTCCTTTAAACACAATTTTCATTAAGGGTTGGGATTTAAGCTCAACATAGACAAACAGTAGATTCCTAATAAAATTATGACATATATAAAAATTAAAAAAGTACACAAAATCCTTTTGACAATGAACCAACGCAATGGCTATTCATTGAAATTCTTTTCAGAAACAGATACATGTATCCCATTTTGACACTATAAATATATATTGTTTTTAATTTGATTAAAGAATACAAAAATCTGAACAAACTTCTTGTCTTCACTAATCAGATGATCAAAGTCTTCTAATCAATAATATACAGACTTTGTTTTCATTTCAATTATGTCTAATTAAGAAAGAGATTTACATTATTTTGCCCCAGGTTATATATTGTACTCCGTTGGCAGTTTTATAACCTGTAAATAGGGTGGTTATCCAAACAAAAGGATTAATTCAATATAATTATAAATTTTGATCTTTAAAATTAGCTGAACAGATTAATTATTCTACTTTTTTATATTTTTTT
Organism: Mytilus edulis; assembly: GCA_019925275.1. Classification (NCBI taxonomy): domain Eukaryota; kingdom Metazoa; phylum Mollusca; class Bivalvia; order Mytilida; family Mytilidae; genus Mytilus; species Mytilus edulis. The sequence continues at coordinate 68,934,200 of CM034360.1, forward strand.
TCCATAGAAAACTTCCAACATTTTAATTGCCTATGTTAAAATATACCTGTTTTAATGCATAAAAACAAAAAAGCTAACTTAAGTCAGTACGAAAGCAATTTTTTTTATGATAATTGATTGATGCATTATGATGTCTTCTCTCATTCATGTTGAATTTCAAAATGTCAAGATTTTTTTTAATATTTCTGATCCTCAGTAAGAGATTCCATCTACAAAACAACTGTCAACTTATATTTTGGAAACAATGCTTTAAATGCTGTATTTGGTAAAGTTCTAAATTTCCACTATACAAACGTTGAGCAACTAAATTGTGTTTAAACTTACTTTATTAGTTTAATAAAAAAAAATTTAAGCATGTAATTGACAGTAATCGAAAAGTAATGTAATTACTTTTAATAAAGTAATCGATTGCAATCGATTACATACAAAAATCAGAGTAATCGATTATTAATCGATTACACAAAAATCCTTCATGTAATCGATTATTAATCGATTACATTTGTCAGTAATCGTGCCCATCCCTGATTCTATACCAAGCATTTCGAACTTTGCTTTAAACCCTTTTTACTGAGGGATGTAAAACCTTTAGTAACTTTGTTGTCGTCTTCTGTGTGTTAACATTCAGCTGTATAGGACCACTTGAGATAACAATTGTATCTGTTACCGAAAAATGTATAGTTGTTGTCGAGCCTTTAACTTTTGTCGAAAAAAAGCGAGACATAGCGTTCCTATATTCCGTCTTCGTTGTCGTCGTCGGTGCCGTCGTTGTCCACAAATATTCACTCAATGCAAAAGTTTTTGAAATTTTAAAAACTTTCTTAAGCTATCCTTGATTTCTACCAAACTTGGACAGAAGCTTGTTTATGATCATAAGATAGTATCCAGGAGTACGTTATGTTAAAAGAAAATCATTTTTTCCATATTTTACTTATAAATGGGTTTTTTGTCGGCCAGGAAATACATGTAGTACATTCACTCTGTGGTTAAAGTTTTTAAAATTTTATTAACTTGCTTAAACTATCCTGCATTTGTACCACACTTGAACAGAAGCATATTTATGATCAAAAGCTAGTATGTGGAATGAAATTTTGTTAAAATTTGGTACCTATTTCTCCATATTTTACTTATAAATGTTTTAGTTTTTCTTTCAGTTAACGTTACATACAGTCTGCAATTAAAGTTTTTAAAGCATTCATTAGATTAAAGAACTATCCTGGATTTGTACCAAACTCCGACAGAAGCTTCTTACAATCAAAAGATAGTGTCGAGAGGATTTTTTTATTTTTTTTTAATTTTTGTTGAGCCTGCGATTAACAGCAAAACAAAGAGGGACGAAAGATACCAGAGGGACAGTCAAACTCATAAATCGAAACTAAACTGACAACGCCATGGCGTAAAAAGAAAAAGACAAACAGACAAACAATAGTACACATGACACAACATAGAAAACTAAAGAACACGCAACACGAACCCCACCAATAACTAGCAAAGTAGGCGAGACACTTGGTTCCGCAGAACCCTTACATTATTTTTTTTAATTCAAAATGCTTTCCCTCCACATTGTTATAGCTAAAACAATTTCTATGCCCCGTAGAAATATAGCTAATAAAAACGTCCTGTACAATAAGATTTTATATATTGACTTAATGTCAATTTGTTGGTCAAATTAATTATCATATAGAAAATAGGGACATTTTCAGATTTATTAAGACAGAACAACATGAACAAGACAAACACAAATTTTTATGCGCTCTGACGCTTTGCATTTAATACAAATTTATACCCATTTTGGACGCAAACAATTAGAATTGAGAAGGAAAGTCTTAACTGGACTGGTCTTAGCTGTTATATACGTATGTGAGAGTCCAATCTAGTCCAGTCAAGATATAACACTTTTTACCTGCAATGGTGTGTTTGTACTGTGTGACATTTGATTAACAAGATGTCGACATATTGCCAGACCAGGAAGATATGTATGATAATTGTTTGTCTATTGATTCAGATTTACCAACAGATGGTTATAATATAATCTAATAGTAAAACAAAAAACAAATAAAAAAGTATGTCCATCACTACATCTTTTTCATTCAAATCTATCAAAAGACAGTGTTGATAAAAAAGAAACCAAAATCAATTATTCTCTTTCAGATTGAACATGTTGAATGGCAATATTTAAAATGGCGTCGTTCAGTTTGTCGACGACACTGTCCGTTAAGTAGCAAGAGGGAAAAGTGAGTTCATCGAGTAAGCAACGGTGAATTCCCCCGAGTCTAGAATGCAACATCTTGCATATATTTTTAAGGAACTAAATTTGCGTTAACTAATTATTTGTATTTAATCAGTCCACTGACAATATGTAACAAAAAAAACATTAATTTAATATTCAAATTACTATTTCCCATTATTACAAGTCGCAAAATTTCTACTGTTTCTTGTCTGTATGCATATGTTTTGCTTACTTTGTTATATATTTCTTCTGATTCCACACGAATTATGACATTTAAACAAGAAACAAACGGTCTTATAAACTTGTGAGTCTTATGTAGACGAAACGCGCGTATGACGTATTAGATTATAATCCTGGTACCTTTGATAAATATTTTAACATATACAATACCGAAAAACAAATAGGACAGACAATAACCAACGACAACAACCTCTTGGCCCTGGATAGGCACATAAAGAATGAAGCTGGATCAAACATGTCTGCGAGCGCTCAACCAGCGATGGTTCCACAGCATTTTTTAGAATTATAAGTATTGTATATATATTTGTTCAAATAGGAATACAACTGAATGTGCTTTAGTGATTGTATCATTTGCCCACTACAGGACATGAAGCGTATACTGATCTTTGAATTGAAAGCGGAAGATATCTGGATTTTAACGCAAAAACAGAATACTAGTATGCAATCTTCAAAGTACTGCTGAACTTTACAAATGTTTGTTAATACATGTTTTGTACCAGGAAGTAATATTCATATCCTGACAATAAATCGAAATGGTAAGTCCTGACGAGAAAAATAAAAACCAACGTACACGTCGTTGATGTGAAGACCAATCACATTCCATCGACAATGACGTCACCATAGTACCACACCATCTGAATTCGCCCACTGACAAGACTCATCTACATTTACTAACTTCTATGTTTTAAAACACAGTTGTTTAAAATCATTCTTTGAAAACTGTCAGGTAGCAATCATTGTATCGTGATGTCAAAAATTGCTTTGTTACTTTTGGCTATTGCTTTCACGACGATTACAGGTAAGATTAAGTTTGTTTTAGTACTAGTTTTGCAATGTTAATAGTTTTAACAAATTCAATTACTGATGTCAGTGTACAGAGATGTTTACCTTCGTGTATTTGAAATTTTAAAAAGCCATAATTTAGTTTTTAAATGGATTTATTTTAAAAGTTTTACTACTAGGCTTTACAAATCAATTATAAGGGTACATTCGAGACCTCAAATCAGCCTAATCTGGGTTTATCTTCAAACTTTGTTTAACTATAAAGGCTGGAGGACATTCTTATTCGCATAAAAGGATCCAAAATGTGTTGTAGCTTAAAATTGCAAATGGTGAAATTGAATCCGAAGACACAAAAATTTTCGGGATCAGGATTTGGCGGCCAATTCTTAGTTAAGGTGAAAGTTTTACCAAAACTGACAGTGAACATTTAATGTATATTTGAGGGGTATTGTCGTCATTTCTAATGTGATGTTGCAAAATGAAAATATTTTGTAATGATAACTTTATCGCAACTATTTCTTATTGTAGTATTTCAAAATTCATGGCAAATTTTAACTAACTGCATACTGCCAATTTATAATAATAGTTATCAAATGTACCAGGATTATAAATGAATACGCCAGACGCGCATTTCGTCTGTATAAGAATCGTCAGTAACGCTCAGATTAAAATAGTTATAAAGTGAAAACTTAGACGTTCTTTATTTTTACCTCAAATGTATAATCAATAATTATTGTTTGCTTTTAAAATACAGTCGTACAGATAGAAAGCCTGAAACATTTCCAGTGAATTTATTTCAAGAAAAAAGTCATTTGAATTATGAAGATATGGGTAGAACGGACAAAGAAATTTACTTGCGTGATTTTCGTAGGAGTAGCTATTGGCATAAGCTTTGAACTGGCTCTCAGTAACTGCGATTACTCTCAGAACTGTACACAGTGTCTTTTTGTCTTGATGACGCCATGTTTAGTTTGTTTGTTCATTGGATGGCTTTTTTTTTTAAACGATTTAATGAGCTAATCCCTTTTTAATTGATGTTATTGTGGGTTCATATTTCGCACTATTACACCACTCTCTCGAGTTGGGAAGTTTTGACGCTTTCAAACATTGTTCGCCCCGTAACATTCTGTATATGCATGTCCTTAGTCAACAGTCTGTAGTTCATTGTTCGTCCCGTAACATTCTGTATATGCATGTCCTTAGTCAAAAGTCTGTAGTTCATTGTTTGCCCCGTAACATTCTGTATATGCATGTCCTTAGTCAAAAGTCTGTAGTTCATTGTTCGTCCCGTAACATTCTGTATATGCATGTCCTTAGTCAAAAGTCTGTAGTTCATTGTTTGCCCCGTAACATTCTGTATATGTATGTCCTTAGTCAAAAGTCTGTAGTTCATTGTTCGCCCGTAACATTCTGTATATGCATGTCCTTAGTCAAAAGTCTGTAGTTCATTGTTTGTCCCGTAACATTCTGTATATGCATGTCCTTGGTCAAAAGTCTGTAGTTCATTGTTCGCCCCTAACATCTGTATATGCATGTACTTAGTCAAAAGTCTGTAGTTCATTGTTTGTCCCCGTAACATCTGTATATGCATGTCCTTAGTCAAAAGTCTGTAGTTCATTGTTTGCCCCGTAACATTCTGTATATGCATGTCCTTGGTCAAAAGTCTGTAGTTCATTGTTCGCCCGTAACATTCTGTATATGCATGTCCTTAGTCAAAAATCTGTAGTTCATTGTTTGTCCCGTAACATTCTGTATATGCATGTCCTTAGTCAAAAGTCTGTAGTTCATTGTTCGCCCCGTAACATTCTGTATATGCATGACCTTAGTCAAAAGTCTGTAGTTCATTGTTCGGCCCCGTTACATTCTGTATATGCATGTCCTTGGTCAAAAGTCTGTAGTTCATTGTTCGCCCCGTAACATTCTGTATATGCATGTCCTTGGTCAAAAGTTTGTAGTTCATTGTTCGCCCCCGTAACATTCTGTATATGCATGTCCTTAGTCAAAAGTCTGTAGTTCATTGTTTTTGTTTGTTGCTGAATATCACTTTTGGTTTCTTTTTTCGTTCATTATTGTGTACATAAATCAGGCCGTAGTTCTTTAGTTTTTAAACATTGTCATTTCGGAACTTATCATACGATAGATGTTTTCTTCATTGTTAAAGACGGCACGATGAATTAAAGTTGTAAACTTTAATGTCATTTGTTTTTTTAATGGAGAGTTGACTCATTTGTACATATGTTAGACTCAGATCGATGTTAACTTCGTTTTTTTTCATAACATTACGTTCTCAAATCAGTGTCTAGTATTCTAAGTCTCTAACCGACGTCCAATGTAATAAAAAAAAAGTTGACATATATAATGAATTTTAACAACTTTTTGAGTTTGAGGTTTAACTAAACACTTGTATTCGGAATTTGAAAGTTTTTTTCTTTAATTAAAGTTGTGACGTCATTACGGCGAGTCCGTAAAAAGGACAACGATTAGAGAAGCAAAATATTGGTCGTCGATTTGAGAACAGAAAAAAAGACGTAAATTAGAGGGGCATAAAACTGTCCGTCGATTTGGTATATTATTTCATTGTGACGTCATATTTAGACGTCGATTAGAGACCGGAGGTCGATATAAGTCTTACATATATACCACATTTTCTTACTTGTATATGAACCATTAATATCTTACTTTATATACTACAGCTGGCAGTCGTATGGTTACAAATATAGATTATGTGTTAACAAAACTTTGAATTTATTATATGTTAAGGTTTTTAACCCTAGGAAAAGAATATATAATAGGGTTGAGATCTCACAAACATGTTTAACCCCGCCGCATTTTTGCGCCTGTCCCAAGTCAGGAGCCTCTGGCCTTTGCTAGTCTTGTATTATTTTAATTTTAGTTTCTTGTGTACAATTTGGAAATTAGTATGGCGTTCATTATCACTGAACTAGTATATATTTCTTTAGGGGCCAGTTGAAGGACGCCTCCGGGTGCGGGAATTACTCGCTACATTGAAGACCTGTTGGTGACCTTCTGCTGTTGTTTTTTTCTACGGTCGGGTTGTTGTCTCTTTGGCACATTCCCCATTTCCATTCTCAATTTTATATGAAAATTTAAGCAGAATCTGTCGGACTGTTAGGCTTTCAATGCACCCAAACTTCCTACTTTTTTCGGGCTTTCTAAACTTGTTTATTCGAGCGCCCATTCTGTAAAATTTAACGAATTTTATTCGACCTTTGTCAATAACAAGGTCTCCATATTTGGAAGTTATTTTCAGACTTAAAGTCAGGTATATATATATTACATTTATTATGCATCCGAATGACGTGTTTGAGTTTTTGATTTTCACATTTAATTTATTTCGGAGTTCGGTATTTTTTGTTCTTTTTTATTTTGTCCAGAGAAAATGGGTATAATTATAAACATATTTTTTTGCAAATTGATAGAAACAGTGAAGGTTTTACTAAATCAACGAGTTACTTGTTATTATGTTTCTTTAATATTCCAAACTAGTAAAACCTGGGTTGAATTCATAAAACTGTGCTCTGTCCTCGGAGCACAAAAACAATCATGCTCGAAACATGAAATCCAGCATTTTGATTGGTTGATTTTGGAGTATGAGTGCAAAAAACTGACTCGAAAGTTTTATGACTTCAGGGCCAGTACTCTTATCTTATTTTTTTTTAACATTTAACATCTATATTTTCTTTATAAGTAAGAAATGTTTTATTTTAACAAACTTGACTTCTAGTGTGGGTGTCTAATGAGACAGCTTGAACATCTTATACATATTTTTCTGATTATCGATGATGTTCGATGCAAACTGTTACAAAAACGTACATTTTGCAAAATACCATTGCATATCAAAGTTGTGTTTTAAAAAAAGTCAATAAATGTATGAAGAAGAATAGCAAAAATATCAAACCTTTCGTATTTTGCCATTTGATGAGGGACTTTCCGTTTTGAATTTTTTTCGATGTTCAGTATTTTTGGAACTTACTTTTTGAATGGATCTTCAGAAATTTATTCAACAAAAAAAAAAAGTATACCTGTTAACGATGTTCAAGGTGGTTTAAGAGTATTCCGCCATCATGGGTTTCAGGTGACAGCAAATGATCACTTTTACCTAATTTTGTGGTTTTACTTTTTACCTCTACATAAGAAAAAGCCTGTACCTAGTCAGGCATATGACAGTTGTTATCAATTCGTTTGATGTGTTTGAGGTTTTGATTTTGCCATTTGATGAGGGACTTTCCGTTTTATATTACCTCAGAGCTCAGTATGCTTTTTGTTATACTTATCACGTGTTTTGTTATAGTGATACTTAGGTCATTGACTTTTTCTTCGAAGAACATTGACATTGTTATTACGCTGTCAGTTTTTTTTTCGACTTGTGAGTTTGAATGTTCTATTGGTATCTTTCGCCTCCCTTTATCGTCCTTTGCACCAATATAACTTACAACTTAGTATATGGTGTGCGTCTACTAATAGTTGAATGCCGTTCGGTGACCTGTAAATTGTTCTTCTTTATTCAAGATTTTAATAGATGGTTGTCTCCTTAACAGCATATCACAGTTTTTAATTTCGCAAAGGAAAACACACATTTCCAGATGCAATTTAACTATCTGTAATAATATTTTGTATGTTGGTCCATATTGTATTATATTCACTAGTACCTATGAACTTGTTTGTTTAAATCATAGGTAATTCCAACTTTGCATGTACCAGAGTTTATGGCGGATATTGTTCTCACTCAAAAACGTGTAGTGACTTGGGAGGACGTGTAGAAAAACTGCCAGTAAATTGTGGGTGTAGCGCATGCTGCAAGTGTACCGGTAAGTACAGAAATAATTACAGAGAAATTTGATAGTAAATGGGAAATGATTAAAAACTTAGTTTACATGTGAGGAGAGATCCTTCTTCTTGTACTCACTTAGTTTAATAATTATTCATGTAATATTATTAATATATTGATGCACATAACAACTGGACAGTCATGTGTGTGCATTATAAAATCTGTGATGTTTATTGTTATTGTTATCTATAAATTTTGTTTGATTTTATTTGAATTGTCTCCCCTTGACTTTGGTTGTCATTCACTGTTGTCATTTGTTTTGTGATTCTTTCCAACATGTCCTGTCTGACCATTATCTGTTAATGATCACTGTTGGCCTCTCCTGGTACCTCACATGTTCGACATCATAGTATTATAAGTGATGCATATCGTCGCTGGGCTTCTAAAATGTCGTATATGACTTTTTTTGGCTAAAAATACTTTTTGACACCAATGGTCTGGGCGGAGGAAATCTTTGGTATTACAAAATAGCATACAGTTAGACCAATCAAAATGTGTGAAATAAGACATATTACAAAATTGCCAATGTCAGTTTTTTGTAAAGTTTGCTTCCAAAATGTTGTATGAAAACTTGAAAATCGTTGTAGAATGGCTTTGGGAAAAAAAATAATTGTACATTTCTTTATTTCTGTGAAAATAATTTAAGTTCTTGGATAATCCAGAATGTCAAAGTTTTTATTTCACTGCCATTTACAAAAATGTTCAAGTTCACATACGACATTTTGGAAGCATGCATTTTGCCAAAATTTTCAAAGCCTGTTTGTGAGATATTTTTTTCTTGAAAAATTTGTAATTTACAACATTTTAGAAGCCCAGCGACGATATGGCAAAAGGAAAAGACTGGTACCATCATTAACTTTATCAACATATTAATGTAATCTAATCCAGAGTGATAAATGATGAGTATGATCTAGTAGATAATTATCATATATATATATATATACATAAAATTAGGATATCTAAATTTTAAACTTTAGACTATTATTGAAAAATTAAATATTAATACATGTATTATAAATTATTTATGTATTTATGCATCACAATGCATGGTGTTTTAACCAGAAATCAGTTATTGATTTGTCATTGTACGACAGGCAGGCGGGCAGGCAGGCGATCGGACGGATTTCGGCTGTCAAACAGTGTCCGTTTATTTACATAAAACGCTTTGCAGAAAAGTTCTCAAATTGATATATATTGTTTTCTGTGACTAAATGAAGATCAAGTTCAATTTTCACGATTGAAGACAGCTATATGGTCATGATTTGTGTGGTAACTGTCTTAGGTTCTACTTCGCAGATAGTCATGGTTTTGTGTATCTCCTTGTGTAAATGTTTCTAGATAGGTTTTATGTGACTACTGTTGTAACTATTTTTACAAAACAGGTCATGGTTATGTGTGTCTACCAACAAGGACCTACAACATATATTGTCATGTTTTGTGTAACTACTGGTGTAATAACTCGTACATCAATGGCAATGGTTATTTGTCTTCCCATATTTGTTGGTACTTCTAAACCTGTGAGAATTATTTTATGGCTTCTGTTCGACTTTATTTTGATTGCTCCATTGTTTGTACATTTACTCTAATGTATATCTACATTCTGAAATGACTGCACTAATTCCTGAATATGACATTTGTTTTCCAATCGTTTGATATGTATGAGAACTTGTTTGGATTTATAAATATTTTGATGTGAGCGTCACTGATAAGTCTTATGTAGACGAAACGCGCGTCTGGTGTACTAAATTATAATCCTGGTACCTTTGATAACTATCGGTTGCCATTTTATAAGGAACGTTCTGTTTTGAAATTAATATCCATTCGTTTGATGTGTTAGAGCTTTTGATTTTGTCAATTGCTTAGAGACTTTCCGTTTGGAATTTTCCTCGGAGTTCGGTATTTTTTTATATTCTTATTTTTGCATATATTTTATTCGTAGCACATCCCGTGCATTGTGTGCATCTCGTCGTGCTTTCAATGTCAAATTTTATATCTTACTATACATTATGGGTTGCACTAATCATATAAGGTCGCACGGTAACATATAGTTGCTTACATCTACAACATTTGGATCTTGGTTGATAATTATTTCATTTGTATTCATACCATATTTTATTAATATTGTATGTATAGACACATGCACTGAGGGTTCGGTGTGTATCAATGAAGGTGAAGGTGAAACATGCAATGGCATCAGAGATACAAAAGGATGTTGCGGCCACAGAGTTTGTTGTACAGCTATATCTACCACGCCCGGTATCACATCCCCTAATACTACCCCTGAATGTAAGTTACACATTGATAAATATCTATGTTTGTATTTTCTCTTTTTTTTTTAAACTTTAAAGAATATGTTTCCTCCAGCCACACAATCAAATCTATTTTTCGAACATCAATTCGCTTTAATTTACCAATGCAAGAATTAATCATGAAAATCTCTTTTTAATCTATAAGTTCAAACTGTTTTCAGGAATATAATAGAACATGATATTGCTTTCAATCAAATAATTTGTTAATTTTTAAGTCAATCCAAAAAAAAAAATGAAAAGTCATTCAAAAAGTATAAGAAACATATATTTAAAAACATAATGTACTTGATACTTTTTCAGGTGTAGAGAGTCAGACTAGCTGTCTTATGAATTATACTGGTACCTTGATACTTTTTCGGGTGTGGAGAGTCAGACTAGCTGTCATATAAATTATACTGGTACCTTGATACTTTTTCAGGTGTAGAGAGTCAGACTAGCTGTCGTATAAATTGTACTGGTACATGTACCTTGATACTTTTTCAGGTATAGAGAGTCAGACTAGCTGTCTTATGAATTATACTGGCAGCTTCTGTGGAGACAGCTGTACATATGAAATAATGAATGAAGACTGCTGCGGGAAAAAATGTTGCAGTGAAACTGTAGGTTTAAAGTTATAAAAAAAACTATAATTTAAAGATAAACCGTACACACAACACGTGTTTCTAATTACTTTCATCCATTGCTGAATATTATAATTCTTCTTTAGATAAATAACTTTTACTGTTGATGAAGCTTCAATTCTTGTTGGTTTTTTTTAGATAAAAATATGTATATTTATTCTGATGAAGATACATCCAGTAAAGCGCTTCGTACGCCTGAACTCTATAAAGTGTTGGTTGTTTTCATTTTTTATCGTAATTAAAAAGAGACAAAGTTGCGATTTAAACCTCCCCACACGGTAAAGTGCCTATCCCAAATCAGAAACTACGTTCAACTTGGTGTTTGTCTCTATATATCATGTCTTAATACTATTTGTCATTTAGGAAATCTGATGATGGTTGTTTCACAATTTTTTAAAGCTAAGGCTATTCACAACTTTAAGCAGTTAATATACACCTAGATGTTGACCTTTAGATCATTTTATTCTGGTTAAAATACATCCAGTAAAGCGCTTCGTACGCCTGAAATTTATATAGTGTTGTTTTAATTTTTATCGTAATTAAAAACAGACAAGGTTGCGATTTAAACCTTCTCACGAGTGCCTATCCCAAGTCAGAAACACCCTTTAATTGTTTTTGTTGCAGGATCGCCGTCTCTTTGTCGTATATCTTACGTCTAATTTCAGTCAAAGTTAAATCCTGTATTTCCTGGAGCACTAAATGAGAATGGACGCGTTTTTGTGCTATGCATACCTCCACTTGTAGTTCGAAGTATCGAGAATTTGGAAGTGTGTATCTTACCCAAGTGCTTTCTCGTTAAAATATATCACTTTCTAGCTTCGGGCTAATCAGGAAGTCATTATATAATCAATATAACTTTCATAGACAACAGACTATTTTGAGTGCGTAAAATATTCTACAGGCACCTCTCTGTAAAGGGCACTGAATGTTTCCCTTCAGATGTCCTTTGATGTTTTGCTTTTTTATTGAATTGTTGTCCTTTGATTGTCGTTAGCCCGACATATCTTTTATTTATATATGTTAATTTAAAAACAAAACGTTTAACATTTTAATTGCAGGAATTTATGAAATAACTTACTTCAAGTCATATAATGCTAGCACCGTTGTTTTAACTGTTCCAGTTCCAAATAGAAATGAGGATACAACATAATTTGTTTTTTGTAATTCTCTTTATTTCACAACGTTTTGTAAACTGAATTGAATACATTTAAATTTTCAGCCTACAAAATGAAGACCCTGAGCTGAATATGAAATTCAACAGAGTGTACATATGTGAGGAGATATCTACAGAAGTAATAACATTTCCTCAGTTATAATAAAACATTTACAGGTGTATGTCTCTTTTTTCATATCATCTGAAACCGCCTCGTTGGTCTCTTGGTAGCGTATCCAACTAGAGTGCGGGAGGTCGTGAGTTCGAACCCCGGCCGGGTCAAATCACAGACTTTAATATTGGTATTTGCTGCTTCTTGCTAAGCACGCGGCATAAAGGGGTAAGAGTAAAAACTGGTCTGCTCGGAGTCAGAATAATGTGTCCGGGTAAGAAAACTTGTCTTCCTGCGAACAGTTACCTTGTGACCTAGCACGTTAAAATGTGGCTCAGCGTGTTGATCTAGTACAAAACATGTTCTCGTCATGAATATGCATATTAATTTGCCGCTGGACGTTAAGCATGCATACGTCATCATATCTTCTGTCTCTCTCATTCATATTAACAGTTTTAGCAGCGTTATGCTACTGTTGCCTTTACTTAATATAACGACTACAGTTCTGTTACAATATCAAAAGTTATAAAACAAATTCCACAATTATAACACATTTCTACAGTTATACTATCATAACTAGTTGAATATCCCTTTGGTTTCTTCTGGATTTTTTTTTATTAATTGTCATTATTCGGGGTTTTTTTTTTAGTTTTTTGTCATGGTTTTGTTAGGCTCTGTGACTCATGAGTTCTGGTTTTGAGTTGGTATCTTTCACTTCTTTTTATAAACACAGCGGCCCGATCTATGTAAGAAAACAAAGGAAAATATGTTGAATATACAGCAGCCCCGTCATTACTGGGTCTTGTTTTGTGACAAGGAAAATATGTGACGGGGTGAAACAAGTATGGGATCGTTAATTCCTCGTCCTAATCTGGTACTTAGACAAAATATTGTTCTTGCGTTTCCCGGAATAAAATGCAATTTCCGGTCTTCAACAAAAATGAACGGTCCTTGCTTAAATGAACTACTATCGTGGATATTTGTCGCATTTTTAATACTATAAAATCTCCTTATTTGTACTTGCATTCAAACAAAAGACAAGTATGATTTGTCTTGTATTCAAATCATAGCCGTTGGACCACTTAAACTTTTTATAGTAATTATCTTTTATTACATCCCAGCTCCTTTGTTCTAACAGGGTATCTGAGCCAGATCACCCCAGTTTGAGTTTCTTTGTTATGCACGCTTTTCTTTGTTCTGTAACATTTTGGCGAGAATGTCAAATCCACTATAAAACTTATAATTAAATATACAATTTTACGGAAATTACTATCTATCAAAATTCACGTAGAAAAAATCCAGTGTATATGCTGGGATACGAACTCAAGACCTTTAACATATCAAGCAACGACACATACCACTTCACCAGGACGACTGGCTACGAACTATCTGTAATTTAGCATACTTAAATGAAGCAAGATATCTTTATAAGTGGGGGGGGGGGGGTGAGTTGGTAGACCTTTATTCAGTGGGGTTTAAACCCTTTTCGTTAATAAATGAGTTGTCAATGATTGTTCAATTTGATTTTACACGTTTTCAAAAGTAGTGCGAGTCTGTAAACAATAGTGGGGCGATAAAGTGTGGGGCGATTGGCCAGTGGGGCGAGTTGACATTGTTTGATATTTACACATCGTGTTCGGGGTCATAAAGGGTATAAATCACATAGTTACAATGTATATATAAAGTATATTATAATGGTTGTGTGGCGTTCTAAACTAGATTTTATGAATTGTAAATGTTTTTTTCGTTTAATCTTAAACAGCTAGCTGGGATGTAAAATAGTTATCCCACTCGGACTTGGTGTGTCAGAGTAAAATCACCCTCTGGCATACGGCCATCGGGGTGATCTTACACTGACACACCGCGTCCTCGTAAATATTATTTATTTATTTACAAGATTGATCGTTTATATAAATATACAGTGTTAATTTCCATTGTTTATAATTTAGACGAATAAATTGAATGAATACTACGGTTCCTTATTTGTGCATTGTGATTTAAAATTCGTATACATGTATCATTACTTTCATTTGTTTACAACTCTGTCTTGTATTGTTCTGGTCGTACTATTACAAATATTCAATTCCATGACTGCATCATGTGTTTCCATAGTGCTATCACATGGTTAGGTTAGAAACTAATGGTAAACCCTAGTTTTAAGTGTTTTAATGTCTTATCTTACCGTTTTAATTTATTGACTAACTGCACGACCCGATTTTCAATTAACAGCTAGTGGTAAGATAATCGTTGCAAAGAATCCTGCTTAAACTTTTGTGAAAGACGGTTTTAACTTTAAAGTGTTGCGAGAGTTTATGTTCTAAGTTGAAGGCATTTGTAGTGACCTGCAATACAAGTACCGTTCCATTGAGTTTAGTTAATATATGTTTTCTGTTTCTGTCCCTGACCCATGTTTTCTGTATTTGGCATGTGTATACGTAGTGCATCATGAAATAAAACATTGTTACGTGTACCATGATGCATTTTCGTGCAGGACTGCTTTGTGTATTTTTGACATAGAACTCTTGATCAGAATGTGACTTTTTGACTCTTGACCTATAGTATGCACTTTTGGTGTGTCATCATGATACAGTGTTTCCCTTTGTATATTACCCTGAACTAAAAGTAGAATTTTAAATTGACCTTGCTTCTGAATATGATGCATTAATATGTATTGTCATAAGATGGTGAGTCTTTTGGCAAGAGAAACTTCATTCATATGAGCTTGATCTTTGCCCTCAATTGTATAGATATAGGAAGATGTGGGGTGAGTGCCAATGAGACAACTCTCAATCCAATGGACTTTGCTCATTGTTGAAGGCCGTATGGTGACTGATAGTTGTTAATTTCTGTGTCATCTTGTCTCTTGTGACCTATAGTTGTTAATTTCTATATCATCTAGTCTTTTGTTTGAATTATACGGAGAATTGTCTGATTGCACTCATACCACATCTTCTTATATCTACTGAATATATAGATATATTTGTTAGTTTTGTGTACCACGATGACCCTTTTCTCAAATCAGTTTTGTGTTGTTTTTTTTTGTTTGTTTGTTATGGAACTCTTGACCAGACTATGACTTATTGACTCTTGACCTATGCATATTGGGTGTGCATCTTGGTATGATAACCTTGACAAAGTCAGGAATCTCTGTTTTTTTGTTAGTCTTGTATGTTATTAATTGTAAGTTCGGTTTTATGTTTTGGAGTTTGAACTAGTTCACATTTTGTTAAGCAGACATCTGAAGTGTGCCGCTGGGCGAGGGATTTTCTCGCTTTGTTGAAGACCGATTTGTGGCCTTCGACTGCTTTTTGCTCTGTTGTCATGTTGCTGTCTCTTTTACACATTTCCATTCTCAATTTTTAAGAATGTTTGGTTCAAATGAAAAGTTAATCCTTTAATTGCCGTGAAAAATTAGAGAGAATATTTACTATTTCAGTAGCACCATGTGCTGCCAGTTGTGATAGATAATTCAAAATGTTTCAATCATTAGACAGATACACAGAATACGCATATCAATAATCTGAACTCAAGGCAAAGAACCTTTAAAGAACACTAAGACATAGAGCTCAATCTAATGAAACACTGTGTTATGCTGGTCACTGTCTGTTACCAAACTGCACCGAAATCCTGAAAAAAATATGCAAGTTAATTCTATTAGAAGTAGAATTCAATGGAAGTAATTAAAACTGTTTACTGAAATAAATGTACAATATGTCTATGGGCCATAGATGCCCCTGCTTGTGAAAAAAAAAACACAAGTAAACTTCAACATATACTAGTAGATGCAGGATTCACGTGAGTTTGACTATTTTGTGACCATAAGCATTGTGTATAAGTTTCAAAACATTTGGTTGAGGCAAACTAAAGGGAAAGAACAGAAACAACAGATTTAACATTTTTTTCTATCTTAAGGCTCCGTGTTGATATTGTACCATTGGTACACGTACCACACCTTCTTATATCTAATAACTCATGAACAGTAACACCACCAAATATAAAACTTGATAGATCTGTGTTATGGAGTAATAAGCATGATGTACAAGGTTTATAACATTTGATTGAGTCAAACTTATTAAAGAAAACGGAAACGAAAAATTCAGCCTTTTCTATGTTTTTAAAGGGAAGTTGATAACTCATAAACGGAAAAAAGTGACGCTACCAAATTTCAAATTTGATTGTGTGTTGTGTGGAAATAAGCATTGTCCCAGGTTACGGAGATGGTGGAGATCCCGATAACATGTTCAACCCCGCCTTATCTATAATACTAAAATTACGAGGTCCAATTTGTCAGCCGTCATCACGTAAAAACGACGAATCAAAGAATTCAACTTTATATACAACTAATATAGTACAAAGGTGTAGATTAAAAATTACACCACTCTAGGCCCTTTTGTTTTCCACGTAATTAATATTGCCAATAGTTAGGAAGTTCCGGGTCGAGTCCGATACCGATACCAATAGTATAATCACCTGTTACCTATTACCTTATCTGTACGTTCCGTATCTGACAGGCGCACCACTAAACGGTGTATTCAGGATTAATATGCTATATACACTTTGTCAGCCGTCATCACGTAAAAACGACGAATCAAAGAATTCAACTTTATATACAACTAATATAGTACAAAGGTGTAGATTAAAAATTACACCACTCTAGGCCCTTTTGTTTTCCACGTAATTAATATTGCCAATAGTTAGGAAGTTCCGGGTCGAGTCCGATACCGATACCAATAGTATAATCACCTGTTACCTATTACCTTATCTGTACGTTCTGCATCTGACAGGCGCACCACTAAACGGTGTATTCAGGATTAATATGCTATATACACTTTGTCAGCCGTCATCACGTAAAAACGACGAATCAAAGAATTCAACTTTATATACAACTAATATAGTACAAAGGTGTAGATTAAAAATTACACCACTCTAGGCCCTTTTGTTTTCCACGTAATTAATATTGCCAATAGTTAGGAAGTTCCGGGTCGAGTCCGATACCGATACCAATAGTATAATCACCTGTTACCTATTACCTTATCTGTACGTTCCGCATCTGACAGGCGCACCACCAAACGGTGTATTCAGGATTAATATGCTATATACACGGGTCATAATCACAGGGTTGACACTACTAAATTGTCAAATTGTTACCTATTGTAGTATTTTAATCCGTAAGACTTTCTAAGATAACAATACGAATACTAAAAATCTGGACTAAAAATAAGTTTCAATTTGTTAGCGGGCATGACGTAAAACAGCGAAGTAAAGAATTCAACTTTATTTATAACTAAAATAGGACAATGCTGTTGATTAAAAAATACTCCATTCCAGGACCTTTGTTTTCCAAATAATTAATATTACCAATAATTGATAAGTTCCAGTTCGACGGGTTCAAACAGAAAGATTTGAAAGCAGAGAAAATTGTGTATCTTATAATCGGCATGACTTTATCAGATGACAGTACTTATACTAAGATAAGGCTTGCGCATAGTTATATACTTTAATTCAGTCACGGACCCGCGATATCACGGGTGTGTTCTAGTTCAGTATAAAATTGAGAATGGAAATGGGGAATGTGTCAAAGAGACAACAACCCGACCATAGAAAAAACAACAGCAGAAGGTATGTACCTGTTGCAAGTCAGGAGCTTGTAATTCAGTGGTTGTCGTTTGTTTATATGTTACATATTTGTTTTTATTTCATTTTTTTATTCATAAATCCGCCGTTTCTTTTCTTGTTTGAATTGTTTTATATTGTCATTTTGGACCGCGCTGAAGTACGTCCATTATTCATAGTTCATTATTCATTATTCAATTATACATAATGAAATAGTTCACTATTCACTATTCAATATTAAAAAATGAATAATGAATAATGAAATAGTTTATGTTTCATTATTCAACTTGAAGCAGTGATTAGTGAAATAAATATAAAAAAATTGACTGTGACACTATAGCTATATCCTGATTCTCAATGACCATAAGAGTGTTTACGGAGGACCTAAATGCCACAATACGCGTAAAAATGAGGAAATACCTAATTTTGAATAATGAAATGGATATTTTGAATAATGGAATGGACTGCTATGACCCTTCAGCCCCTAATTACAGATATATATTATATATAATACCTCAATCGAAAGCTTATCAAGAGAGGAACAAAAGGTATATAATCAATATGTTCCGCAACGGATATTACAGGAGTAACGAAGGACTTAAATATCGAAATACGCGTGAACATTGAGAAATAGTCAATTTTGAATAATGAAATGGATATTTTGAATAATTGAATGGACTGCTTTGACCCTTCAGCCCCTAATTTCAGATATATTTTATACCTCAATCGAAAGCTTATCAAAGGAGGAACAAAAGGTACATAGTCAATATGTTCCGTAACGCATATTAGAGGAGAAACGAAGGCCTTAAATATCCAATTACGCGTTCAAATTAAGAAATAGCCAATTTTGAATAATGAAATGAATATTTTGAACAATGGAATGAACTGCTTTGATCCTTCAGTCCCTAATTACAGATATATATTATACTTCAATCGAAAGCTTATCAAGAGAGGAACAAAAGGTATATAGTCAGTTTGTTCTGCAATAGATATTAAAGGAGTACCGAAGGTCTTAAATATCGAAATACGCGTGAACATTGAGAAATAGCCAATTTTGAATAATGAATTGGATATTTTGAATAATGGAATGGACTGGTAGGACCCTTCAGCCCCTAATTACAGATATATATTATACTTCAATCGAAAGCTTATCAAGAGAGGAACAAAAGGTATATAGTAAATTTCTCCCGCAACGGATATTACAGGAGTAACGAAGGACTTAAATATCGAAATACACGTGAACATAGAGAAATAGCCAATTTTGAATAATGAAATGGATATTTTGAATAATGGAATGGACTGCTATTACCCTTTAGCCCCTAATTACAGATATATATCATATCTCAATAGAAAGCTTATCAAAGGAGGAACAAAAGGTTTATAATCAATATGTTCTGCAACGCATATAAGAGGAGAAACGAAGGCTTTAAATATCAAATTACGCGTGTAAATTAAGAAATAGCCAATTTTGAATGAATAATGAAATGGATATTTTGAATAATGGAATGAACTGCTTTGATCCTTCAATCCCTAATAACAGATATATATTATACCTCAATCGAAAGCTTATCAAGAGAAGAACAAAGGGTATGTAGTCAGTTTGTTCCGCAACAAATATTACAGGAGTAACGAAGGACTTAAGTACAGCTCTTTATAAGAACCAGGCAGAGTGCCACATACATGTGATACATGGGGGTTTCAGATTTTATCTATAATTGGCCTAGTAGAAGCAATAAATGAATCCTGCTCAAAAAAAAATTTTGAGTGGTAAATATGAGTAACTGACACACAATTTTTTGGTTGTTAAGCGTAGTAAAATCTTTCAAAAATCAGCTAAATCACCACATTTCAGAGCCTGATTATGAATAGAATCATGCATTTTTCATTAATTTTCATATGTAACATTGATAGAACTTCGTTTAAGCTTCATTTTAGTGAAGATTGCATGTCAACCAAATTTGTAAATTTTATGAAAAATTTGGCGAAAAAATGCTTATTTCGACTTTTCTGAAATTGGGATTTTTGCGAAATTATCAAATTTTTAGAAAAGTGCAAATGTGTACAGAATAGTTAGCACTGTAGTTATGATGTTTTGATACTACTTTACCAAATTTAATAGAAAAATGCGTGGGATTTTTGTAAGTTTTATCACCATAGCAACCGATTTGTTCATTGGAAACGGAGTTTTCATTTGCAGAATATTGCAGTTTAAGAGCTTAAATGTCCTGAATTGTTTTATAACCGATAAGAAAATACATTTAAAGCTAACGCAAACTTTAAATTACTATCGTCAAGTGTTGTTTACTTCAACTGTTACCACGGAAACACATATTATCCAGAGCAACATCCACTAAAAAACTGAATAAATAGAAATTTATGTAAAAAAATATATAAATAGAGGATGTTTATTTTCAAATTGGAATATGACTTCATTCTTTGCTTGACTCACAGTCTTGTCTGGGTTTTTTTCTTCAGATTGTTCAATAAATGTAATATGTAATAAAACATTGGGGTTGGGGGCTTGGTAAAAGGGGGGGGGGGGGGGGGGGGGGGGGTATGTTGATTTTTTTAAATGTTGCATACAAGTAGATACTTGAAAAGATAATTGCGTTTCGTCGTCCGAAAACACATTGGTTTTCGCACTTTAACTTTAGTTTTAGTTAATAGAAATCTATGAAATTTAAACACAAGGTTAATTACTACAAAAGCAAGGTTGGGATTGATTTTTAGAGTTTTGGTCCTAACAGTTTAGGAATTAGGGGCCAAAAAAGGGCCCATTTAGACATTTTTCTTGGTTTTCACAAAATAACTTTAGTATAAGTAAATAGAAATCTATGAAATTCAAACACAATGTTTATGAACACAAAAGAAAGGTTGGGATTGATTGTGGGAGTTTTGGTCCCAACAGTTTTGGAATTAGGGGCCAAAAAGGGGCCCAATTAAGCATTTTTCTTGGTTTTCGCACCATAACTTTAGTATAAGTAAATAGAAATCTATGAAATTTAAACACAAGGTTTATGACCATAAAGAAAAGATTGGAATTGATTTTAGGATCTTTGGTCCCAATAGTTTAGTAATTAGGGACCCAAAGGGTCCATTATTATACTTTGTTTGATTTCATCAAAAATTGAATAATTGGGGTTCTTTGACATGCCGAATCTAACTGTGAATGTAGAAATTTTTGCTCCCGTTTTCTAATTGGTCTACATTAAGATCCAAAGGGTCCAAAATTAAACTTAGTTTGATTTTAACAAAAAAAAAGAATTCTTGGGGTTCTTTGATATACTGAATCTAACCATGTATTTAGATTTTGGATATTGGGCCATGATAGGTAAATGTTCAATTTTTAAGTTCTTAGACCAGTCACCACATTCATTCTGTGTCAAAAAACTATGTTGTGTCAACTATTTAATCACAATCCAAATTCAGAGCTGTATCAAGCTTGAATGTTGTGTCCATACTTGCCCCAACTGTTCAGGGTTCGAACTCTGCGGTCTTTAAAACTGTGCCCTGTGGAGCATCTGGTTTAAAGTTAACAGGTGATGAACTTCATAGGATTGCAATAGCCGGGCCAACCAGCTGGCTTATGGAAAGGCAAGATAGATATGGCCCTAACAATTGTAAGAAAATTCTTAATTTCTTATGGCACACATCTGTCTGAGACATTATTCCACCAGCATAAATCACATAATTGACCCGTAACATAATATTAACAAACCAGTAATAGAATCATTTGGTCAAAGCATTTCTAAACTAAAACTGAAGTGTGGTGGACGGGCGGATAAACAGACAGGCAAATTGAACACATTTTAAGTTGGTGGTGATTTAAAAAAAATAATAGTCAATGGGTGATCGCTAATATCGGAAGTCCAGTATAATGGAATCCTACTAATATATACATATAATATATACATGTAGCTATTAACATATCATTAACTGATTTGTTGTACTACTATCCCGCAATAGGAATTCAGGATCTCCGAGATAGACAAATAAAATACATCTAAAATAATACTTTGGTTCTAAAAAATAAATTGACATTAATAAATATTTCATAATTGTAATATAACGTGAATAATACCACGTTTTAGTGAAAAGTATGGGAAATAAAGTCTGTTAATGGGTTGGGCAATTGAAATTGTGTCAGTTAAGAGTTTTTTTAGCCACGACAATAGGTTTGCTACCTTTATTTTTTCCCATTGAACAAGTTAAGAATGAGATATTCTTGAGTAAAAAAAACGACAATACGGGGCATCAGTATCCTTCTAGTAAGAGCATTATAATTTTGACTTTCTCTGCACTTTATTGAAGGGTGTGTCACTTAAATGTAGTGTGATATGGTTTGGCCGCTGAAATACGCATGAATTTATTTTTAAAGTTTTCAATCAGCCTTAATTTTTGTGTCTGTTCAAAGTAGCACGTTCTCTAATCCTACTAAACATGTCTTTCTTATACAACACAGGGTACACATTACATGTTTTCGTTCTCATATGCACATGATATTTGTCACTGGACGTTAAACCCTACTTCGTCAGCATCATCCAGTTGGTTCTTTTCTCCTATTACTTAATCATATGTTGTTTACATATCATTCTAAAGAACTGAATGGAAAGGAGCGAATGCAGCTATACATTTGGTTATCTTAAGTTTTAATTCATTTTATTCCTTTTAGTTCCTTTCTATATAAGTGCAGAGGAGAGCTGCAGTTGTCCGCATATAAACTTCTAGCATTTGTCACCAATATGAGTACATCGCAATCCGTTACTGTTTCAACACCCAGGGGTGTTTCATGTCTGTATTCTTAAACATTTATTTTTTCTCTCTCTTTTTTAGCAATGCATCACTCTCTACTGTCCATATCTATTATTCTATATTCTGCGTCTCCAGTCAGATTCACGTGTATACCATGATGGTCCAGATTGCGGGTGTTGTTTATTTCTGCATTCTTTAAATTGTTATTTAACTTTCTCTACATTTTAATTTATCTTACTCATTATTCTTTCTCTATTCTTAATATTTATGCATCCCAATTTTACTTACTGATGTTTAGTTTCATTACGACGTTTATCTCTGATTTATATACTGGTTACCAATGTAGATGACAAATTGGTGTCATTCATGGATGATTTTAGCCGCTCGTCTTGAGCCTACCCATTTGATCCGATAACACCCCATATAGCAGTAAAATTATACTTTTATTGCCATTCATAACTCTTAACAGACCAATTAACAGACCGAGTTTTATACACCCGACCCATTAACAGACCAGGTTTTAAATAAAGATTGATTTATGTCACCAAAATACAGATTTTCGTGTAGATTTTTCACACACTCATATCAATATGGTTAACAAACATAATGCCCGTCTTTTTTCGATGTTCAAAATATTGCATGCAAGTAAATTCAACCAACGTGTCATTTTGTGTACATTTCGTGTGTGTAAAATGTGTATAAATTTATTGATGAGTAACCCGCCTTTTCATTTTATAGATCGTACATCGAAGCTAGAAAAATAATAATTACACCACTGGATACAGTACATTGAATTGTTTTGTTAGACATGAATTATTTTTATGAGAAAAATATATTTGAAAAGTTATGCAATGAAACATACTGAACATTCAATGATTTTCTCGATAACACCTGATTAACAGACTTTAGCCAACCCGATTAACAGACCAACCGCCGATATAGTCGCTAACTCAATATAGATTAACCGACCAATCTCTCGGTTAGCCGAGTGTCGGCCGTGTTTATACTTAGGACTATCAACATATTAATATCAATGATAAATAAATAAATTTGGTGTTTTTACTGTCTACTGATTGGTTAAAATTATTAGTTTTATTTTCAATGTTGTCAATTTTGATGGCGACACGCCCACTCTGACGTTGTGTATTCATACGCCAACATGTGTGTACGTTGTTATTGTTAATATAAATATTATAAAAAGTTCTTTGAGCCTTATTTTTACTTTTATGGTTCAATAAATTCAAAATAGATAATAGCCATTCATTAAGTAAAGAAGGCGAGACATTTCAGTGTGTGCACTCTTGTATTAGTCTCGATCATCTAGCCGCTTTATTTTTCAAAGTAGAGCGTCTGGATGACAAGTGATATAAAAATGGTAATTTATGACATTCGGAATAGTATCGGCTTTTTTTAGCTTGTTGTCAAAGATAATGTCCAAGACGAATAACCAAGAAGTTAGTTATTGACTTCGGAAAAAATGACCTTACGATAATATTATTGAAAAGCCCGAGTGTACCGATTGTTGTTTAAAGCTATTTATATATTTTTGTGACGACATACAATTCATGGAAAACACCATACAGCATGGCTTACATGGGCATGGACGCGAAGGAAAAACCAGCACATCCAACCTTGGTAAGGTGTTATAACAACATACACTGTAACATAAATTGAAATGCAACCTGATACACCGACTGAGTAGTTATATTCTTTCATGCATGTCCGAGCAACGAAAGCGAGTTTATAATTATACAATAAATGTCAATTGTTATGTTGACTGGGACCACTCGTACAGTCGTAATGTTATAAATACATTTTGGTTTGATGTGTAGTATCGTTCACTTTATAAAGACTTAATGGAAAACTGCTATGACCCCGAAATATCACCTTCATCAAGTTTGTTGTATTTATCTAAATAAGGCAGTTTGCATCTTGATATTATATTAAAAAAAAGGGGAGGAGTGATACACAATGATGTACACATTCAAATAAAAACCAAGTGTATCTAGAAGATGCCATTTTTTACATAGTACACTAAACGGTCAAAATGATTTATACATTCGATTTTCTGCAAAACAAAACAGTTAAACAATATATTCAGAATCAACGAAAAGAGGTGTCAATGAGGCAGCAACCAGTGAACCCAATAACATAAATTACCAAAAGTAGACATCATCATGATTAATAGTTTATCATGTAGACTAAAACAAAAAGTGAAGATAAAATTGCCAAAAGCTCAACATTACACACACAAGGAGATGCCGTATGAATACCAATGAGATAACTATCCACCCAAGTTCAAATGAATTGGATGTGAGCAATTATAGGCAACTGTATGGCCTTCAACAATGAGAAAAATCCATGCATGGTTTGGATAGAGAATACAAACAGGGAATGTGTCAGAGAGACAATGGGCAACCTGACCAAAGTGCAGTAAACAGCCCAATGCCACCAATGGGTCAGGTCTTCAACGCAGCGAGAAAATTTTGCACCCTGAAGCCCGATTCAGCTTGCCCCAGGACAATAATTTATACAATATATTTGTATGATGTTGTTTTTTTTAACAATTTGTTTTTCATATATATGCTATGCTGGTGACTAAAAATTTCTTTGATTTTAATATTTACTTTCTTTTGTAGACAAACCAATGATGATTAATGGACACAGATTTTATGTGTAAAATGTGAAGAATTAAAAAAAACCGTAATATTCAGGATTTTCATTGTATCATAAACAAGCTTCAATTTTATAAGAACAAGATTCAAACTGAAAGAATTTTTTTTAATTACTGAAGCATCAATCAGTATATTAAATAGATCACAGTACCAAAAATGATGGGGTTACATTATTTTGACAGCCGCCACAAAGCGAAAAACAATACACAGATGTACATTGATTAAATGAAACAAGTATCAAGAAACATTGTTGTCAGATATGTTAGGGAAATTAGATTTGTATTAACACATTAAAAATAATATGAACAATTAAACAGTTAGTTTTTACGGTTGAATTGTATCTTATTTTCATGTCGGGCCCTTTAATAGTTGACTATATGATAAGGAGTTTTCTTAATATTGAAGGCCATGCAGTGATCACATTTATGTATATCCATGTCATTTGAACTTTGTTGGGTTGTTGCCTCGTTAGCAATCATACCAGTTTCCTTATTTTTATATAAAAGGTTCACAGCAGATATATTGTTCTTGTGAATCTGTCCTTTATTGTAGGCTAATACATGATGGAAATTATAAGAGTTGGAGAAGTAGAATACACTTTTGAGTTATTATCTTTTTTTTTACAACTTACTATGCAGTATTGGACAAATTCCATTCCATCTTTTCCATGTGCATGATTCAACATGCATTCAAAGAGTATTGGGTTTCATGACTAAATGGTTAAGTTCTATATTTCTCCATGGACACGGACTACACTGGCAAAGTGGTTTTGTGTTAAGGTTGGTTCCTAAATATTTTCTTCCCAAAAGGATTAGGCGATTATTGGTGTATTTAACAGCTTAGAAATATTCAGACTATTCTGTTGTTTCCAGCATAAATTATTGCAGGAATTTACAGAAATACGAATAACGAGACAAAACAAGTAAAAATGGATAAAACAATAAAGAAATAGAGACTAACGGTGACACAATAAACTGATGGTTACCGTTGCTTAACGTCCAGTGACAAATA
The DNA here is from genome assembly GCA_019925275.1 of Mytilus edulis. Lineage (NCBI taxonomy): Eukaryota > Metazoa > Mollusca > Bivalvia > Mytilida > Mytilidae > Mytilus > Mytilus edulis. The sequence continues at coordinate 68,960,544 of CM034360.1, forward strand.
TTTCATGCATTATTAGGACGATGTGAAACAATACAAAGAATAGATAATAGTGGTATTTTATAGTATGAAGATAAGAGAATGAAGTGGACAGGTGTGCCATAATATAAGAATAGTTTGATCTCGGGTTGTTTTTGAATCGTCTTGTGGTAAATAATGGTAATATTCAGGACGAAAAGAAATTAACAATAATTATAAAAAGGAGGTCCTATTTTATAGCTCGTTCGGGATACAGGTTGGAGAAATTATGACTCACTAAAAAATAAGGGTATATTGTATTGAAGCAGAAATATAGATTTAAGTATAACGGTCCAGCTACGGACCTCTTTTTAAGCGTGCAGAGAGCATGGTATCATCTAACACGAACAGTGGCAGATCCAGAGGAGAACTTCACTCACTCATGCATGCTACAGTGTTTCCCTATAATCAACCACATTTTTCCTAAGAAAAAAAGGGGGGTTTGGGTGGATCCGCATATGACGAGTGCTATAATATTTAAGCAAGGCCTCAGAATAAAACGAGGAAGGCGTTTGGATGCCGCTGTCTGAGGTACTCAGGTAGTGGGGGAACCAGGGGTGACACAACCGGCCGAAAACTAGAAAAGTAGTTATTGATCTGCAAGTCTTAGATAAAAAAAAAACCATGACAAAATAGAGTAAAACTTATATAAAGTACTTTTAATCAACGGAAAAAAAAATATCCGAAATCTGAATATAAAGTACGGCCAATTAAAGCTTAATTTTGACTATATCTTTATTACATGTTTATAAATCACTCAGTTTCAGACAAGAACTCTGAGAACAGGAATACGTGTGATTGACTTCAAGTTTGTATTAAAATTTCCATCAGCACGTTGGCCAACATAGAGTGAGCTACAAGAATTTCTACATGTACATTTACTACTACACTGTTTACTCTTGTTTTTAAAAAAATATATTGGCGATAATGGAAGTGCTATTTATAGATATGTTCTCTATTTAGTTATTTGTTACGCCCCCTAAAAATATTTGACCAGTCCGGTTAATCACCCCAGACGCTATATTTAAATATGCGTCTGGGAAATCGAGACTACTCTTGTATATAACATAAGGCTTAGGTTCTGTAGTTCGAAATACTTTCTATATACTCAATTCGAGCTTTGAATACTTTCTATATACTCAATTCGAAATACTTTCTATATACTCAATTCGAAATCTGTATATAGAATAAAACAGAACAGAATATTTCATTTTCCCAAATTAAAGGATCTATAAAGAGCAGTGATGGTGCGAACTATTAATATTATACAGTATTTATAACAGCGCATTAATTAAAGATTAAAATAATTAAAGAAATATTGTGTGTAATAACACAGGCCGCATATGGTAACGGTTTTGCTCATTATTGAAGGTTGTACGGTTACATTTAGATGCTAATACCAACGTTGTTTTACAGCTGAGTTGTCTCATAGGCAATCATTCCTCAACTCCTAATACTAAATAATTCAAGAAATCTTATGTGGAATCAAATCGGCCGCAGGGGAAAAAACAGTAAACGAGGCCTGGCAAGACGATACAAACCGCCGGCATTTTTAATATTGGCAAGTAGGTGTTCTTCTGGTTACAGAAGTAACAAAAGTTCCTCTTAGCAAAATTAGAGTGAACGAGGAGCACGACCCCACACTGACGCTAGGCCATAACTTGAATAACGCTTCCTCGGTACTCGGAGGATAAAATTCAAAACTGGTAACAGTGATGAACCGGCCGCTTTGGTAAACAAGAGAAAGCCGTTTATAAAAAACACAACTTCCCTGTGGTACCACAGTAGAATATTTTAGCATTTGTCTAACGTAGAATTATAGGGTCATGACCCCCCTGTCATCTTGCCAGATCCCGCCAAAATGAGAAGGTCTATACACTCTCATCCCCAACGAAACGAGTTTACTACACCGTACTGAAATATAATTTATAGTCTCATCAATTAGGAAATACTCGACGGTCCGAACTTGCAAACAACTCTAAAGCTTCCTGAACATTATTTAAGAAAACATCATTACCTTCAACTGACAAGTGCACTCCGTCAAGCCTGAAATAAACCTCTATTTTGAGCTTTTATATTTGTATGGCAAATTACAAGGCTATGATTTAATTCTTCTTGAATATATTGAACAATTGCCTTAACTCGTTTACGAGTCGAATTGATAGCCACCTGATTGTCTGACAAGTGTCAGTATCTACGAGGCAAAATTTCACTCCACACCAAGGAGAGATTTTGCAATAACACATGTGATTGCACAATGTCCAACTTTATTTGCGCAATAAGCTTTTTTCCTTTGATTAAACCCAAAACTTAGAACCCAAATGGATGGTCAAAATTTGTGGAGATGGATAACATCTCCACTTCTGACCGCCCAATATACAAAAGATGATCCAATGACCAAAACTTGACGGGATTTTACAATGACAAAATTCTTAATGTTCTGTTAAAAAACCTTTACAAAACATATTAAAATACAGCTTCGAAGATCTTCGTATCTATAAATCTATCAAATCCGAATGTAACTAGTGTATGCATCACCCTAAACCAAACTTCCCGTCCCCACTTAATTTCTGAATCCGAAGCCCCCATTCTGCTATACTGGGATGCTCCGCCTATTCTAAACAATTGTGAATGAATGCGGTCTTTAACGCCACAAAATAAAGGGGGTTTCTTAAGTATAGAAATAAACTGAAAACGAGTCAATGGAGACCAATTAAAATTTTAAAACAAGGGTTTGTCAGAAACAGGGTATCTTATTCCCCAAAAGGCACGCACCAGCTCACAGGACAAAGATTTGCTTCCCTTTGAGGAATAACCAAAGTCGTTGAAGTACCTCTCTGGTCAGCTTTCGAACTGCAAATCTTCAAATGCAATTCATATTTATTATTTGAAAATTTCAATGACAGATTATTAAAGAAAATTGGTGGGCTCCGATATATGTACTCGTATCGGCCGTGATCTCACCTATTCTAAATAAAGTAAAAAATGCAAGACTAAATGCAGAAGCGAACAGACAAGAGTCATGATAGGAGCAAACGGATGGTAGTGATCGTATAATTTTGTGCAAAATTTCTAAAGTAACAGGAGCGCGAATACCTGATAATTTGGGACTCTTCCTTCGAACTCCCTCCGACATTTAGAAACTATGAAAGTACATGTAATGTCAGTTATACCTAAAAATTTATGATTTATGGCTAATCCCGGATAAGTATCATGTATGTATTGATTGTAGATGATGTTAATCCAGAATACGATAAGTAAGCTATAAAACATGTGAACATAACAATTTGTATAGGCCATGATATATTTAAGTCATATTCCTTGCTGATTGATAATTCGAGGAGGGATGAGAATTATTGCTCATGACTACAGACGATGACTGATTGCCATTCCCCTTCACCACGCACAAAACCCACAATTCCTAATCAATGACGCCCCAGGAAGATGATGGAAAGCGCTCTTTTTTTAGTCGGTACTGATAATCGTACACGGCCCAACCATGATTGGTACCCCTAGACGACGCTAATCGAATGCTTTGCATATATTTCAAATACTCTTGGGCTTTCATAGGCCATTTTTCTAATAGAATTGCCATATAAATCATAAAGACCGAAGTCCAAATTTCTATATTGTTCAAAGAATCTGGTTTCTTATTAACCGCAGTCAGGGCACCTCCTTTCAAAACAAAATCACCATCCAAAGTTGAATCAGACCCCAAAACTGCAGCAGATTTTAGCAATAAACCTAAATGAATAAACTCACCCCGCCAAATTTTCTCCTTAATCTTTAATGGAATATGAGCCCCAATCGGATCAAATATGCTAGGGATGCTTTCGGGAATGTGGTTAACTAGGGAAATTTCACTACTGGCCGAGTGCGTGCCTGTAATTAGCGACTGGGACCTTCTTCTATGATAAAAGGGGGGTGAATTTTGGTCCCCTGTATGCGTATACATACCACGACTATCCTGAATCGATGGGACCAACTCGACTTGGGAAACTATACTAGAAACATTATCGGCTGCTCTTCTGTTGATTGTTGTGGTGACATCGTACAATTCAGGTCGCTCAAATCTGTACTCGACCTCGGAACTCTCGAAGATGACGGTCCAGGAATGGCTACTGTCACAGGGTCGAACTCCGCACGGTCACTTTGGTTTTGGTTGGAGGTAATAATCTCGTTTCCGTTTTCATTTACCACAACTTGAGTTGAATGACTACCCGCCGCAATAATGTTTTGATTCCCAGGAGGAGCCATAAGTCTTTTTGGATCAGAATGCACATGACTTTTACTAACATTTGGTCTTTTATTACGCTTAGAAGTAGCATTTTTCTCTGCACCAGATCGTAAACTATTAGGCAGTTGCCTATTTTTATTCTGAGGTTTCATCCGTGTTGAGGATGGAACTGGATTTTACAACTGAAACAATTTTGAACAAGCTTCCCGTTCAAACGTTAGAAAATTGAGAAGTGACGTCACAATACGGTAACGTCACGATGTCGATTGAGGCATATTATATATCTGTAATGAGGGACTGAAGGATCAAAGCAGTTCATTCCATTATTCAAAATATCCATTTCATTATTCAAAATTGGCTATTTCTTAATTTGCACGCGTAATTCGATATTTTAGTCCTTCGTTTCTCCTCTCATATGCTTACGGAACATATTGACTTTATATATACCTTTTGTTCCTCTCTTGATAAGCTTTCGATTGAAGTATACTATATATCTGTAATTTACACCTCATTCTAAAGCTTATCAAGAGAGGAACAAAAGGTACATAGTCAATATGTTCCGCAAGGAATATTACAGGAGTAACGAAGGACTTAAATATCGAAATACGCGTGAACATTGAGAAATAGTCAATTTTGAATAATGAAATGGATATTTTGAATAATGGAATGGACTGCTATGACCCTCGGGGACGAAACGTCCACCAGCAGTTGCATCGATGACGTAATCAATTCAACTTGAATTTTTTTTTTAAACATCAAAGTAATGAAAAAAATTTTCTGTTCATAAGTTTGTTTACAAGAAATTGAATATTTGAAAATGGGAATTACAAAGAATAATCTTGTGTTGCGTTTCTAAAGTCGGTCAGTACTTATATTACATTAAAAATTTCTTATATAACATAAAAAATGAAATTATATTAAGATGTCTTATATGTTTTAGGAACTATCTTATATATTATATCAGGTATCTTATATCTTATAGGAGATATCTTGAAATTCGATTAAATAATAAAACGACTTTCCACACTTGTGCCTTTGATATTTATTTTTGCACAAATATCTATACATTGCAAACCATACAGCATCTTGTATTAAGTGGATGCAAATGCAAATATTTCAGTAGCAGCAAATATGAAATCAAAATCTTTATAACTGTTTTACGTAAAGGCTCAGCATCCATGTGAGTTCAATACATTGGTTCACCAGACTCAGATAGAAATATGTTAGGTATTATTTTAGATACGCTGAGCACTAATAATATTTACATAATACATAAACATTATCTTAACATAAACTTATACTTATATATAAATGACAGTTTCCTTTCAAATGATAAACTTAAGACTTAACAGTAATTTTAACGAAAGACGTCATTACTCTAATTTTATTCAGGAAATTAACCAGATTTCGTGTCAAAATTTAAAGTAACAGTATAAGAAAAAACAAGCGTGCTGAGAATTTAACGTTTGCATGTCTGTTTGTATGCACTATAGTCTTATATATATACTTAGTAGACAGTTTACGTTCATCGTTCCCTTCACACGAGAATTTCTTATTTTACAAACATTTCTAATAATTTGCGTGTATGCACTACTCGGTAGGAAGTGCAGCAACAATTTTTAGGTAATGTTTTCATTAAAAATTTATAACCCACCTTCAACAGTACATTCACAGTTGGGCATGTTATATCAAAGTCATTACATTACCTAATAAATTTTGGTTCGATTTATGCATGTGATGACTTTAAAAGATATAAATTGAAATAGAAAAAAAAGTAGGTATTTTTTTAGGATACTTTTTTTCTCAAAATCATACTGCAAATAGAAAGAGAGCATTCGTTGGATATGCTAATAAAAAAATTATTTTTAAAACTGAGACCAAATAAAGTACTGTTTAATAACTAGAGATCACCTTGCAAACTTCAACAATAAGTAAACTCATACTACATACTAGTTGTAAGCTTTTAAAGGCCCCGAAATGACGAATGTAGATCATTTGAAATGAAAAAGAGGTAGTGGCCTACAAGACCATAAACGGAAAATAAATATGATTTATAGCAACAAACGACCACCACTGGATTACAGGCTCTAAATATAATTTGGGATAGGCACATACAGAATAAGACGAAGTTAAGTATGTTTGCTGGCGCCAAGCCCCATCCCAACCCCAACATTTGACAGTGATATAACAGTACATCATTAGAACAAACTATAAGCATCAGTTGAATAGGATTTTACATACAAGACACTAAAAAAAACCACAAGAGACACAAAGGACAGATCAAAGGGTACTCGCAGTTAATAAAAGCTAGTTCACTGTCAATAAAACTAATAATAAAGTCATATGTGACCCTGGTATAATACTACTAACAACGTGCTAACTACAACATTACTTCGATGCAAATACAATAGTTGATATTTATTTTTAGATAGAATATATTTTATTCCTTTACAATTGTCGCCTCTGAACCAACATAATAGTATAAATAAGAGATTAATACAGGACAGGGTTAAAACAATGCCACTAAAAGAAGAAAAATATATGATTTAACAAAACCAAAGAAATGTTTTCAATGCTACAGAATTTTTTACTTTTCTATTAAATTGAAATCTTTATCACTCTCTTGATGGGACCGTATCATATTATCTGATATGCTTTTTAAACATAAAATTTACATGTTAATATATATAAGAAGAACCACACCGAATCTGTGGTATTCCAATAGAAAGATTTAAGATGCCATTAAATGAAACTAGAACACCTGCATTTATCATAGTTACGTTCCAATAACATGTGATCAAATTGCTGATATCCCTCTCCTCCATTTTAATGTATGTGTTATTTTTTTTTTAATAACTAAGATTGTTCAACCCCAGGAATAGATTTCCTTAGCTGTATTTGTCAAAACATTCAGAAATTTTGTGTTCTCAATGCTCTTCACTTTCGTACTGTTTTTAATCTTTTTAACTTCTTCGATTGAAGCGTCACTGATAAGGCTTTGTAGACGGAACGCGTAACAAATTTCAATCCTGTTATATATGATGAGTTTATTAACAACCATTGAATTGATGCAACTGATAGAGGTTGTCACCCCGATGGTATCACCAGCCTAGTAGTCAACACGTCTGTGTTAAAACATGAATTATCATTAAAAATGGTCAAATTTATGAATAAAGATTTATACCAAAGAAATAGATTACCATATGTAAGCTATGTTTGGCAAAACTTAAAGGAACTTTGGTTGTTTAATGCTGTTCGTACTTTATTTAGCCTTTTAAAAAAAATCGGCGTCACTCCTGAATCTTTTGTAGACGAAATTCGCTTCTGGTGTACCAAATTTAAATCCTGGTATCTTTAATAAATTTATTTACTACCACTGGATTACATGCAACTACTGGTTGATTTTGTCATCCAGAGAGTATCACAATCTTAGTATTCAGCAGTTCTGTGTTGACATGAATTATCATTTAGTATGGTCGTTATAATAAATTGGTTCATTTCAAAATTTTTAATGTTCGAAATACTGAGGATTTCTACCCAACGAATAATTTATCTTAGCTATCAGTTGCAAAATCTTCGGGAATTTTTGTTTTAAATGCTCTTCAACTTCGTACTTTATTTTATTTTTAATCTTTTTGATTGGAGTATAAACTTTTTAAAGACGTACAACAATTCTGGTATCTATGAAGAGTTTTTTTTTCAGATACACATATTCGGGAATACGCCTAAATTTGTATATACAATACAATAAACATGGTACCGAGTGATAAGATTGAGTGATTGTTGGTTGCTTAACGTCCAGTGGCAAATATTTCATGCATATTCAGGACGAGAACAAGTTCACAATAAGTACAATAGGTAGGTTGATACAATAGAGGCCATCTGGGATGATGGTCGGGGAAATTTGGACTGCCACTGCAAAATGAGGGTATCTTGGATAGGGACAGACATTTTGCCTTGCAACAGGCCACCTACGGACCCCTCAAAAGAGTTGTTGCAAGGTTTCTTAACGAACAAAGAGTGTGGCACTCTCTTTACACGAGGCATCGGATTTAACGTCCCTCTTCTGACCGGACGTGACTGCGAACTTGATACATCCCGCACAGCCAAACGGACGCCCAACTTTGGCAAGCGTTTTACTGTCGGTCGGGAGAAGGAAGACCAAGTGACCATATTTCTATACCCCCAGTCACCCTTGGGGGTCCGAGTGATAAGAATGGCATGTGATACACTATACGTTAAAACAGACAGAAAACGATCCAGGGACACTTGTTTAAATAATCTACAATATCAGGAGCCTGTAATTTAGAATTTGTCGGTGATAACTGTATTTATCATATACTTAGCATTGATATGATAGCTTTTGCATATGTGTAATGAGCGGAAGTACACAATCCATAATTTCCCACCCGGGCTGATAACCCATATCAGGTGCATCTCGTGCACAAAACCCATAATAGTGCCTCTCGTGCAAGTTACTTCCGGTGTTTCCGGTATCGGTTGTTTACTTTTCCATTGTGACGTCAGATGTTTTTTATGACGACGTCAAAATTTACGGGAACTTTTGTGGGGATAGTTTAATACTTGCTTACAAATGCCATTGACAATTATGAATCATTTTATAGTACAACAAACATGGAGTAGTAATGATCGTAAAACTCTTCCAAATTTTCAATGTTTCAAAATGCCTCTATAGGAAATGTTACCATAAATATATAAGGAGTTAATGATGCTGTTGTTGGACAACTATAGTATATTTGATTCATAATTTTAATTTTCTTTATAAAATGTTTGACTGTTGTAGTTATTGCATTAGTTTATTTGCCTTACATACAACTATTGTCGGAAGTATATGATAAAGCGATTAATACATGGCCTTTTCCATATCAGCCTGGGTATCATCCCTCGACCCATATCAGCACCTCGACTCTGTCTCGGGCTGATATGGGGGTCTCGGGATGATACCCAGGCTGATATGGAAAATGTATTAATATCTATGTTGTACTGGGTTTTTGTTCATTGTTTTTTCATAAATCTCGCCATAATGTGACATATAACTTCTTAGGTCGCTTGTTAGATTGTTGTCTTATTCGAAAATGTACCAATTTATAATTTATATACAAATTTGTGTTACTGGAAACTTATCACGATTCTTCACTCATAGTGAAGTTGATGAAACATATTATAATTGGATCATTAGAGAACTATTATAACATGATTTAGACTAGTGTCTACTCTATTCCTAATTTCCCTGAATTTGAGAGCTTTACGTATGACGTAGTCTGTTTCTATTGTTAAAGATATCCTTGTCTCTTCTTTTTTTTGTAAAGAAGAAGGCGGTTGTCAGAATTCCCTTTTCATCTATTTAATATATTAGAAGAGAAAATCTTTAATTCTTTATTGAACATCTTCAATAAACAGTTTTGAGAAAAGAATAAAAGCGGTATTAATATTGTTAGCATTGAAATTCAAAATATAGTACTTTTACCATGGTTTTGATATAATAATATTTTCATTGGTTATGAAAGATGGACAAAAGATACCAGAGGGACATTCAAACTCATACATCATAAAAAAACAACATATAATAGTACACAAAAGACAACATAGAAAAAATAAAGACTAAGCAACACGAACCCCATAAAAAATCGGGGTGATATCAGACGCTCTGGAAGTGTAAGAAGATCCTGATCCACATGTGGCATCCGTCGTCATGTTATAACAAACCCGATTCTAAGTCGTATTTGGTAGGTCACGTTCGTGAAAAGTGAAAAGGATTGTAGTTTATACGACATCGGAACATATTTGCTATCATCTTTTTAATAGATATTCCATTACGATCAAATAACCGTGATATCGTGCGTAAAATTTACGCAGGGATGATTTCAGTTGCACCATTTGGAATACTTAGTTTATCAGCATCCTTGTGAGCAGCAGTCCTCCATCAAGCTTAATGAAATCATGATACGGAATACAAACCCTTAAGAAAATAACGTTTCAATTGGGAGATATATACTCCGTATGCAGGCTGGAATGTTGCTACATAGATATTGACAATTCACAAGGCAAGATATGAGGTAGACGTAACTGTATCTGGTGTATCCCTTATCTCTCGTTCAATGGGATAGATATGTTCAAAATAATCACCAAATTCTCAATTACTTATTGAGAGATCATCTATAAAGCTGAAAGTAAAGTTGAGGAAAACTGCTAACTTCTTTTTTCTTTCTTCTCACAAAGTTCCTATATGATGTCAGCCTCGTAAGAAAAACAGAACAAGTCGAAAAGAAGAAGAGAAGAGGGGCGTAGTCGGTTCCCATGGGAATGCAGATAGTTCGTTTAAAAACACGTTCTCTAAACGTAACAAATGTGTTGTCAATCAAGCTTCTTGATGATGTCAGTTTTAACTTCAACTACATGTGTTTGGATCAGAGTGAAGTTTTACAAAGTAGGAGTTGTCCCTCCTTAAGACAAGATCTTTATATCTACGTTGGCCATTCTTTTGATTAAACAAAGCAATATCATATCTTTCAATTTGTCTTTTAGTTTGTATTCCGATATAACTGTATACAGTGTAAAAAATCAAATGTTTTAATACTATTGATACTCAGATGAAAGAGGCTTAGATTGTATGTAAGTAAGATAAAAGAATAAGTAAATAAATGACAATTGTTGGTAATATTGACCGATATATAACACGCCTACTTATTGGGATCGTTCGTTTATCAAAACGAAAAGAGCAAAGATATTAACACATGTTATTTCACCCTGTTCATTCTCTCCATCCCCCCCCCCCCCCCCCCCCAAAAAAAAAAAAACTGGTAAAAAAAGATTTGTTTTATAACATTATCATAATATATACATAACGCTATTCTGAATGGACGAAACTTTAATGTTTGAAGATAGCATTATACAATTCATCTACTATGAGAAAGCCAGCTAATTAGAAAATCTATCACTTGTGTTATCAATGCCATCAAAATGTAGTGATTTTGAGTTCTAGTCTGGTCCCACGAATTAATGTTGTCCTGTTATATTCCCATGTGAAAGTAATATCTATAAAAGCTGTTCGAAAGCACGAAATTTACAAAGCGTTTATTTCATTTACATATTTATACGTATTAGGATTTATCCATGGAATATTAATTCCGATAGTCTCGAAAGTCACACAGTTTTAGCAATAGAAATATAAAAGGTTTTAACATATGTATACAATTGATATGATTGACGTTTTGGTTTATTATGAACTAATGATATTATCATATGTATATGTACTTATCATAATCTGTACTTTAATATCTCCTAATCCAGCAGGAAGAGCAGTCATGTTTACCCATACAAATTGCGTAATTGAAAATGATAACTTTGACTTTCGTAATAAATTAAGCACAAGAGATATACATAACAATTTTAACGAAGTATTATGTGATTGTTAATATCACACCTTAGATTAGAATACAATGAGACTTGAAAGAATTCCCAATAGTATGTGTTTATGTTCCAACGGTCCGACCATACGCGTACGGTCCGTATAAGTATACGCGTACGGTCCAGTACGAGCTGACCATACATGTTATTTGATAATATGGGTTAAATTGAAACAATCTTTATTTTTAGTTTTACAAATTGTTATTGATAATTTATTACAATTACATAGATACAATGAACAGACGAACACTTGAAATTGAGTATTTGTTAAATTGTATATCTGAATCCTATGTTGGTACTCTTGCCCAAGGTGACACAATTCAAGTAACGTAATATTTTTCACATTTTCATGTATGCAATTCATGCATGTTCCTTTTTTTGCATTTGCTTATTTTGGTAAAGATGCTAAATATTCTAAAACAATTGATAACAATTGATCTCCTACATAATGTTTACTTCCGATATCTTTAATTTCAGTGTTCATAATACAGTTAATGTATAACTGATCGACATGGTTGATACAAGAGATTAGCGGGAAGTAAAAAAAGTTAAAATATAAAGTTTTTGTTTCAATTGTTATTGCACTTTTTGTATATTAATTTTAAAGTTAAGTTATGGATCTGATATATGCATTTGTATCTAATAAACTTGAACAACTTGATAATATTAGTCCAAGCGTACGCGTACGGTCCGACCGTATGAGTATTTTGAAAAAGTATGCATACGGTCCAGACCGTACGCATACGGTCCAAATACTCAGACGGTCTGAAACATTTACATTAGTTGCCACAAATCGAAGACATAGAAATGTTTCCCTGTAAATATTTCAAAATAAAAGTATAATTGTGAGGGATGAACATTCTATTTTTCTTGGTGTGGGCTGGGGTGGGCAGACAATTTTAAGCATGAATTACCTGGCCTGTTTTGAACTAAAAATAAGTATCAAAAGAAACAAAAATGCTGCTATCAAACGGTTGTCCTTAAAGCTTGTTGTTTGTATTTCTGATTTTATAATATTACTTCAAATTCCTTAAATTCCGGCAAAAAACAATTGAATATTCACATGTTTGCAATAGATAAATCAATATACTGAATTTATTGCACGTATGTCCTATGTCTGGTAATATAAAGTTGATCAGTACATGAATTTTCAGAAACATAACGTTCAGCCATTTTAAGTATTTGATAGTTTTTTTCCAAATATATACCAGGATATTCTTTGGGGGTGTGGACAAACTGCCAAATTGTTTAACAGTGACAAAAAAAACTCGCAAAAATGCAAGAATCGCTTGTTTCCAAAAAAAAATCAACATGTAGTTTAAAACTTATCATTACATAGAATGTCCCCCCCCCCCCCCCAAACCGACTTACAATTTTATGCTGAAAGTATAACGAAATAAATTTTTGAAGTGTATAAAAAAAGTGCTATTGATACACTGTCCACAGTAAGGACCCAATTTGTAGACAACAAAAATTAAAGACGAAATCTTGTCCCCCCCCGCCCCTGACCATTTATGTATTTTGTAGGCAGTGGCATCAATACATTATATATGAAAAATCATCAAAGATACTAGATATATTAGTTTGGTATATTTACGTCAGTCAGTCGTGCGTTTACTGAAGTTTCTATTTAATTCTCCCATTTTTGTCATGTTCCATGTTTCGTTCAACTTGATAAAAAGTTACGGCAATCGCATCATATAAACATACCACAAAGAATATTGAAATATCTGAACCAACTCTGTACAATTCTTTTGATACCCCTCGTTTCAACATTATAAAAATCGCGAAGAGTATGCATGACTATTATCACTTAAATGTCAAATCGAACAAAATAAAGTCATTCATCAGAGATCCTCCTTATTCTATTTTTTTGTAAATAGTTCTTAACCAATAATACCCAATCGTTCAAAATTTAATCATAGGGACCAATTAAAACAGGTTGCATGTTGAGCAACATTCATTGAGACTCAAGTATTTAAAGGTTTAAAGTCCAGTTTAAAGTTACAGATATTTTGTTTGTCGATGACACAACTAAATTGACTAGAAATGTATTTCAGTCACGCGATTCTTCTGGTTCATTTTGTGGTTATGGCTGGAGCTGCTCATTTAAAGAAAGGTAAGCGATCACCAAGCTATGTATATTAAATAGATTACTATTTCATTTTCATTTTCTTACCTACTGCAAATCATTTTAGACGGAATCTTCAATATAAGGAGCCTGTAGTTTGAAGCGGTTTTCAATTATTGCTGCCTGTTACAGTTTTTAGCTGTTTATTGTTTTTTTGTAAATCTGGCCGTTGGTTTTTTTTTTAATTGTTTTACATATTACCTATGATTATTTTCTGTCTGACTTAAATCATTCAAACTTAAAAGGTATGCTGCATGCCTACTTTTATGCCCACTTCTGTCATTTATTGCCCTTCTTTATCTCATGAAATACAAATCACGGATTTTACTAAGAAGTTTGCAAGCCGTCTTCCATTTAGATGCTGAAATAGTAAAAAAAACACAAATGGGTCCATAGTATACTGATGCCAGTCTGGCACTATTACTTTCCATGTTCAGTGGACCGTGAAATTGGAGCAACACTTTAATTTGGCATTTAAATTAGAAAGATCATATCATAGGGAATATGTGTACTTAGTTTTCAAGTTGATTGGATTTCAACTTCATAAAAAACGACCTTGACCAAAAACTTTAACCTGAACTTCGTACTATCATTTTCTATGTTCAGTGGACCGTGAAATTGGGGTCAAACATTTAAATTGGCATTAAAATTAGAAAGATAATATCATGGGGAACATGTGTACTAAGTTTAAAGTTGATTGGACTTCAGCATCATTAAAAATTCCTTGACCAAAAACTTTGACCCGAAGCGGGAAGGTTTTGTTTAGGGGTGTTTGTTATATGTTTTATTTTTAATCGTTATTTTTATGTCTTTTTGGGTATCTAGTAAATCTTTTGGGGAGAACAGGTAATCGTTTTGAATTGTTTTCCTTTTTCGCTTGATAGTGTTTTGTTTTTACAAAAAAACTTTAACGAAGTTTGTATGAATTGAATAGCCTTCATTTAGGAAATGCGTTCAATTTCTTTCTTTTTTTTTTCATATAGAAGAAGTAGCAGACATCATTAATGAACTGGATGACAATGACGGAAGACAAATACGCAAGGTAAGTTTGTAAAACATTTTCAAACTTGATAATAATATATGTCTAATAATTGCAACGATCAACATCCAAACTATCTTGATCATGTTTAGAATTAACTGATGCATTTGCCAAATTAGATTATAAATTGAATAAGAGTGTAGATTTCATAATATATGTGTTTAAAGATTAGCTGCAATAGACAATAGCTTCACGCAATATCTCCATAGACAAACTAGCTCAGTTGGGGATTCAAGGGGGAGAAAGGGGTATACGTACCCCCATTGATCGAAAAAGATATCATATTGAGCAATTAGTTTTCAAAAATGTGTACAGCATAGCTACACTCTGTGGTATTTCGTCACTTTATGGCCCTTTCAATAATCCTGGATCCGACTAGTAACTAGCTTCATCATTTGTATTTCATAGGTAAAATTGGTGACTGATACGAGAATGTTTCAGCTTATGGTATATTTCATTACATTTATCAAATATTACACTCCTTAAGAAGCTAGTTTGTCTCGTGAAATAGTGGGGTTATTTATAAAATATATTAGCGAGTTAACGTCATACATAGATTTATCCCATTTTCGTTATCTCTTTAATTTGATGCATTCTTTTAAAACTATTAAATGTTCAAAGGCTACTGTGACTGAAAAAACGGATGCTATGATCTTATATATAAGACCTAAATTAAACGAACATCGTTGTTCATAGGTTATTCATGGGAAGTTGTCTCAGAAAAAAATAATAAGAAATCCCATTATTTTGATATTACGAAAAAGACGTTAGGCTAGCATTATGAATAAATGTTCCACCATCGAAATCCGTGGAATCTTGTTTTACGTCAATTAATAATTAGTGTATGTTTTTGTTCTGTAACACAACTATTTTTACACATACGCGTCTTAATTTCAATTATTGCATATATATATTTCCGGTATACTTAGTATAAAATTGTCTTATAGATGTTTTGAGGAATAGAAGAAAACCCCGTTCATCGTATAGCACTTAGCTATTTGTTCTGTGTATAAAGCTCTTTTTTTCAAATTTTACATGTACTTATGCTTTGATAAGTGTGGCCTTGATAACAAATATAACATTGCATTGAATAAAATGATTATTTCAGATAAATCAACACAGGCAACTACAGGATAAGGACGAAAGCTATATCAGCAATTATAATACCTTTCGAGTCAAAAGACACCTTACGAAAAACCTACGGACACTTGATAAAAAAAAGGGTATTGATGAGGGGTACAAACTTGATAATCTAAAGGTATGTTTTTTAATCTATTAATCTGAGAAATAAATAACTATTAATTATCCTTAAAACATTTAATCTAAATGAGAAGGTTGAACTGAATTCTATCAATCGTTTTGAAATTTAAAGATTATTAGTTCTTCATATATTCGTCATATTTTTTACATATAATATATACATGTTATTTAGAAAGAGTTGCCATATTTCCAGTAGAGTTAATAGAATGGATCGTCTGTTGATGAGTGGCCAATATTAACGGTTTTTTTCATCTGTAAAAACAGAACCTCATTCAATAAAATCTAATAACAAAACGATGATTTAAGTAATGAAATTAATATTGGCATATAAGATGTCAATGATATTCTTATGGAATTAACCTATTTAGTTTTAAGCCTATACGAAGCGAAATGAAGAACTTTGAACAGAATCTAAAATATCAAAGTAAAGAACGAATATAATTTAATAAACATGTCTATCCTTATAATCACATCAAACAGCGATGTTTGATAACCTGATGAAAAAAAATTTCAAACGTATACATTCGATAAGTTGTTAAGTCATTCTTTTCAAACAACTTTACATCGCACCTTATCAAAAGTAGAATAACATACATACCGAACTTCAAGAAAAAATTAAATTCGGAAAATTCAAAGTAACTGGACAAATTGCAAAATTAAAAGTTCAAACACATCAAACGAAAATTAAGAATATTCCTGACCTAGTACAGATATATCATTATGTAGAAATGTGTGGAATTAAACCTTGTTTTATAGATAACTCAACCTTTCACTAGTATGATTGTCGCATACAAGTCCATTAAGTTAACCATAATGTGTGAACAATTCATCAATGAATTTTAGCACGAGTAATAAACATATATTGAATAAAATATTGTTTAAACTAACATATCGTAAATCGATTTTGGAGAGACAAATTAAAGTAACAAAAAATAGAAACTGAAGGAATTTATCATCTTACAAGAAGGTCTTGTTGTTCAATGTTAAGTATTCTGTGCAATGATTGTAGACTCAAACAAAGTTATACAAATGCATTTTAAAGAAAAAAATACAATGATGGAGTACTATCTTGGGACAGTAATCTGATAAACTAAAATATTCTAAATACACGTTGAATCTTAAAGTGTGGAATTGTCATACATGTTAAGCAAAATGCGAGCATGTGACTGTTGGCTGAAACTTAAAATATAAAACATGAAAAACGTTGATGACGTCACGGTCACATGACTTAATTACGTATATGGGCTCATAACAAAATAACCTCAGCCAATCAGAAGACGCGTTACATCCAAAATTAAATTATAAAACTGTAATCGACAAAAATTGCCAAAACATTCAGGGCATTTATTATAAAGAGCTATTTTTAAAAATCAAACAAAGAAATAATTGAAAAAGGGCTTTCGTTTGATTGGGATCTCACATAATTTTTGAGATATAAACTTTCCGGCAAAAGTCTTGGTCGACAAATGTCATGTTTTGTTTTGACTTAGATCGTGACGTACCACGGTCCAACCATTCTCAAACTAGGATCTCGGATATAAGAAACATGTCGGCACCGCAAAACAATACTTAACGATCAATTCACACTTGCACACATTGATTGTGTTACATTTTAATGTTGTGTAGTTGTTCTCCTCTTATATTTAATGTTTTCCCAGTTTTAGTTGTTACCCGATTTTGTTTTTTTGTCATCGATTTACGAGTTTTTAACAGCGGTATACATTTACTACTGTTGCCTTTATTTATACTTATATTTTTCACAGGATCTTGATCCTAATTCGTATTTGGCGTTTTTATTGGATGGAATGAGTATTGATGACCACGGAAAAGTACACCAGGTACAATTTACCTTATAGATAATATATGTATTCAGTGTTAAAGTAATCTTCATTTTGTCATTTGAAAATTATGCGTTGACCGTGTTTACCGTATACTGTATTTGATTGTATTCCACAATTTAATTATTTTCTTATCTGAAAATTTTGATTCATGTTTTTTAAGAAATACAATCAGTAACAGTGTGTGATTACCAAATGATACTAACACTCACCCTTTTTCATCATTTGTTCATCTCATTGTTAAAACAATTGAGCATGATAAAAGATGTACTATTACACATTGTTAAATACACTAAACAAAATTCATATGAAAATAAGGAGCTGTGGTATGATAAAGTTCAATAGAAACGATTAAGACAGCTAACACACTGCCTTTATCAACAACTATAGCATGTGAAAAGACACGACATCATCAAGTGTAAATTAATTCAAATTATAAAACTGGCAATACTATGTAAGTTTAAACTTATAGAGATTCTTTATGATTATTAATTTAAAATGTTGAAAACCCTTCCTCGACGAATGACAATATATCACCACAAATAAGTCCTGGGAACCTTGTAACTGTAAAAAAGTCTCTATATATTGTAAAAGTGTGTTCATTTTAGTTTACAAACAATATTTGAGAAAATAGTTTCCATTTTTAATTTCACATTCGTTCACGGTTCAGGGTACGATGATGCTGGTGATGTCAGAAATAGACAGGAGGTATTCACTTTTCTCTTACTGCATCATGCCTAATCAGCTTATTTTACTGATCAATTTTACAATTTGATTAAATAACCTGGTAGCTGGAAATGTTGAACTATTGTTACCACTGAATGCTTTACACGGGGATTTCGTGTTTAACATTTTTGTATGTATGATTGTATTGACTCTTGTTATTTGCCTTTCTTCTTTTTCATCATGGTTCTGTCTGGGTTTTATTCGACTAGGGTATTTGAACGCCCTCTTAGTTTTTGATGTATCTCTTTTCAAATAAAGTTGCGATAATGGGGTATCATCAGTAAGTTCTAAGATTTGTTTACATATTTAAAATATTTTAGTGTTTTAAAATGTTTGATGATGATGACTTGATATATATGTATTGTAGAGGCTCTGAGTTATGATGCTCATATACATAGTTTGAAATTATTATTTTTAAAATTGTTAAAAACCTCCATGGAGTAATGATAATTATCGCTAAAAAATGCAAAAAAAGTCCTCGCAACTTTGAATGTATATAAAGTCTTACATTGTAAAAGATGTTTATTATTAAAACATATTGAGAAAATAGCTTCAAATTTTAATTATCACATTCGCACACGCTTCAGGGTAGGATGATATAAAAAGTAAAATCACAAAAATACTGACCTCAGAGAAAAATCAAATCGGAAAGTCCATAATGACAAAGTCCAATATTCCTGGCTACAGGCATTTTCAATTGTAGAAAATGGTGATGTCTCTATATAAAGTATGTTCATTCTAAATTTAAAACAAAACTTAGAAAATAGTTTCAATTTTTAATTTTCCCATTTGTTGAGGATTAAAGGTAAGATGATAGAATTTATTAATGTATTAGCCATTATTAGACACAAAGTATTCATCAATCCGTTATTGCATAAAGAATAATCAACTGGTTTTACTCATCATATTTTATGTTTTGATTAGTTAACCTGGAAGCTGGAAATTTTTATCAATAGTTAGCACCTAAATGATTTACGCAGGGGGTTCGTATTGAAAAATGTTTAATTTTGTGTGTAGTATTCTGTTGATTGTTGTTTGTCTTTTGGATTTTTATCATGGTTTAAACCTCTTTTTTAATTATTGTTTTTGAACGCCTTCTTGATTTTTGGTGTACCTCTTTTTAAATAAGGTTGTTGGATTCATTTGTGATATTGGGGTGTTATCAGTAAATTCTTAGATTTGTTTATATATTTAAAATTTAAAAATATAAAATGATGATGATGATGACTTAATTTATATGTTTTGTACAGGCTCTGAGTTATGATGCTCATAAACGTTTTTTTTTTAACATTTAAACATTTGGTCGTGCACGAACCCGAAAAAGTTACATCTTAAACACCTGAGAACTGAATTGGTGTCAAATGTATAAATCGTCCCAATTCTAGGTTGTTTTTATATTCCTTTTCTTATATTTACTTAAACGTCTTAGAATTTCAATTTTTGGGTTTTTAGCGTTCCCCACTTCGGAAGCAATATATACGAAATATTTACATTGAACATTGCATAGGCAAAATATTCCTTTTTGTTACATAAAAAAATCTGTTTTAGCCCATTGGACGTCATTTCAAGAATACAACGAGAGCCATTGCAGACAACTTAGATAACCATCCAGTCCCTCCTTCTGTGAGTAGTTTCATATAGAGAGTTTGAGTTATAACAAATATAAAAGTAATGTCAAGTGATAAGATTATAAAAGAACAATATTTAGTTTATGATGACGGACAACACATTTGGGTAGTCACTAGAAAAGACAATATGAACGACAAGGACAGAATTGCGGCTTCGTATCAGGCTACCTCAAAGAGATGTTTACGAATTTTATAACATCCAGAGACCGTTTCATAATGGGTCAAAAAGAATCGAACCCTCGCCTTCCTTTCCAATAGCATTTTGTAAATGTATATATACTGGTCAACTAAAGAAACGATACACAAGTTTGAACTCAGATTTATCGTAAAATTTAATGAATACGAAAAACTGTTTGAATTATTTACAAAGCAAATGCATATGATTAAAAGAATTTGACCAAATTGGAAAGTTAGAAAATACCGGGTTATTGAAGAAAATGACGACAAAATCGGCACTTGATTTCGAAGATGAGAATTAAGTATTCAAATATCTGCAAAGGCATTCAAATTTTAAGCAGACATTATTTAAGCTTAAAAGTTTTTAGTTATGATATCGGTTTTTGAATTGTGGGTTAAAAAAACGATTTTTTTGTTTTTGCCTTTATGTCAATGGGTTTGGTGAGAAAATAACACGCTGTAAAAGTTAGACGGGATTCGGCAACTATTTACCTCGGTGTATTCATCAGTGTCGTTATATATGGAAATGCTTTGCCGTGTATTGTTTCTTTTGTTGACTAGTATACATGTATACACCAAACACAGTTGAATGAATCTAAGGTCAACTTTGACCTAAAATAGACAATTGCGACGAAACGATTTCATAACCGCCATTAAGCCCGCACTACTTGTCGTATTATTCATAGTTTGCTCATGTGATTAAGCGAAACATATTGCAATTGTTGTCACCATCCTCTAACCGCCAATGAAAAAATGTATAACAATATGAAATAAAAAATAAATCATTGTCATTAAGTTCCCAAAAACGGCGTATCGAGCATCTCAAGAGCATACAAAAAATAATTGCTTTTGGACCTTGTTAAGATAATGCATATTTTTGCGAAGAATAATTTGTAATTAGAATTAACAATGTAAATTGTAACCTAGGTTTAAAGTATTGTGTACCAATTTAACATTGTAAAGAACAGCAGACGAAAGGGTGCCGAGAATCTGAAACTTAGAGCATAGAGAAGCGAGTCAAATATAATTTTTTGTATTATTGATCGACATTTTAGCGCATGTCCTAAGTTTGACTTTTAGTTCTGTGCGAATTTTTAAATTTTGGTTCTTCATATCATTCGAGATTTCGTGTGGCGTCCATTTCGCGGAACTGGTATATATTATTGTTTAAGGGTCAGTTAGTCCGCCCTGGATGTTAGATTTTTCGGTGACCGAGACAATGATTGTTGAATTATTCATTAGGTAAAAGAAAAATTACAAAATATCGAACTCTGAAGACAATGCTAAATAAGGCAACAGTAGTATACCGTGTTCAAAACTCATAAATCCATGGACAAAAAACATAATCGGGTAACAAACTAAAACCGAGGGAAACGCATTAAATATAAGAGGAGAACAACGACACAACACCGAACGCAACACACACAGAAACGGACCAAGCAACAGACAAAACACCACGAGAATAACAAATAACATCAAAACCAAATATTGAATTTGGGATAGTACGTGCCACGTCTTTTCAATATCTTCAAAAATAAGAGAAAACACAAACGATCAACGTTAAAATGCAACACACACAGAAACGAACAATATTATAACAATGGCCATCTTCCTGACTTGGTACAGGACACTTTTAAAGGGGAATAAAAGTGGTGGGTTGAACCTGGTTTTATGGCATGCCAAACCTTGCACTTTAATGGCAAAGTTAAATATAACATTGAAATGACAACATAATATTACAAGACTACAATACAAATAATAGGAGAACACATTAGACAAAGAAAACATGATGAATAGATAACAAAAGGCATCAGGTTTAAAATTCAATACGCCAAAAACGCGTCTTGTCCACACAAGACTCACAGTGACGCCCAGATATAAAGTTTGAAGTGAAAAAAGTACAAAGTTGTACAGCACTGAAGATCAAAGTTGAAAATTATACATTTTTTAGTACTGTGACTGGTTGATGTTATAAAGTCAACCTGTAGCCTTGATATATATAAAAATGATAAATCTGAAGCGAGATGACGTATCAAATACGTTTTCAAGACAAAATATTCAAGACAAACACGCCCTTACATATAGAGATGCACTCGATTTTCTCTTTTCGATGCAATAGTTACCCATTTTTATGACATTTTTCGTGAGGCACATAACGGAAAGACAGAAACGAAAATTAAGGAACAAATCAATTGATATATTTTCCGTCCGTGGTGTTTTTATTTCCAACTTAATAGACACTTATGTCGTCGACTTGATAACTAATTGTTCTGCTTAATTATGCATTAGATAAATTGAAAACTTATGCAAATGCCGTTTGTATGAAAAAATAAGTCGTAATTTGTCCGAAAATTGTCTTTTTTTTATTCACTTATCAGAATTGATGTAAAGTCGACATTTATCCTCGTCCACCCTAAAACATTATGTTAGATTTGTCAAACTAAATGTTTTTGAAACTGAACTTTAAAATAATCTACATTGTAATATTCAAACATAATAAGAGTTTAATAATATTAGTTACATAGTGCACTAGTGACCTAATACGATAGCTATAGTGTCAATAAATTCCATATGGAGTGAGAGCGTAAAACACGATGTAACGAATTTATCTTACCGACTATCTAATGTGATATTAAGACTTATGGCCTATATAAGTGATCAAGTCTTCAATACTGTAAGTATTATGATCCAACGTTCAAAGGTCTATTAAAACAAATATAAAAAAAATGCCAACAATAACAACTTGGTAGCTCTCAATGTGTTGTATGGAATAATTTCACTCGTTCATTATCCATTTAATCGTCTGTTGTTATCACCGCCGTGTTGTTTGTATAAAGGGACACAACTCCATTACGAACCTTATATGGAATATACACAGTATCCACGCAGTTGCTCTTAACCAATCATGTTCTTAGAAATATATAGGACCTTATATAGAAAGATATATAACCGAGTCATCAAGATGTCTCATTCAGTATTGTTCTAACGTTCCCACACCATTCTTTTCTAAAGCAAAATATTTCATACTAGTAGTTTTATAAAACAAAAGACATCTTGGAAAATATACAATCACAATTTTGATATTTTGGCAGTAATATTAAAACTTTGATTTATACCTCGCGGTCTAGTCAGTGTTTGCATTTCATATATCATTTTAAATTTGAGATTTAGAATACTAACGAAAATAGAGATTTGCTTCATTTTTTAAGCGTTTCTTCAAACTGACACATATGGACAACTTCAAACTAGAACCTTTTAAAAACGTGATGACATCAATTTTCCAATAAACTTTCCACTTCTCATCAGTAAACTGCCCCAAAGCTTTATCGCTCGCATATTGTCATGGTTGTTTATTGAGACAAAGAACTCTTTAGAAAATAAAATAATAGTTTAATATGTAATTTAACATGACATTTTGACTGGTTATGGCGGATTGCAGATACTGAATACATAGCAGGGGACAAATACAGTGTCGATGTAACAAGTCTCGCCCCTTTTAGAGTTTATGAGATTACATGGTTTTAGTTTAAGCGTCAATTTGTCAACTTCATGAGTTTCCAAGATGTGAACATAGGTAGACTACTGTTCCCTAAAAATATTGCATACACGTTGCTCTTTTTAAATGATCCAATATATTTATTTTTCTTTCTTATTCCTAAAACAAAAGTGCTACGTTGATAATATTTATCATTAATTTCTATTGCCTTTATATTTGTATTTCGTATTAGATCCTTCAATATGTTGTATATGCTTTTATTTCTTTAAATGTAGCGTATTTTGTAGTTTTGTATCATCATCTTTTTAGTCATTCTCAATAAATGATGATAAAACATTAGTATTCCATGACTGGAGACAAGAGTTTCTTGCAGGAAAAGGTACAGGTTTCAGTTTCTATGATATTGCTGATGTTACTGCGGCTTATGGATGTACTGGTAAGAATATCGTCATTAATACTGTTTAAATGTTGAAAGATAAAACATATGTCATTGTTAATTAAGTGTTCTGTATGAGTCGTTTTACAATAAAATCTCTCTCTCAAACTAAAACCGAAAAAAACACATCACTTATGAGAGGTTAACAACAAAACAACAGAACAACTCAAAATACGATAAACAACATACATACGATATATATACATATTAATATATATCTCCAATGGAAAAAAATATTTCCGAACATATTCCTTATTTGTTTTGTGTTTATAGTGATACAATTGTATTTAAATGTATTTAAATGTTAAATGTTATGTTTGGACATAATTTCTTAAAAGATAGTATTCTTTCATGTTTATATTTCAAACGATATTTTTGTGATTAATCTTGATTTCGGATTTTTTAAAACAGTTATTTTATATTTTAGAAAAAAAGGACCATGAAGTTCTCTTGGACTATTCCAATAATATATTTATATGTACTACTATTTTAGATTCGTGTGTCTCACCACCTACCTGTCAGCACGGAGGATTTGTTGATAAAAACTGTTCATGTGCTTGTCCTGGAGATTTAACTGGCACTGTTTGTCAACAACTTAAACAAAGTAGTTGTAAGTATATTCTGAGTATATAGTGTATTCAACCGTAGTGTGATGCATTGAACATTTTTCTTTTACATTTTAATATGTGTACTAGTAGACTTCAAATAGTTCCTGATTCAGAAGTACTTTTCTGCATGTATCATTATCTGGAACACTCAAAAACAAATAATTGAGTTCAAGAAATTTACAGATAAGGAGAAACGTTAGAAGCTATCTTAATAAGGGAAATAAAAAGAATAGCACAGTTAATTTAAGTCCGTATTGCCTGATGGATTTGGAATTATTATTTTCTTTGCAAATCGTAATTTATCAAAGTGGGGGTTTAGTAAAAAAAGATATTGTATATCATATCAGTAACCAGACACCGACTAGTGATTTTGATGATACATCGAAAATTAACAGTCTATCAGCAGTGGTATCAAGCCAGTTAATAACTTTATTCAAAGGTTTTGATAACATTGAGATATCTTATTTCAGGTAGGGATGAACATTTCAAAAATCTTAAGACTTTTTCCATAGGGAAAATATGAAACTTGAGAAAGTAAAGGATCATTGAATTGACGCATACATTAAAGATAAAAAATGAATGATTTGGAAATTATTGTTGTATGTGATAGAAACGGCGGTAATTTTGAGTTAATCAAATGACATGACGAATATACTTATAATTTCAGTCAACTGCGGAGGTACTGTTAATATATCAGGCGGTGAAACATATTTCCTGACGTCACCAAATTACCCATCGAATTATGACCTCGATGTGCAGTGTGTATGGTTAATACAGGTATGTATAGTGAAGAACTTAAACACAAAATGATACATTTAATAGGCAGTGTGTAATATTGTGTTTATATTTGAATGTAGTATTGAATATAATTTATGTTAATAGAGATATTTGTAAAGATTTCACAGCGATATTTGTATTTCTTGATTATTGTTTTTGATAAAAAAAAAATTGATCCACTGTAAAAGTTGGTTTCAAAGATTCGTATTTTTTAAAGATTTTTTATTAACTGTTGTGTGTAAAATATGAATGACAGGTTTTCGACTGTTCGGTGTTTGGCCAAGGCTCCGTGTTGAAGGTCGTTCTTTGACACATATTTTTTCTATACTTTTTATACATTGTGACATGGATGGATATAGTTGTCTTATTGGCACTCATATCACTGCTTTTAATTATACTTATGTAGACTGAATACATGTCAAGTTTAGCAAATTATAATCCAAATAATTTCTTTAATGTTATATTTAAAGTCTTAAGAATTTTATAGGGAGATCCTGGCAACCATATAAGAGCAACTGTTACCGATATGGATATAAGCAATAACGGCAATGCGTGTTATCACTGGATAGAAATGGTTTATGACCTCCTTGCCAACAAAGGTCCAATGTACGTTGTGTAATCTATATGTATGAAACAAAGTCATATAAGAAAAATTGTTTATGTAATTAAAATAACAGTGAAATTATACAGATAGTCAAACTTACACATTTTCAAAGAAAATCTTACAAAGAAGCATAACACAGTGGCAGTCAAATACTTATTGTTTTGAATGCTATACGTGTGCAAATTATGTAGTAAATATAAAAAAGGAGATGTGGTATGATTTCCAATGAGACAACTATCCACAAAAGACCAAACTGACACAGACATAAACAGCTATAGGTCACCGTACGGCCTTCAACAATGAGCAAAGCCCATACCGCATAGTCAGCTATAAAAGGCCCCCATAAGACAATGTAAAACAATTCAAACGAGAAAACTAACGGCCTTATTTATGTAAAAAAAACCCTACGTTTTGATCTTAAAACTTTCATGATCATTACAAGAGGGACGGAAGATACCAAAGGGATAGTCAAACTCATAAATCTAAAACAAACTGACAACGCCATGGCTAAAAATGAAAAAGACAAACAAAACTAAAGAATAAACAACACGAACCCCTCCAAAAACTAGGGGTGATCTATTGTTTAAACTACTGCTGTTAATTGCTTGACATTTTATGACAAATTGTTTAACAAATGATACTACAATTTTCTAAAGTTATTATGCTGATGCATAGTGGTTAATTTTAGGCGATGCGGTACTTCGAACCATGAAGTCTGGGATACATCTGTCGACGGAGAAATGAATACAATGATCATCAAATTTGACAGCCTTAATGGAGGTGATAAGGCTGCTTCCCGTGGTTTCAATATAACATTAGAATCAATTGGAACAGGTAGGTTAAAAGTATATATACCTACCTACCTAGTCCTTATTATGCCCGGGGGCACATAGGGCAAGGACTAGTTCTTTCCACTCATCTCTGTTCTGTGCTTTCTTTTCTATTACACCCCAGCTGATTCCATGTTCTTTCATTTCAGCTTCAACTGTTCTTTTCCAAGTTGTTTTGGGACGTCCTTTCTTCCTTTTCCCCTCAGGTGCCCAATATATATAAGTATCGTGTAATGTTTCTGTAACTGTCGTCAAGTTGTTTTCTTTTTTAAAAAAAGGCAATTCGTTTCTGTATATCATGTTGTTTAAAATTTTTTAAAAATTGGATATGTGTATCATAGTATATAAGATTAACTAAAAGCTACAGCCAGTATTTATTACATATTGTTTTAACTAGTATTCTGTAAGGGAAGCCCTGAACAGGTAAGTGAAAACCTGCCAGCGAGTTATTATTCCCAAAATGATAAACAATCCCTCATTTGAATAATAATTTGATAACGTTATAAAAACCAGCTTTTTATAGAATGGGTCTTTTTAATTAAAATGGCACTCCAAAATGATAAATCAGGTGAGTGGTTGTTACTCTTTTTAGGAATAACTCCTCATTTGGCGAGTTGCATCCAACCTGCAGAATTGACTGCAAATAAATTAGGCCTTAATTTTCTGAGAATATCTATGGTGTTCTATCCGGTATGTCAAACCGTATAGTATTAGAATATTATGTAGAGTGTAGAAGTAAATACTTGTAAAGTAAAAGCTCATTTTAATTACATCGACAATCTTAGTTGTTGGAAAGTGTGATGATTATAATGTTTAGTTGGATTTTTATCAACTCCAAAATGAGAATGACATAAAAAGATAAAAAATAAAGAAAACGGGGTATATTAGATTCGATCAGCGCTTAATCATTTACGATTTATTTCTAAACATTTGTTTTATAAAGCAAGAATCTTGAAATCTGATAAGTTAAAGCCATGTTTAAAATAACACCCCAATCAAGCGAATCTATACTAATATATATCTTGCTAAAACAAATTTGCTGAATATATTTACAACCGGGGTAAAAATAAATCTATAACGCGAAGGAATATAAAATGATACATTTACATTAATGTCTATGAAATAATATTTGAAACGTTCTCATTTTATATAAGAAATAAACAATATTACAATGCAAATTGTTAGTGTAATCATTAAAGGCATGAATCAAAGGTTCACTAAACTTTTAATGCATTTGTGATTTGATAAACATTACACTAAAAATTTTGCATCGGTAATGATGTCTATTATCTTCATGGTAGGTGTATCTCTTTCTTAACACATCTAATCCAATTAATATGTAAATTTATGAAGCCGGTTTAACTCACCATTTTCTCGAAAAAGATCAGATGTATGCGAATCTGGTTATCGCAATACACTTAATATATCCGAATCCGTAAACTCTTGCAAAAAGTATAATCACAAAAATACTTAACTCCAAGAAAAATTCTAAATGGAAAATCTCTAATTAAATGGCAAACCCAAACGACAAAACACATCAAAAGGAATGGACAAAATCTGTCATCTTCCTGACCTTATACAGGCATTCTTAAATGTAGAAAATGGTGGATTGCATCTGGTCTTAAAGCAGTAAACCTCTCACTTATACGACAGTACCATCAATTGCTATGATATATATAACGATGCGTGTGTCAGCTACCCTTTGGAAAGTCTCAGGTTAGCTCTCATAGTAGGTTATTGCATGTACAATATAAGTATGCTGATTTTAGATATTTCATTTCAATTTGGTTGACACATGTTAAATTGGATTATAAATGAAATGGCAAACACTACAGCATTCCGTGCGAATAGTCCAGTGTATGTTAAAAATGATTTGTATGTGTGGTTTTTTATTTTACAGTCGGTGTTTTGGTCAACAATAAGATATACAACGATAAATATGTGTGGTATAATTACTAATGGCATGCTAATCTAACAATGTTTCAATTTTTTAATGTGAATATCTTGCAGTCAGGTTTTTTTAACACTCATTACAATAATCAAAGATATCTATAAATGTTATTATTATTTATAGGATGTGAGTTATATCCGTGTATTCATGGCTCGTGTTACAGTCCAATGAATTCAAACAGCTATACCTGTACATGCACCCAGGGATTTATTGGAACGAACTGCGACGTACCCTCAGGTTTGAAATAAACATACCATTGTATTTTATACAAAGTCATTATAAACATGATATCGTATTACTGCAATTATATACATATATAATTTTAAGTCGTCATTTGAGATCACATGGGCATGCCCAAGCTGATCTAAAAATAAACTTACCATCACCATCATAGATCACAACGAGGATTGGTCAAAGGCCGAAAGACTTGCTCGGGAAAGTTTTTGGATAAGAAAGCTCAGGACAGTTTCCCCAGAGGGCATTAATGAAAAAACATAGAAAGGTTACTCATTTTCCCTACCATCACTTATTTTACTGCCATCACTTGTGTTCAGTAACTCCGGCTTCCGTACTGGACTCTTACACTTTTCAGGATTTTTTTAAATTATACTAGTTTTAATTACAGTTGGCAGGGATGTATAAATACGCAGCCACGTTCAATTACTTACCCTTAGTAAAAATGTATTACTCTATTTTCTTATCATCAAATTACTATATATTTGGGATGTTTGAATACGCAGTCTCTGTTGCAATTGCCCTACCGTTGTCATATTTTAGATATTATACCAGCTTATGTCGGTCAGGACTGTTTATTGGGAGTGTATTTCCACGCAGTTTTTTCAACATTTCAACTGTCACCATCTATGGAAATTTAGAGTTGTGCCAGTACACATCGCAAATAACTATTTTTATTTTGGCATATCTTTGTAGTCTTTGTGCCGTGTTTGGAAATTTTAAAATTGTACCAGCGTCGCTTTTATTGTATAAATTTCAAGATTTTGATAGTATCTTAATTTGAATATATTGACATGATTCATTTAACATCGTGCTATTACCGAGGAAGGATATCTGTTATCCGAAATATCTAACATAATGTTCGTTTTATTGTGGGTTTTTTTGTGATGTTGTACCCTTTTAGACTTGTTATATATTATATTTTGTAGTGTACTGAATCATAGTTATATGATCCATCGCCCCGTAAGATTTATCGTTGACTATTTATTCAGTCATTTTATATATATATATATAAACGACTCATAATACTAGCGATATTTCCCATATTATATATCATGACATTTTTGTTCTCTTGAAAGCGTAAATATCTTATAAGAATCACCTTTTTCTACGAAGTAAAACACTAACAGTAATATTATTTCATGAGATGTCATTTTTTTCTTAAATGTTGCAGTTACATTGTAATAAGATTATATACTTTTGATTAACTTATTGATATGTTATTGTATTGTAAATATATGGACGATAAAATCAGTTAAAAAGTCAAATCACAAAATACTGAACTCCGAAAAAATTTCAAAACGGAAAGTTCCTAATCAAATGGCAAAATTAATTGATAGAACACATCAAACGAATGAACAACACTGTCATATGCTTGACTTGGTTCAGGTATTCTCAAGTGAAAAAAATGGTGGATTAAACCCGGTTTGAAAGCGCTAAACATCTCATTTGTACGACAGTCGAATCAAATTTCATCATATTGACTAAGATACGAGAAGAAAATATCTCACATAGGAGTACAACAACACAAACCCCACCAAAAACTTGGATGGCTTTCAGATGCTCCGGAAAGGGTAAGTGGATCATGTCCACGTCGTGTTGCTCATGCTATTACAAAGCCGGTAAATAGTTTAAATTGTTACGTCACATTCGTGAAAAGGAGATTATCAGTAAGAAAATGTGTATAATATATCTTCAATACATTTGTCAACAACAAAGGAGGCGAAAAATAGAAATATTATTAATTTTGTTTGTCCGAAACGCTTAATGGATTTCCCTTTAACCCTATCAGCTATATGACAAAAATGCAGAAGATACTTAAATATTGAAGACTCTTAAGACAAGTAACTGGCATTAATTAGGCAAAATAAAACGAAAGATGACGAAAACCAGACAAGCCAAGACACAACATAGAAAACTCAGCAACACGAAATCACCCAAAACTGGGTGAAATTTTAAATGTCTTTTGTGGAGGACTAAGCACATCCTGATTCACACGTGGCATCAGTTATGTTGCTCATGATACGTCAATTGATGTATCTGTCAGTGTTGTAAAAATCGAGAATTAAAGGAAGGAATTTGAAAATATATTTAGCTCACCATCAGTAAAGACCTCATCTTGACAAACCACATCAACAAGAAAATCTTCAAAACACTTTGCTTTTGCCATATAAACATGGGTAATGTATTCCAACAACAAAAGCTAACTTCATCTTAGTAAGATCAACTCTTGAATATGCTTCCTCGGTATGGGACTCTCACAAATCATACACGACATAGATAAGGTACAAAGACGAGCAGTTCGCTTTGATTATAGTGGCTATAAGAACCAAGCCAGAAATGACAAAAATACGCGAAACAGAAGACTGAATTATTGCTGCAACTATCTGTGTTAAACAGTTCATATATCACTGATTACTTGCACAACATTTCTGTACAATTTATAATTTGTACAACATTACAACCTGAACACAAAATATATATAGCTACAGCAGCATGATTTTAAAACAATTTACAATTATGCCATATTCTAAAACATATTTTATCTTTCGGTCTAGATATATATGTTTATTTTGTTTTATAGTTGATTCAATATTCGAGTGTACTGCAGAGATTGATCGTTACTGTATGTTTGATCAATCCACTGATGATGATTTTAACTGGGGGAAAAAAACAGTGAGTAAACATATCAGTATTGTTTATAAATTTTGTTCATTTATTCGAATTAAAGCCTGTGACGTTTTAAATACAATCGAACATTATATTAATAATTCTTTGAATAAAGATAGGCAATACGTTTATCGTTTGATAGCTAAACATTGTAAACATAGTAGCTCTTACAAGAGAATATTCCAACAACCAACTACTGACACCCTAGGTAGAAATAGACATACACATAAAGAACAGATAACAGCACATTGTTTATAGATTAATGCTTTTCAACTTTGTACTTGTTTGGCTTTATAACTATTTTGATATGAGCGTCCCTGATGAGTAATGCTCTTCAACTTTGTACTTGTTTGGCTGTATAACTATTTTGATATGAGCGTTCCTGATGAGTAATGCTCTTCAACTTTGTACTTGTTTGGCTTTATAACTATTCTGATATGAGCGTCCCTGATGAGTAATGCTCTTCACCTTTGTACTTGTTTGGCTTTATAACTATTTTTATATGAGCGTCCCTGATGAGTAATGCTCTTCAACTTTGTACTTGTTTAGATTTATAACTATTCTGATCTGAGCGTCCCTGATGAGTAATGCTCTTCAACTTTGTACTTGTTTGGCTTTATAACTATTTTGATATGAGCGTCCCTCATGAGAAATGCTCTTCAACTTTGTACTTGTTTGGCTTTATAACTATTTTGATATGAGCGTCCCTGATGAGTTATGCTCTTCAACTTTGTACTTGTTTGGCTTTATAACTATTTTGATATGAGCGTCCCTGATGAGTAATGCTCTTCAACTTTGTACTTGTTTGGCTTTATAACTATTTGATATGAGCGTTCCTGCTGAGTAATGCTCTTCCGCTTTGTACTTGTTTGGCTTTATAACTATTTTGATCTAAGCGTCCCTGATGAGTAATGCTCTTCAACTTTGTACTTGTTTGGCTTTATAACTATTTTGATATGAGCGTCCCTAATGATTAATGCCTTCAACTTTGTACTTGTTTGGCTTTATAAATATTCTGATCTGAGCGTCCCTGATGAGTAATGCTCTTCAACTTTGTACTTGTTTGGCTTTATAACTATTCTGAAATGAGCGTCCCTGATGAGTAATGCTCTTCAACTTTGTACTTGTTTTGATTTATAACTATTCTGATCTGAGCGTCCCTGACGAGTAATGCTCTTCAACTTTGTACTTGTTTGGCTTTATAACTATTTTGATATGAGCGTCCCTGATGAGTAATGCTCTTCAACTTTGTACTTGTTTGGCTTTATAACTATTTTGATATGAGCGTCCCTGATGAGTAATGCTCTTCAACTTTGTACTTGTTTGGCTTTATAACTATTCTGATATGAGCGTCCCTGATGAGTAATGCTCTTCACCTTTGTACTTGTTTGGCTTTATAACTATTTTTATATGAGCGTCCCTGATGAGTAATGCTCTTCAACTTTGTACTTGTTTAGATTTATAACTATTCTGATCTGAGCGTCCCTGATGAGTAATGCTCTTCAACTTTGTACTTGTTTGGCTTTATAACTATTTTGATATGAGCGTCCCTCATGAGAAATGCTCTTCAACTTTGTACTTGTTTGGCTTTATAACTATTTTGATATGAGCGTCCCTGATGAGTTATGCTCTTCAACTTTGTACTTGTTTGGCTTTATAACTATTTTGATATGAGCGTCCCTGATGAGTAATGCTCTTCAACTTTGTACTTGTTAGGCTTTATAACTATTTGATATGAGCGTTCCTGCTGAGTAATGCTCTTCCGCTTTGTACTTGTTTGGCTTTATAACTATTTTGATCTAAGCGTCCCTGATGAGTAATGCTCTTCAACTTTGTACTTGTTTGGCTTTATAACTATTTTGATATGAGCGTCCCTAATGATTAATGCTCTTCAACTTTGTACTTGTTTGGCTTTATAAATATTCTGATCTGAGCGTCCCTGATGAGTAATGCTCTTCAACTTTGTACTTGTTTGGCTTTATAACTATTCTGAAATGAGCGTCCCTGATGAGTAATGCTCTTCAACTTTGTACTTGTTTTGATTTATAACTATTCTGATCTGAGCGTCCCTGACGAGTAATGCTCTTCAACTTTGTACTTGTTTGGCTTTATAACTATTTTGATATGAGCGTCCCTGATGAGTAATGCTCTTCAACTTTGTACTTGTTTGGCTTTATAACTATTTTGATATGAGCGTCCCTGATGAGTTATGCTCTTCAACTTTGTACTTGTTTGGCTTTATAACTATTTTGATATGAGCGTTCCTGATGAGTAATGCACTTCAACTTTGTACTTGTTTGGCTTTATAACTATTTGATATGAGCGTTCCTGATGAGTAATGCCCTTCGACTTTGTACTTGTTTGGCTTTATAACTATTTTGATCTAAGCGTCCCTGATGAGTATTGCTCTTCAACTTTGTACTTGTTTGGCTTTATAACTATTTTGATATGAACGTCCGTAATGAGTAATGCTCTTCAACTTTGTACTTGTTTGGCTGTATAAATATTCTGATCTGAGCATCCCTGATGAGTAATGCTCTTCAACTTTGTACTTGTTTGGCTTTATAACTATTTTGATATAAGCGTCCCTGATGAGTAATGCTCTTCAACTTTGTACTTGTTTGGCTTTATAACTATTTTGATATGAGCGTCCCTGATGAGTAATGCTCGTCAACTTTGTACTTGTTTGGCTTTATAACTATTTTGATATGAGCGTCCCTGATGAGTAATGCTCTTCAACTTTGTACTTGTTTGGCTTTATAACTATTCTGATATGAGCGTCCCTGATGAGTAATGCTCTTCAACTTTGTACTTGTTTGG
The DNA here is from genome assembly GCA_019925275.1 of Mytilus edulis. Lineage (NCBI taxonomy): Eukaryota > Metazoa > Mollusca > Bivalvia > Mytilida > Mytilidae > Mytilus > Mytilus edulis. The sequence goes on from CM034360.1 coordinate 68,995,449, forward strand.
CTTTATAACTATTTTGATATGAGCGTCCCTGATGAGTAATGCTCTTCAACTTTGTACTTGTTTAGATTTATAACTATTCTGATCTGAGCGTCCCTGATGAGTAATGCTCTTCAACTTTGTACTTGTTTGGCTTTATAACTATTTTGATATGAGCATCCCTCATGAGAAATGCTCTTCAACTTTGTACTTGTTTGGCTTTATAACTATTTTGATATGAGCGTCCCTGATGAGTTATGCTCTTCAACTTTGTACTTGTTTGGCTTTATAACTATTTTGATATGAGCGTCCCTGATGAGTAATGCTCTTCAACTTTGTACTTGTTTGGCTTTATAACTATTTGATATGAGCGTTCCTGATGAGTAATGCTCTTCCGCTTTGTACTTGTTTGGCTTATATAACTATTTTGATCTAAGCGTCCCTGATGAGTAATGCTCTTCAACTTTGTACTTGTTTGGCTTTATAACTATTTTGATATACCGTCCCTAATGAGTAGTGCTCTTCAACTTTGTACTTGTTTGGCTTTATAAATATTCTGATCTGAGCGTCCCTGATGAGTAATGCTCTTCAACTTTGTACTTGTTTGGCTTCATAACTATTCTTATATGAGCGTCCCTGATGAGTAATGCTCTTCAACTTTGTACTTGTTTTGATTTATAACTATTCTGATCTGAGCGTCCCTGACGAGTAATGCTCTTCAACTTTGTACTTGTTTGGCTTTAGAACTATTTTGATATGAGCGTCCCTGATGAGTAATGCTCTTCAACTTTGTACTTGTTTGGCTTTATAACTATTTTGATATGAGCGTCCCTGATGAGTTATGCTCTTCAACTTTGTACTTGTTTGGCTTTATAACTATTTTGATATGAGCGTCCCTGATGAGTAATGCTCTTCAACTTTGTACTTGTTTGGCTTTATAACTATTTGATATGAGCGTTCCTGATGAGTAATGCTCTTCCGCTTTGTACTTGTTTGGCTTCATAACTATTTTGTTTTAAGCGTCCCTGATGAGTAATGCTCTTCAACTTTGTACTTGTTTGGCTTTATAACTATTTTGATATGAGCGTCCCTAATGAGTAATGCTCTTCAACTTTGTACTTGTTTGGCTTTATAAATATTCTGATCTGAGCGTCCCTGATGAGTAATGCTCTTCAACTTTGTACTTGTTTGGCTTTATAACTATTCTGATATGAGCGTCCCTGATGAGTAATGCTCTTCAACTTTGTACTTGTTTTGATTGATAACTATTCTGATCTGAGCGTCCCTGACGAGTAATGCTCTTCAACTTTGTACTTGTTTGGCTTTATAACTATTTTGATATGAGCGTCCCTGATGAGTAATGATCTTCAACTTTGTACTTGTTTGGCTTTATAACATATTTTGATATGAGCGTCCCTGATGAGTTATGCTCTTCAACTTTGTACTTGTTTGGCTTTATAACTATTTTGATATGAGCGTTCCTGATGAGTAATGCACTTCAACTTTGTACTTGTTTGGCTTTATAACTATTTGATATGAGCGTTCCTGATGAGTAATGCTCTTCGACTTTGTACTTGTTTGGCTTTATAACTATTTTGATCTAAGCGTCCCTGATGAGTATTGCTCTTCAACTTTGTACTTGTTTGGCTTTATAACTATTTTGATATGAGCGTCCGTAATGAGTAATGCTCTTCAACTTTGTACTTGTTTGGCTGTATAAATATTCTGATCTGAGCATCCCTGATGAGTAATGCTCTTCAACTTTGTACTTGTTTGGCTTTATAACTATTTTGATATGAGCGTCCCTGATGAGTAATGCTCTTCAAAATTGTACTTGTTTGGCTTTATAACTATTTTGATATGAGCGTTCCTGATGAGTAATGCTCTTCAACTTTGTACTTGTTTGGCTTTATAACTATTCTGATCTGAGCGTCCCTGATGAGTAATGCTCTTCAACTTTGTACTTGTTTGGCTGTATAACTATTTTGATATGAGCGTTCCTGATGAGTAATGCTCTTCAAAATTGTACTTGTTTGGCTTTATAACTATTTTGATATGAGCGTTCCTGATGAGTAATGCTCTTCAACTTTGTACTTGTTTGGCTTTATAACTATTCTGATCTGAGCGTCCCTGATGAGTAATGCTCTTCAACTTTGTACTTGTTTGGCTTTATAACTATTTTGATATGAGCGTTCCTGATGAGTAATGCTCTTCAACTTTGTACTTGTCTGGCTTTATAACTATTCTTATATAAGCGTCCCTGATGAGTAATGCTCTTCAACTTTGTACTTGTTTGGCTTTATAACTATTTTGATATGAGCGTCCCTGATGAGTAATGCTCTTCAACTTTGTACTTGTTTGGCTTTATAACTATTTTGATATGATTGTCCCTGATGAGTAATGCTTTTAACTTTGAAACTTGTTTGGCTTGATAACTATTTTGATATGAGCGTCCCTGATGAGTAATGCTTTTAACTCTGTACTTGTTTGGCTTTATAACTATTTTGATATGAGCGTTCCTGATGAGTAATGCTCTTCAACTTTGTACTTGTTTGGCTTTATAACTATTTTGATATAAGCGTCCCTATTGAGTAATGTTCTTCAGCTTTGTACTTGTGTTGCTTTATAACTATTTTAATATGAGCGTTCCTGATGAGTAATGCTCTTCAACTTTGTACTTGTTTGGCTTTATAACTATTTTGATATGAGCGTCCCTGATGAGTCTCATGTAGACGAAACGCGCGTCTTGTGTATAACATTATAATACTGGTACCTAACTAATTAGAGACCCAGACTGTATGCAGTAAAAAAACTGTTGAGCGATTAAAACCAGACCCATCTTTCCTTATTGAGACCAGTAATACATTGAAAATCAATATATAAGACTTGCACATATCAGTTAAAAAAGGATGACCACTAACTTGATCAGGTTGTGTACCATATTTTTGCATCCATATAATTAAAACCTGAACATGAACACTATTTAGATGTTTACTAGGACGTATGTGGTTGGATTATTTAAATTATCTTTGAATTACTTTCATTTTTTTATTAAAATGCAGCAAACCAGTTTTAAAGCGGTATTAGCTGCCCTAAACACGTTCAACAAATTTGATTCACCTTCAACTTTAAACTTTTAACATTCTTCATAAGTTTACAAGAGTTTCAGAGTAAACGATGAACCAGGCAAGGAAGATATCAACAATTACTGCGAATTTTTGGATGGTAGCTATCTTACAATCGACATGAACTCCGAAAAAGCGTCGAACATGTTTCTCCGATATGAGATATAGATCCCGATGAAAATAGACGTGCATGGAATCAATGTTCTGCCTATGCTATTATTCCTATATTTTGGCAAATTTTATATCATTGAAGAGAATGTATAGCATCGTGTAACCTGTATAAGGACGAGTTTTTGCACATCTTTACCTTATTGCTGCCTATGTTTTCTTTTTTATGAAACATTACACACACTTAAACCATTGTGGTGACGTCAGCCTATTCATTTACCGTGGATTCTTTTTCTAGAATCAACGCTTCCTTAATCTGTCGCTGAAATGGACTCACCATTTTATATTCTTTTGTTTCCTTTGTGTGCCTAATTACATTAAGATTGAATTGGCCAACTTACTGATTTCTGTTCAGTAATGGAATTATTTTAAAACCTTACCTTTAATTTTGGTAATTTCTATATGCCTGCACTGGGAGTCGAACCCGTCCATGAATTCTCTTAAGTGTCACTAACATATCGACAACCTCTCGGCTACCAATTGCTTACGATTCAATTGTCTACTTTATATATATAAATGAATATTTGATATACATCGGTACAACGGACACACATGTAGTGTACCTTTATATATACAATAATAGGCAATTGTATAGTATGAGTTGGTAGCCGCGAGGTTTCATGGTTATGCTCAATGAGTTAGAATGAGTTAGAACTTGTCGGCTTTGGTTCGAATCCTGGTGTTTTTTTTGTGTTGTCCCTATTCTCTAGTTTTCCTGTTTTGTTTCTTGTTTTTTAAGTTATTGTGGATATTTTGTTTAATAAAAGCGAGTTTGGTCGTTTATTATCGTATCATTGTTAGCTATTCTACATGTTTCAAACGAAAATGTTTACATTACAAGTGTCCATTTTTTTTTTATAAATCAATAGAGTATGATTTTATCAGTTTATTCGCAAATTCTTATGCTACAATCGTGATGCGTCTAGAATAAGACATCTTGTTAGAATTACGGATACATGCTTTATATAATGAGTTTATTTATATGATATATATATGTTTTTTGTCAAGTTGTTGTCCCCGGGTTTGACACATTCCCCATTGTCATTCTCAATTTTATTAGAAATAAGATCAAATATGTCTCATTTTGTCAAAACATATTATGTTCAGATGCCTGATAAATGAAAATCTTTGTGGGTAGACGTGTTGTGTAAAACATGTATGTGTATTGTTTTAACCATTTAAAATTGTAATATATAAATTTATTGTAATGCATCGTTTGTCACGATCACATGGTTATTTAAACTCACTTACAATACCTTCTAATTGAGAATAGGCTTTAATTTTGAAAAGACATTATCACAATTGTTTAAGTTATAGATACAATGGATAAGCGTTGATTCATGAAAAACAAACCATTCGCCCTGCGGGTTCATGGTTTCTTTTTCAAGAATCAAAGCTTATCCATTGTATCTATATCACTAAATATTATGATTCCTTGAACAATTGATTTCCAACTGAGGTCATATCAAAGGTCGATTCAGACGTAGCTAGTACTAGTCAGTTGATGCCTAATAAATGTCTTGCTAGTACTTTTATATATTGATACTTTGATGGAGAGTTGTCTCGTTGGCACTCATACCACATCTTCCTATAGGTATTTAGCAAATATCTATGGTGTGTTATACAGTCAAAATCGTAGCTATTGTCCATTTTGTGGTCGGATGCATGGTTCATTGACAATTTTCTATTCGATCACTCTGTAAATATTATATTTGTTTTTGAAAATAATCTTTGTTGCTATGTATGTACAATTAAAGAACCCCGTACGCAAGTTTTACTAATGGGTATCTGCCTTTATAAAACAGACATTTCGAGTAATTTAGTTTAGTTCGAGTTCACTACGCTGAAAATAATTTTATTTCTTTCCCTAATCTAAAAACATTCCACTTTTCTTCAGGGTCCAGTTAGTACTGGTTATCCTGGTGGCGCAAAAGAAGGATTTGTATATTTATATATAGTGGAGCAATGGACCCAGCTAGATGCTCAGGATGCAGTTATGTCAACTAATATATCTTTTCCAAGTGAGAGCTCTAAATACTTTTATTTTTTTTATTTTGCTCGATTGTTAGTCGACAGGTAACATTCTAGTAAAAACATAAGTCTAGGTAAACGAAGAAAATTTAAATAGATGATATTGACTAATTGAAACATAATATAATAAATTTCATTAATTTCATGAAAGCCAATGTATTACGTATGTTATTTTAACTGATCGAGCGGTGCTTATGTTTTAATTTGCATAGGGACAGTCTATTTGATGATGTGTGCAATAAGGTTGATAGCCGTTTTAATTATTATTGATTTATAATCGCCTATCAGCGTCACCAAATGGATTAACAAAAGAACTGAGTGTATATTCTGTAATAAAAAGTTTTATAACAAATCATGTATTATCAAAAATCAGAGCAGATATTTTCTGGTGATCTTTTTATAGACGGTGTTAAATAAAGATTAAGTCGGGTTTTTTTCTTTTCGATAGACAGATAGAGCACCTTTAAATTGTGGTGAAATTATCCTCATTTCAAATATTTAAACTTGCGTAGAGAGTAAGATTGAATAGACTTCGGAGATTCGGGTAATTCTCGTTGCAATTCAAAAACTGACAAGGAATTTAAATATTGTATTTTGTAATGGTGGTTATGTAATCAAAAGAGAATAAATATTGTTACTTGTATCCTAAATGCTCTTCAACTTTCTACTTATTTGGCGTTGATAATCTTTATATATTTCTTTGAATATAGTTTCAATGATGAGGCTTTTAAAGACGAATCGCGCGTTTGACGTATAAAATTTCAATCCTGTTATCTATGTCTATTTATTAAAATAAGTATTGATGACTTTTTATACGATTGCCATTGTTTGCCTAATAAGATTTAATTTAACAAATACATGTGTGTTTATATATTAATAATTATAATAATCTTAGGAATTAATCAGATTGGGTAGAATTTACTTTTTATTGATTTGCATCAATATTACTCTCAATGAACTTTTTGACTTTTTTGCTTGATAGGGGTCGCGCGATGTTTGTCGTTCTGGTATCATATGTACAGTTATCCAGGATATAGGATGGGGACACTACAGATTACAATGACTGACAGTACTGGTATTGTAACGTCATTGTTTAGCCGATCGCGTAGTCAGAGCAAAGAATGGTTACAAGAAAAAATAGACATACCAGCTGTTGACAATTTGAAGGTACGTAAAATGTTACTTCCCTTTAAATTATAAAGATGTGTTACTCATAAGGCTTTTAAATAGTATAAAAAAAATATGTGGTATATAACTGCCTATGAGATAACTATTCAGCAAACATCAACGGACAAGGAAAGTAGAACATTACCAAATGTCGCTGTACGGCCTCTTATAATGAACAAATTAAAGTTACACTGGATGATATGATATAGACAACCCTGGGATGATAATTTAAAACGATTAAAAGAGAGAAAATGAGGTCGAGATTAAACAAAGGCCATAGACCTTGGATATTCGCATCAAGACGTACGTTTGCAATGGTAAACAGCATAACAAATTTTGAAACTCTATAGATATTTTCTAAAACCAACACAAATCTGAACTGGATGGTTATCAGAGATTCGTGTAGGAATGATTAAACCTTACAAGACTGTTACACTGAATAATGAATATTTAATGAACACGTTATGTATTTTCGTCATATTAATCGAAATATTTTGTGTTTTTTATTTTGTCTTTTTTAATGCCCCATGTTGTCTGGTCTGTGCGTCCGTTCGTTCCTGTTCCACTTCAGGTGATAGTTTTTGGTCGAGGTAGTTTTTGATGAAGTTGAAGTCTAATCAACCTGAAACGTAGTACACATGGTCACTATGATATGATTGCCACTGCTGGTGGAGATTTATTTCCCCGAGGGTATCAACAGCCCAGTAGTCAGCACTGTTTGTGCTGACATGAATTATCATTGATATGGTTACATTTATAAATTAACTGTTGACAAAATATTGAATTTTTGAAATACTAAGGCTTTTCTACCTCAGGCATAGATTACTTTAGCTGAATTTGGCAAAACGTCTGGCGTATATACAAAATTTAGTCCTAGTATCTATGATAAGTTTATTTCCTCATTTGAATTCCAAATTAGAGTTTTCCCCCAATTTCACGGTCTACTAAACATACAAAATGATAGTGCGGATATGGCATTCGTGTACTAAAAACACATCCTTGGTTTTTTTTATTTGGTTTTTTTCTGGGGGGAAGGGGGGGGGGGGGGGGTAATTTCAATTATGAAAGAGTGTGTGCTTAATTTCGTTAAGTTTAGTTTAACAATTTTTATGCATTTGCAGAGCATTTGCATCGATCTGGTGGACGTATAGTTTTTGACTGCATACGTGGCAGCAATAATACATGTTCTTGCATCATCAGAATCCGATTAGCATAACAAGATTTATACTTATAAGTTAAAGGAACACGGTCATTAATTAACCCCTGCAACCTTAGTTATCTCCATTAAAAGACTAGTGTATCCACTTTCGAAAGAGTTAATTATTTAAAAAGAATCAGTAAGACTTTAGACAGAAAAAATTATCCGTATGAACATATCCTATGTCCTCCAAATTTCTATTGAATCCAAAAAGCTGTGTGTTTCCCAATTTTATAAATGAGTTCTGATCGTATCAATCTCATTTAGCGATCACAATATGCAAATGCTGTTTGAAATTTTAATGTTGCATATTGCTTGCTGAGTGAGCGATTCAAGCTCCTTGAATTCTTTTATTTCTGAATGCATTTAGAGGTTTTGCTATTCTTTCTTGTGCTTGAAGATTCGATAGTAAAAGCATTTGACAGAATTATTATTCCTTACAGATTACAATTAAAGGAACCACTGGGCCTATTTGGATGAAAGAAATGGCTCTAGATGGTATATTCTTGGTTCCTGGTACCTGTGGTTAGTACGACTGCGTTATAAGAAAAGTATCCAACTATATATCCTTTTTAAAGTTCATCTGGAGTATATAAATCAAGAGTAAAGTGGCATATATCAAACATATCTAGAGGGAATGCACAATAACCGAATCTATATTGTATCTCATATGTTATATCTGAGGTTTATTGTATTTAGAGGTAAATAAATAGTTGAGGATTGGAAATGACAAAACAAAGGCTGCCAAAATCGGTTATATGTATGGAACGTCATAATCATGTTAATTTACTCGTATGTGTTTGAATTAGATTAATGGTTTGAGAAAATATATGCTTCAATATTTGCTACGAAAAGCTGCAATATACAAATTGGATAATTATTGACTGTACCTTTAATTAGTTAGTAAGTTCCTTTCTAGGTGATCTAGTTCTATTGACTTTGTGGTCCTTTTACATTATATAAAAGGTCTTTGAAATTTTTAAAAACATTCTTTAAAATGTTTCAATCTATTAATTTGGAGCTTCTATCTGTTACCCACACTTTTGTGGGATGTCTCAACTGTATTGGCAACATTTTTATTACTTCCCTTGGACATTCAAATATCAAATATCAGTCTATCCCTTCTGCACAATTGAAGGCATTGTCTCAATGTAATGTGTCAACTCATCCAATCATCGGTGTCTGTCGAAAAAGTGGCATTGTATTGCATGCGATATACCTTCAGAATGCTAGGTCATGTTTAAAAGTGTGTTTTTTTTTTAAAGAAAAATCAATTTTTACCTACATTTTTTATTCTTTTAGCTCGTCTGATCGAATGGCCAGCGTGAGCTTTCGTCATCACCTTTCCTTAATTGTCGTTGGTTTTTAAAAAGATCATCTCCTCTACAACTACAAGACCAAATTTAACCAAACTTTGCCACAACCATCATCGGGTATTTAGATTTGAAAACAAATGTGTCTGATGACCACACTTGCAAACAAGCATGGCAAACATGGCTAAAAATAGGGATAAAATGCCGCTTTCGTCGTTTAAAACGTGAAAACCGCTACAGAAAGAGAAAACCTGTTCAAAATGAAGAGATCTACAATACTGTCAGACGACTACTTGTAGAAATAAACAAGAATGATTCCGATTTTGTTTTGATTTTTTTTTCTATCTCAAATATTATAACAGAAAGGCAGTAAATTTGAACATAAAAAAGAGCATGACAAGATCCACAAATAATTCAAAGAGCAATTTTCATTTTGAAAGCTATAAAAAATAGATATATATTTTAAATAGAAGAAAAGACCAGCAGGACAAAATCTTTCAATAAATAGATACAACGAAACTTTCAAAAGGAATTCCTTTTGCTTATTTGGGCTTTTCTTTTAATTTTTTAATCCGATTTTATTATGATAAAAAATAATCTCACTTTATTGTTATGAATTTTACAGCAAGTCCAACTACAACAACCACAACAACTATTTCGACCACAACAACTTCTCCGACCACAACAACTACTCCGACCGCAACAACTACTTCGACAACAACAACAACTGAGAAAACCACAACAGCTACTCCGACCACAACAACTACTCTGACTACAACAGCCACTCCGACCACAGCAACAACTCTGACTACAACAGCCACTCCGACCACAGCAACAACTCTGACTACAACAGCCACTCCGACCACAGCAACAACTCTGACTACAACAACCAATCCGACCACAACAACTATTCCAACGTCAACGACTACTCCGACCATAACAACTACTCAATCCACAACAACTACACAGACCACAACGTCTTCTCCTACTACAACAACCAATCCGACCACAACGACACCGACCACAACATCTATTCCAACGTCAACGACTACTCCGACCACAACAGCCACTTCATCCACAACAGCCACTCCATCCACAACAACTACGCAGACCACAACTACTCCGACAACAACAGCTACTCCGCCTACAACAACTACTCTAACTACAACAACTACTTCGACCACAACAACTACTCCCACCACACCAACTACTCCGACCACAACAACTGCACCGACCACAACAACTACTCCAACCACAACTAAGATGACCACAATAACTACTCCGACCACAACAACTACTCCGACCACAACAACCACCCCGACCACAACAACTACTTCGACCACAACAACTACTCCGACTACAACAATTACTCCGACCACAACAAGTACTCCAACCACAACAACCACTCCGACCACAACAACTACTCCGACCACAACAACTACTCGGATCACAACTACTCCGACTACAACAACTACTCCGACTACAACAACTTCTCCTACCACAACAACCACTCCGACCACAACAACTACTCGGATCACAACTACTCCTCCAACTACAACAACTACTCGGATCACAACTACTCCTCCAACTACAACAACTACTCGAACCACAACGACAACTGTTTCTACATGTGACAAAGGTATAAAGAAGTGGAATCTAGGGGAAATGTAGATGTAGTGTAATATTATTTTTTTTAACATCTTATGTTATTTGTATCTTCTCCGTCTGAATCGTTTCATGAGACATTCGATATTATTGTTCACATATAGTGTATACATCATATTTTTTATCCTTTTCGGAGTATTCGATATTCTTAATTAAAAGACGTGAATCGTTGTAAGAAGATTATGGTCAGTTTGAATTTTTTCATAAATGTAGCAACGAGAAGTTCTCGTCAACTTTCATAGTAATTTAATCTGAACTCAATTTTTTACTTATTGAAATGAAAGAAATAATGAAGGCGCGGGTCAAGATATAATTTGTTGCATGAAAACAAAATATAGAAGTCATGTCTGCCTTTTTTTCTGTTCAGTTATTGAATGTGGATTTGAACAAGGACAAACATGTGCATTCGAAAATACTAATGGCGACGACTTCGACTGGACTTTAGATAAATCAGTAAGTTTTATTTAGGAGCAAATTAAAAATGAATATTCACATACCTTTATATCACATAGTTCTTCTGTTTTGTTTATTTAACGCATCAATGTAAATATAACTGAATTTGATTAGACTGTCATTAGCGCTATAGAACCAGGTTTAATCCACCATTTTCTACATTTGAAAATGCCTGTACCAAGTCAGGAATATGACAGTTCTTGTCCATTCGTTTTTTATGCGTTTTGTTATTTGATTTTGCCATTTGATTATGGATTTTCCGAACTGATTTTCCTCTAATTTCAGTATTTTTGTGATTTTACTTTTGATTAGATTTGTGGTCGTCGTTGTGTCATTTATATGAAACAACTGCTAACTTTTAATAGACTTGGCCATTCTTCGAAAATATAAATGCACGGATTTTTTTATTGTAATACAATTACATTATCGGCTTATGATATTCTTGTCCATCATGATATAAAAAGTAATAATAATCCTACATAAAAAAAGTTTCAATTTATTTAGTTTGCTGATAAAAAAGACTTTAATCCCGCTTTCGGTTTTGTTTTTTTTTCATTTTTCTTTTAAAAGAAATAACGTCCTTTCTCAGAATACGGTTAATACGAATAGTCGGAAATATACGGTGTTTATCATTTCGATGAGGTAACAATCCAACGAAACAACAAACAAATAGAATTATACATATGAACTACAATTTCTAAATGTGTCAATTTGAGTTGATATTAGAGTAATAATAGTTATTCCTGACCCATGATGATAATCTTGATTCTAATGTTAAAGAAAGAAATCGTTCAAATATTTTTCACCAAGTTCAAATTCATATTTGAAAAATTAGTAATCATTTTTTTTTCTTATTCACATGCTCTCGGTCTCAATCTCATTGCCAGCTTTAGCTTGATATTCCATTATAAGAGAACTTATTGTCTTGTACAGCTAATAGCATACATTGAAAACACAACTAAATTCTCAATATGAGACGTAATTTCGAAAAGTGCTAACAAGTTGGTATCGAAATCAGATAATACAGAAAGTATTGCTATTTAGCAATCACTGAAATACTTTTTTGTGGCGAACAAAGTATTGTGTTATAGCAATTACTGAAATATTTTATTGTCGATCAAAATATTGTGTTATAGTAATCAATGAAATGTTTTCTTGTAGAAGAAAGTATTGTGTTATAGCAATCACTGAATTTTTTTCTTGTCGAACAAAGTATTTTGTTATAGTAATTGCTGAAATATTTTATAATGACGAACAAAGTATTGTGTTATAGTAGTTACTGAAATATTTTCTAATGACGAACAAAGTATTTTGTTATAGCAATCACTGAATCTTTTTCTTGTCGAACAAAGTATTTTTTTATAGTAATTGCTGAATTTTTTCTTGTCGAACAAAGTATTGTGTTATAGTAATCACTGAAATATTTTCTAATGACGAACAAAGTATTGTGTTATAGCAATCACTGAAATATTTTCTAATGACGAACAAAGTATTGTGTTATAGCAATTACTGAAATGTTGTCTTGTGATGAACAACGTACGTACTAAAGGAATGACTGTAAAATTTTTCTGTCTATGAAGAAATAACATCAAAAGTGTGGTGCACACTAAATAACGAGTGTAGCGGGTTATTTCTAAGTGTGCATTGTTATTTTGAATAGACAAAAAAAATATTACAGTCATTCCTTATAATTGAATTCAAAATTTCATTTTAACCGGCGTAAATCATGAAAAAACGTTGACGACGTCACGGTCACATGACAAAATTATGTCTATGAGCTGATACACATAACAACATCAGCCAATCAGAGGACGCGTTACATCCAAAATTACATTATTGCGGCATAATAATCAATGAAATATGTTCTTGTCGAACAAAGTATTGTGTTTATAGCAATCAATGAAATTATTTCTTATGTCGAACAAAGTATCAGTCGCTGAAATGTATTCTTGTGTTGAACAAATAATCGTGTGAACGACACATTAAAGAGGCGTGTGAACGACACACCAAAGAGGCGTGTGAACGACACACCAAATAGGCGTGTGAACGACACATCAAATAGGGAACTGTAAAACATGACAACAATCAAACACAATTTTATTTTTCATATTATAAATGTCATTGCAATACAGGGATCAACATCTACCCCAAACACTGGTCCTTCGGCTGCACACAATGGTACCCAATATGCCTATATTGAGGTAAATGGTCAAGGACAGGACTTTGTGGCATTTTTGAGCTCAACGAATACTAACCTGTTCTGTAAGTATTAAATACATTTATTTATATATGTTATGATTTTACCTTAAATTGTTTAACAGGTCTTTCATTAGTATTTTTTTATTATTTCAGTATCCAACTGCACTATTGTAGTCTTGTAACTATCTTTCGTGTTGTTTTTAGTGCCGCGTGAAGACAGTAGAGTGCATCCTCGTGCTTTAGGTTTATGCTTTTATACTATGAAAGATAATGGTCTGTGTCGGGGATAGAGGGTTTTTACTGTGTTGAAGACCCATTGATTGTCTACGTTCGTTATTTGCTCTGTTGTCGGGTTGTTGTCACGTTGACTTATTCCCGATTTCCATTCTCAAAATTATTTATATACGGTCGTCGATCTAAAATCAACAGATACTCTATCTCTTTATTTCCGATGCAGTTGGATTTTTTTTATTTTCCCCCTTTGACCCTAATGTTGCTTGTCAATTGTAGCAGCATGGTTGTCATCTGCTATCTGTTCTTTGAGTTTAAACCTGTCATGTTGGGCCCCTTTATAGCTTGCTGTTCGATGTGAACCAAGGCTCTGTGTTAAAGACCGTTCTTTGACCTATAATGGTTTACTTTTACAAATTTTAGCATTCACAATAGTTTCCCCCTTAGCAAAGCTACCTATAAGCATGTAATTCAGACGACAAAAAAAAATTATATTAGTGCAAAAATCTGTATAAGTAAGTAAAAGCTATATCGTAAATGAAATTAGTGTCCATGGCGTATCCTTATAAAAATCATTTTGTCATGTGAGTTGCTCACAAAGGTTCTATAATTTCCCTGTTCATTTGTATATACTTCATATTTCAATTGTTTTGATAATCAAGTACATATATATAAATATTACAGTTTGGTTCCAACAACCATAATTTACATATCTCACTTGTCGAATAATTATTGTGATTATTTCAGCGTCTTCGTATTGCCTCAGATTTTGTTATCACATGTATGGTCAACATATCGGGTATCTATCAGTGTATTCACAATCTCGCAGCGCGGGCTGGTGGTCCCATCCTTGGACTAGGTCTGGAAATCAAGGAAATCAATGGATGCAAGCTAGTGTGGATATAACTGGTAATACAGTGAAAGGCATTGTTGTAAGTATATAATCAGAACATCAGTTCTACCTTCACATTTTCCCACCAGAGTAAACTTTAAATACACATTCATTTGTCTGTTTGTAAAGTTTCACTGAGATTGCGTGAACTTATTATAATATGCACTGAGCTCAAACATAAAACTCGTCGATGGCATTATTTTAAAATCAGTTTGGGTTTGAAATTTATATCTAGGGCTTCTGACATAGAAATCCCTCCTGACCGAAGATTCGGGTTCTAAGTAGGGAATACATTTGCTGAACAGACGGACAAGCAGCTGCAAGTTTTTTCGTGTGATAACTTTCTAACCGTTCACACATTGCTCTTAAATGCGCTGTTATATGTTGTTTCAAATACTACGATTGATGTCAAGTTCTATGTCGATGATTTCCACTTTTGTTTGTCAGAATTAGTATTATATGGTTTTTGATTGATTAGAACATGGCAATTTTCATGAAATGAATTCAGAGTTATCACACCAATGCTTTGTGGATTTGTTATGTTTTAGATGGCAAGAAAGTGCAGTTCATTAACGGGGTTGACGATTTTTACTTCAGTTGTTAAGGAGAATTATGGCTCTTAAAAGTTTAATAGTGACACTAATGAATATAAACTGTTTATATACGTTCGTTGATGACACGTTTGCCCTTTATAATAGGGTGAATGTATGAAAGACGACATTTTGTGTAGCACGATTTATCCTTGACGCATGCAACAAAATTAATTGTATGCATAGCGAGACATTAAGAGATAAAATAACAAAAAATACAAAACTCCAAGGAAACATTAAAACGGAAACTCTCTTTTCAAAAGCTCAAACAGTAACTCATCAAACGAACTTAAAAGAGTACCCATTATATTCTTTACTTGGTACAATATGGTTACTCTCTTGATGTAGCCATGTATTGGAACAAAAATTACTAAACGATTTTATCGTATGATACATACAATTGGACTCTTCAATTTTAAATTTGTGTCAATTAAAACAAGGTCAAATTGTGAATTTGTCATAATTCTTTCATTTTCCAAATAAAGTACGCAAATACATTTCAATCTTATCAGAATTGCATTTAACTACTAACTGAAAAATTCAAAACACGTGAATGACTTATTTGTGCGAAACAAATAAAAAGATAACATAAATTGTATTTCAACTTATTCAAAAGAACATAAAGTGTGATTGGCAATTTTTTTAAATACTTGTAAACCTGAACAAAATTCTCGCAACAGTATTTTCTATATTTTCTATATTTTTTTCAGATTGATATCGAGGCTTCGAAAGGAAAAGCTGGTAATAACGGTGATATTGCAATTGATGATATAACATTGTGTACCGGTTCTTGTAATTAGCGTGTAACACTTCTCCATATTGTGTGAACTGACGTTATCACTTTTTTTTTATCTGTTCTAGAAATGTACCTGATAGTCCAGTTTATATTGCCCGAAATTCTTCATTTAATTAACTTTATTGACATTTTTCTTCGTGCATCTATATTTTTGAGACGAATATCATATTAAGTGTATAACAAACTAATAAAAAAACAATTTGTATTCAACAAAATGTTTTCTTTGTGTAAAATAATCTTATTGTACCATACCACAATGTGCTCATCGACGTTAAAGATCCTTGAAGACGTTAACTGTCAAAATTTGGTATCTTATGTGGGTAATTTAGACGCGTAATTGTTATTTCCAGAAGTTCATTACTAGACAAGTGTGTAATCCGCTATACAGTAAAGCTATCACGTTTTCTCCCAACTTTTAACTGTGATTGAAACGAGATTTGAACGAGATTGCTATTAATAGCAACAACAATCAATGGTAAAATGTTATGTGATGCATTCCGGGTAGAGATAATATATGCAAAACGCCCTATTACTAATTAGCACACAGTTGAAAATTATCTTTGACCATCAATGTGTTAATAAAGCTTGTTTAGATGTCATTATGATGGTTTAAATATCAAATGATCAAAGTTGTTTGCATTATTTATCAATTTAAAAACTCCAATTTTAACTGAAGATAAATTTTCAAACGGAATAAAACTGTTTTTAACAAACTTCTTCAGTAATCGTATGGTATCAGAGGAAATTGCCATTAATAAGCTGGCAAGTAAAATTTAGGTCGGGACAATTTTGTTTATACATGCAGTATAAATAACGCTGATTAGGAATAAGTTTAATAGGAACAACTTTCTATAATATTTATTTCAAGTATATATACTACGGTTTTCAAACTTAAAGAATTATTTTTCAAATTACACGGGAATTCTACAGATAACAATTGTATGCCTTTTCTTTAATCTCTAATTTCTTTGATCCTGCGTAACTGAGATCTTAGTCAGTTCAAAGACGGGACTGTAAATTCAGAACCTCGAGTTTTCAGTATAACTGTTTTACGCTCTTTCAGAAGTTGTATTATTAATAACTTTCTTAATGCCGTAAATAACCGACACATAATTCGTCAACACAGCATTCTATTTAAAAAAGGAAACAATTATGACTATATTTTGACAAAAACAACTATATCATTTAATTAAAAAGACGATACAGTTTTAGTTCGACATGGTAGATTTTATATGATTTAATAGTTTGCATTTTCCTTTGAGCGACGAAACAACAGCACTAAATGGTCTAACGCTATTTTCAACAAACTGATAAATAACCAAACACCTACGGAGACTGATTTAGGATGTTTGCTCCTCCATTTTTTTACTTTTTGCCAGATTTTCGGAATCCTCTGGTTTTACCCATGTATTGTCATTAAAAAATTTTGCCCACTAACCCCTACTTTTCTTTTTATCATTTTATTACATAAAGTTTAAAAAGCCATATTTCAAACTTTTATAAAATTCTTGTTATTTTTTCATGGTGTTAGAAACAAATAAGGTGCCAATGTGAAATATATGAACAATCTAGAGAGAATAATTTCCCGCCAAATTTTCAATGGCTTATATCTCTAAAACGAGCACCCGGACCCTCCATTTTTTTCTACTTTTTTAGTTTCATTATCTATATACTATCAATTCATAATAGTCTTTAAAAAAGCTTGTTATTTTTTAACAGAGTAGCGAACATCCTTAACAGCTATAACATTGAAGATAACAATTTTACGCATGAATCCATAGTTATAACACGATATTTTGGGGAACCACCAATAGCGCTTACCACTGACAATTGGGGATATCGTGATAGCCTTACTATAAAACCCAGGTTGCACACTTCGTGACGTGACGTGACTTTAGTTATATGTTTTCTGTTTCTGTCACTGACCCATGTTTTCTGTATTTGGCATGTGTAGTGCATCATGAAATAAAACATTGTTACGTGTACCATGATGAATTTTCGACCGCGCTGAAGTACGTCCATTATTCATAGTTCATTATTCAGTATTCAATTATACATAATGAAATAGTTCACTATTCACTATTCAATATTAAAAAATGAATAATGAATAATGAAATAGTTTATGTTCCATTATTCAACTTGAAGCAGTGATTAGTGAAATAAATATAAAAAAGTTGACTGTGACACTATAGCTATATCCTGATTCGCAATGACCATAAGAGAATTTACGGAGGACCTAAATGCCACAATACGCGTAAAAATGAGGAAATACCTAATTTTGAATAATGAAATGGATATTTTGAATAATGGAATGGACTGCTATGATCCTTCAGCCCCTAATTACAGATATATTATATATAATAGTATTATACCTCAAAGCTTATCAAGAGAGGAACAAAAGGTATATAGTCAATATGTCCCGCAACGCATATTAGAGGAGTAACAAAGGACTTAAATATCGAAATACGCGTGAACATTGAGAAATAGCCAATTTTGAATAATGAAATGGATATTTTGAATAATGGAATGAACTGCTATGACCCTTTAGCCCATAATTACAGATATATATTATACCTCAATCGAAAGCTTATCAAAGGAGGAACAAAAGGTATATAGTCAATATGTTTCGTAACGCATATTAGAGGAGAAACGAAGGCCTTAAATATGGAATTACGCGTGCAAATTAAGAAATAGCCAATTTTGAATAAAGAAATGGATATTTTGAATAATGGAATGAACTGATTTGATCCTTCAGTCCCTAATTACAGATATATATTATACCTCAATCGAAAGCTTATCAAAGAGGAACAAAAGGTATATAGTCAGTTTGTTCTGCAATAAATATTAAAGGAGTAACGAAGGTCTTAAATATCGAAATACGCGTGAACATTGAGAAATAGCCAATTTTGAATAATGAATTGGATATTTTGAATAATGGAATGGACTGGTAGGACCCTTCAGCCCCTAATTACAGATATATATTATACCTCAATCGAAAGCTTATCAAGAGAGGAACAAAAGGTATATAGTCAGTTTGTCTAGCCTATGACCCTTTAGCCCTAAGTACATAGACAATAATAGTGCATTGACTTGACATATCAACGATATAAGAATGAGGCTTAGAAACGGGGAAATGCGAGGCTGTGCCGAGCTATTTCCCTGTTTCGGGCCGAATCCTTATATCGTTGATATGTCAAGTCAATGCACTATTATTGTCTTTATACTGCAATCTAAAACAACCTTTTCAATGGTTGTTTAATGCGTTAAGGTTATTTATTGGATTTAAATATTGGGGAAAATCCCCTTTAAAAAGGCCTCATATCATGCTCGCGGAGAAATATACAACACAATGAAATGTACATATTTACCTGTTGAAACTCACACTCGATGGTGAACGAAATCGTTTGAGTCTGGACTTAAATAGACCTTTTCAACATCTCTCGACACCGACTAATGACACCTACAGTTTACAGGTAAAATGGAGGGGTCGTCTCAAAATTAAAAAAAAAAACAAACATCATGATTATCATAACGTATACAAGTCATATTCGATTTGGCGGTTATATACTGTATTGACTCTATAGCTACAGAAGATATATCAAACACAAATTAAATAAAAATTACTCTATCAAATAGTATTGTCACTATTCTTATTACATGTATTAACACGACATTTCACGTTTATTTGATTAAAAAATCTCTGCAATCATTCCGCATTCGTTTTAGTTTATGATTATGCGAGTCTGCTAAAGATTGTGCCGCTTGACAATAACGATAAATTTGTTTAGGGAACGACAATATAACTTTGGGAGGGGGGGGGGGGTGGTGAGGGTCACGTTTTTTTTTTCATTTTTGTTTTATTTTAATCCCCAATTTAATAAGGAAAAACATCTGGTCAGACAGGTGACAAAAAAAAGTATTTCTGAATGCAGATTTCTCCAATACCTTAATATGGTATTGAATTTTGAAAAATAGAAGTTGATAGATTGCATTGAAAAACTAAAAGAATTTCGAAAGAAAAGAAATCTGACTGAGACCTCTCCATTCCTCCTATTTTTTTAAAGTTAAATAGTTGATCCCTTATGAAATTTTTGAAATTTATGAAAGATAATTACTGGACTGTCTGTCCGTCCGTTATACACTTGTAAACACGATCAAGTTAGTGTTTTCAACCGATTTTCACCTAACCTGATGTACATGTGCAATACTATAGGAGGGGTAAAAACGTGTTCCTGTCATTGAGAATCTTTTGGAAAGTTGAATTACTGCCAATAAAATACACTTCAAGCAAAAAATATCAGTATAGAGATCAGTACTGTTATTTTCAATTTTTACTTTTGAGACGACCCCGTACATCTTACCTGTCGTAGTCGTTCTCAACTGTAGGTGTAGACAATTGTTGAAAAGGTCTAATAGCAACCATAAGCATGAAACATAATAATTTATAGGTTGAAAACAAAAAATATTAACAAATGAAATATGTTTTCCCAATAATTGCAAAAGAAACAAGGTTTAGTCGATCCACGCGTCTTTGTATGCATTGGAAACAAGAACAGGTTGAAGAGGTCGTATGAATAATTAAATATTATTTCGGCATTTTCTATTTAAATATTCATGAGGAAAAGTGATATCGAGTCAGTGACTGTATATGACATAGAAATATACAGTCAACGCATTTCGACTGCTCAAATAGAACGAGTGCAGTATAAAGATATATATCATATCTCAATCGAAAGCTTATCAAAGGAGGAACAAAAGATATATACGCAATATGTTCCGCAATGCATATTAGAGGAGTAACTAAGGCCTTAAATATCAAATAACGCGTGCAAATTAAGAAATAGCCAATTTTGAATGAATAATGAAATGGATATTTTGAATAATGGAATGAACTGCTTTGATCCTTCAATCCCTAATAACAGATATATATTATACCTCAATCGAAAGCTTATCAAGAGAGGAACAAAAGGTATGTAGTCAGTTTGTTCCGCAACAAATATTACAGGCGTAACGAAGGACTTAAGTAAGGCTCTTTATAAGAACCAGGCAGAGTGCCATGCACATACAATGTACATGTGATACATGGGGGTTTCAGATTTTATCTATAATTGGCCTAGTAGAAGCAATAAATGAATCCTGCTCAAAAAATAATTTTGAGTGGTAAATATGAGTGCTTGCCAAGGTAACTGACACACAATTTTTTGGTTGTTAAGCGTAGTTAAATCTTTCAAAAATCAGCTAAATCACCACATTTCAGAGCCTGATTATGAATAGAATCATGCATTTTTCATTTATTTTCATATGTAACATTGATAGAACTTGGTTTAAGCTTCATTTTAGTGAAGATTGCATGTCAACCAAAGTAAATTTTATGAAAAATTTGGCGAAAAAATGCATATTTTCAACTTTTCTGAAATTGGGATTTTTGCGAAATTATCAAATTTTTTGAAAAGTGCAAATGTGTACAGAATAGTTAGCACTGTAGTTATGAAGTTTGGATACTACTTTACCAAATTTAATAGAAAAATGCGTGGGATTTTTGTAAGTTTAATCACTATAGCAACCGAATTTTTCATTGGAAACGGAGTTTTCATTTGCAGAATATTGCAGTTTAAGAGCTTAAATGTCCTGAATTGTTTTATAACCGATAAGAAAATACATTAAAGCCAACTCAAACTTTAAATTACTATCGTCAAGTGTTGTTGACTTCAACTGTTACCACGGAAACACATATTATCCATAGCAACATCCACTAAAAAACTTCATAAATAGAAATTTATGTAAAAACATATATAAATAGAGGGTGTTTATTTTCAAATTGGAATATGACTTCATTCTTTGCTTGACTTACAGTCTTGTCTGGGTTTTTTTTTCTTCAGATTGTTCAATAAATGTAATATGTAATAAAACATTGGGGTTGGGGGCTTGGAAAAGGGGGGGGGGGGGAGAGGGTATGTTGATTTTTTTAAATGTTGCATACAAGTAGATACTTGAAAAGATAATTGCGTTTCGTCGTCCAAAAACACATTGGTTTTCGCACTTTAACTTTAGTTGAAGTTAATAGAAATCTATGAAATTTAAACACAAGGTTAATTACCACAAAAGGAAGGTTGGGATTGATTTTGAGAGTTTTGGTCCCAACAGTTTAGGAATAAGGGGCCAAAAAAGTGCCCATTTAGGCATTTTTCTTGGTTTTCACAAAATAACTTTAGTATAAGTAAATTAAATAGAAATCTATGAAATTCAAACACAATGTTTATGAACACAAAAGAAAGGTTGGGATTGATTTTAGGAGTTTTGGTCCCAACAGTTTAGGAATTAGGGGCCAAAAAGGAACCCAATTAAGGATTTGTCTTGGTTTTCGCACCATAACTTTAGTATAAGTAAATAGAAATCTATGAAATTTGAACACAAGGTTCATCACCATAAAAGGAAGATTGGAATTGATTTTGGGAGTTTTGGTCCAATAGTTTAGTAATTAGGGACCCAAAGGGTCCAACATTATACTTTGTTTGATTTCATCAAAAATTGAATAATTGGGGTTCTTTGACATGCCGAATCTAACTGTGAATGTAGAAATATTTGGTCCCGTTTTCCAATTGGTCTACATTAAGATCTAAAGGCTTCAAAACTAAACTTAGTTTGATTTTAACAAAAAAAAAAGAATTCTTGGGGTTCTTTGATATACTGAATCTAACCATGTATTTAGATTTTGGATATTGGACCATAATAGGTAAATGTCCAATTTTTAAGTTCTTAGACCAGTCACCACATTCATTCTGTGTCAGAAAACTATGTTGTGTCAACTATTTAATAACAATCCAAATTCAGAGCTGTATCAAGCTTGAATGTTGTGTCCATACTTGCCCCAACTGTTCAGGGTTCGAACTCTGCGGTCTATAAAACTGTGCCATGTGGAGCATCTGGTTTAAAGTTAACAGGTGATGAACTTCATAGGATTGCAATAGCCGGGCCAACCAGCTGGCTTATGGAAAGGCAAGATATATATGGCCCTACCAATTGTAAGAAAATTCTTAATTTCTTATGGCACACATCTGTCTGAGACATTATTCCACCAGCATAAATCACATAATTGACCCGTAACATAATATTAACAAACCAATAATAGAATCAATTGGTCAAAACATTTCTAAACTAAAACTGAAGTGTGGTGGACGGGCGGATAGACAGACAGGCAAATTGAACACATTTTAAGTTGGTGGTAATTTAAAAAAAATAATAGTCAATGAGTGATCGCTAATATCGGAGAAGTCCAGTATAATGGAATCCTCTTAATATATACATATAATATATACATGTAGCTATTAACATATCATTAACTGCTTTATTGTACTACTACTATCCCGCAATAGGAATTCAGGATCTCCGACATAGACAAATAGAATACATCTGCTAAGTTAGAATTGTGCTAATCCCGGTAAAATAATTATGCTATTACCGGCCAAACTATCAAATCAAAATTATCAAGCAGTATAATTGTATCAATAATGAATCATTCCTTACTATGCATCGTTCTACTGATATCTCACAAGTTCAAGATTCCGAACATAATATCTCGTTTTGTGTGTGTGTGTTGGGGAGGGGGATTCAGCTGAAACACACTTCTTATCCTTCTGAAATCCCCCTCCTCTCCTTTAAGATAGTAAACCTGTAAATAGAGGTATCATTTTTTTAGGATAAATCTTCAAAATTATTGTTTTGCTATTCTCAACATTTTTTTTTTTTTAACTTTTACATGAATAACGCCCTTATTTTCTGTATCTGTCTCTGTAACCTTTACAAACGACTGCATTAATCCCGAGATTTGGAATGGAATCACTAAGCTGAGAATGTCTGCATAAATACAAGATTAATAACAGTAATAATTTGAATACAAATTTCACACATTCAATTAACTGCAACACTAGAAACAGCGCAGTACATACAAATCTTATTTTTCTTTGTAATCATCAATGTTTTCTTGTCCCAACAAGTTGTAAACATTCATGAATACAAGACTTTAGTGTCCCGTGTGAAATAAAAGAATAAATTTTCAATGTCCCACTCTTTGTGCACACATTTGATCGATTCAAGGTACAAGGGCAAAAACTAAAATAAACACTTTTATGGTCGTGCCGCAATTTTTTTTAGAGGAGTGGGGGGGGGGTTGTAGTAGGTTTAACCCATGTTCGTCAGTACATTAGTCGTCACAAAGTTGGTTTCCATTTTATAATTTTAGTTTGCCTCAATCAAATCTTATGAAAATGTATACACACAGAGATCAAGTTCGAATTTTATTGGTGTCACTGTTAACTGTATAATTTGCCTTATATGGCCTGGGTAACTAAAGAAAATTCTAAAAGTGACCATTTGATCTTAGGAGAACCTTTCTGAAGCCCTCTTTTTGTCATACATACAATATTATATTTTTCGACTTTCATGTAGGTTTTTTTTTTTATCTTTTCTGTTAATTTAAAAAAGAAGATGTGGTATAATTGTTAATGAGACGATTACACGCCATTATTCGGACAGCCCATTAGTCCGACAGCCCATTAGTCTGATAATCCAATACTCCGACAACCCAATACTCCGACAACCCATAAGTCTAACACTTTTCAAGTCAAGCATAAGGGTAACAGGATAAAAAAATGTATGTCTGTATTATTACGTTTAGATATAATAGCATATTTTTAAAAGAAATAACTCCGTATTGTCGAGCCTGTAACTTTTGTTGCAGAAAGCTCGACATAGGGATAGTGATCCGGCGGCGGCGTTAGCTAACTTTTTAAAAGCTTTATATTTTAGAAGGTGGAAGACCTAGATGCTTCATACTTTGTATATAGATGCCTCATGTTACGAAGTTTCCGTCAGTCACATGTCAAATGTCCTTGACCTCATTTTCATGGTTCAGTTACCACTTGAAAAAAAAGATCAGATTTTTTGTAATCTTGAATTCTCTTTTATTATAAGTAATAGGATAATTATATTTAGTATATGCGTACCTTGCAAGGTCCTCATGCCTGTCAGACAGTTTTCACTTGACCTCGACCTCATTTCATGGATCAGTGAACAAGGTTTTGGTGGTCAAGTCCATATCTCAGATACTATTAGCAAAAGGGCTAGTATATTCGGTGTATGGAATGACTGTAAGGTGTACATGTCCAACCGGCAGATGTCATCTGACCTTGACCTCATTTTCATGGTTCAGTGGTTATAGTTAAGTTTTTGTACTTTGGTCTGTTTTTCTCATACTTTATGCAATAGATCTACTATATTTGTTGTATGGAATGATTGTAAGGTGTACATGTCCAGCGGGCAGATGTCATCTGACCTTGACCTCATTTTCATGGTTGAATGGTCAAAGTTAAGTTTTTGAGTTTTGGTCTTTTTATCTAATACTATATGCTATAGGTCAACTATATTTGATGAATGGAAATATTTGATGATCTATATGTTTTTTTTTTTTACCTCGACCTCATTTTCACGGTTCATTGCTCAGTGTTAAGTTTTTGTGTTTTGGTCTATTTTTCTTAAACTATAAGTAATAGGTCAGCTATATTTGTTGTATGGAAGCATTGTTAGCTGCACATGTCTGCTTTGCATGGTTCATCTGACCTTGACCTCATTTTCATGGTTCATTGGTCTTTGTTTAGTTATCTTGGTTAATGTTAAGTTTATGTGACAGTTTTTAATAAAGTTTTATCACGGCCGACACTCGGCTAACCGAGAGATTGGTCGGTTAATCTATATTGAGTATGCGGCTATATGGGCGATTGGTCTGTCAATCGGGTTGGTTATACGTCTGTTAAGAGTAAAACACACAATTTAATGTTAAACTCTATTAAATATACCGATTTTTGGCATATTATAAGAACCAAATCAATTAAAGAAAAGTGTCTGACAAAATGATATCAATCATAGAACAATTCCCCCTTGTAAAAACATTTCATAGTCTGCGCAGTTTTCAGTAAAACTAAAAGGCGTCGCGCAAGTATGTAATATTTATGCTTATACCCATAGCAATTATTTCAATAAAAGGCGAAACAAACAATTTTAGATATCATTTAAAGGACACAAAATAATACTTTGGTTCTAAAAAATAAATTGACATTAGTAAATATTTCATAATTGTAATATAACGTGAATAATACAACGTTTTAGTGAAAATTATGGGAAATAAAGTCTGTTAATGGGTTGGGCAATTGAAATTGTGTCAGTTAAGAGTTATTTAGCCACGAAAATAGGTTTGCTACCTTTATATTTTCCCATTGAACAAGTTAAGAATGAGATGTTCTTGAGTAAAAAAACGGTGCATCAGTATCCTTCTAGTAAGAGCATTATAATTTTGACTTTCTCTGCACTTTATTGAAGGGTGTGTCACTTCAATATAGTGTGATATGGTTTGGCCGCTGAAATACGCATGAATTTATTATTAAAGTTTTCAATCAGCCTTAATTTTTGTGTCTGTTCAAAGTAGCACGTTCTCTAATCCTACTAAAAATGTCTTTCTTATACAACACAGGGTTAACAGGGTACACATTACATGTTTTCGTTCTCATATGCACATGATATTTGTCACTGGACGTTAAACCCTACTTCGTCAGCATCATCCAATTGGTTCTTTTCTCCTATTACTTAATCATATGTTGTTTACATATCATTCTAAAGAACTGAATGGAAAGGAGCGAATGCAGCTATACATTTGGTTATCTTAAGTTTTAATTCATTTTATTCCTTTTAGTTCCTTTCTATATAAGTGCAGAGAAGAGCTGCAGTTGTCCGCATAAAAACTTCTAGCATTTGTCACCAATATGAGTACATCGCAATCCGTTACTGTTTCAACACCCAGGGATGTTTCATCATTTTTGTTCATGTCTGTATTCTCAAACATTTATTTTTTCTCTCTCTTTTTTAGCAATGCATCACTCTCTACTGTCCATATCTATTATTCTATATTCTGCGTCTCCAGTCAGATTCACGTGTATACCATGAGGGTCCAGATTGCGGGTGTTGTTTATTTCTGCATTCTTTAAATTGTTATTTAACTTTTCTCTACATTTTAATTTATCTTACTCATTATTCTTTCTCTATTCTTAATATTTATGCATCCCAATTTTACTTACTGATGTTTAGTTTCATTACGACGTTTATCTCTGATTTATATACTGGTTACCAATGTAGATAACAAATTGGTGTCATTCATGGATGAAATTAATAATACTTTAATAAAACACTTTTTGAAACCATTTTTATCAATTTTCAATTTTCATTGTCTAAATTGTTCATTGTTCATGTGTTGTTTCCGTATATTTTAGCCGCTCGTCTTGAGCCTACCCATTTGATCCGATAACACCCCATATAGCAGTGAAATCATACTTTTATTGCCATTCATAACTCTTAACAGACCAATTAACAGACCGAGTTTTATACATCCGACCCATTAACAGACCAGGTTTTAAATAAAGATTGATTTATGTCACCAAATACAGATTTTCGTGTAGATTTTTCACACACTGATATCAATATGGTTAACAAACATAATGCCGGTCTTTTTTCGATGTTCAAAATATTGCATGCAAGTAAATTCAACCAACGTGTCATTTTGTTTACATTTTGTGTGTGTAAAATGTGTATAAATGTATTGATGAGTAACCCGCCTTTTCATTTTATAGATCGTACATCGAAGCTAGAAAAATGATGATTACACCACTGGATTCAGTACATGTAATTGTTTTGTTAGACATGAATTATTTTTATGAGAAAAATATATTTGAAAAGTTATTCAATGAAACATACAAAACTTTCAACGATTTTCTCGATAACACCTGATTAACAGACTTTAGCCAACCCAATTAACAGACCATCCGCCGATATAGCCGCATACTCAATATATAGATTAACCGACCAATCTCTCGGTTAGCCGAGTGTCGGCCGTGTTTATACTTAGGACTATCATCATAATATCAATGATAAGTAAGAAGGCGAGACATTTCAGTGTGTGCACTCTGGTATTAGTCTCGATCATCTAGCCGCTTTATTTTTCAAAGTAGAGCGTCTGGATGACAAGTGATATAAAAATGGTAATTTATGAAATTCGGAATAGTATCGGCTTTTTTAGCTTGTTGTCAAAGATAATGTCCAAGACGAATAACCAAGAAGTTGGTTATTGACTTCGGAAGAAATGACCTTACGATAATATTATTGAAAAGCCCGAGTGTACCGACCGATTGTTGTTTAAAGCTATTTATATATTTTTGTGACGACATACAATTCATGGAAAACACCATACAGCATGGCTTACATATGCATGGGCATGAACGCCAAGGAAAAACCAGCACATCCAACCTTAGTAAGGTGTTATAACAACATACACTGTAACATAAATTGAAATGCAACCTGATACACCGACTGAGTAAATATATTCTTTCATGCATGTCCGAGCCACGAAAACGAGTTTATAATTATACAATAAATGTCAATTGTTATGTTGACTGGGACCACTCGAACAGTCGTAATGTTATAAATACATTTTGGTTTGATGTGTAGTATCGTTCACTTTATAAAGACTTAATGGAAAACTTCTATGACCCCGAAATATCACCTTCATCGAGTTTGTTGTATTTATCTAAATAAGGCAGTTTGCATCTTGATATTATATTAAAAAAAAAAAGTGGAGGAGTGATACACAATGATGTACACATTCAAATAAAAACCAAGTGTATCTAGAAGATGCCATTTTTTACATAGTACACTAAACGGTCAAAATGATTTATACATTCGATTTTCTGCAAAACAAAACAGTTAAACAATATATTCAGAATCAACGAAAAGAGGTGTCAATGAGGCAGCAACCAGTGAACCCAATAACATAAATTACCAAAAGTAGAAATCATCATGATTAATAGTTTATCATGTAGACTAAAACAAAAAGTGAAGATAAAATTGCCAAAAACTCAACATTACACACATAAGGAGATGCGGTATGAATACCAATGATAACTATCCACCTTAGTTCAAATGAATTGAATTGGATGTGAGCAATTATAGGCAACTGTATGGCCTTCAACAATGAGAAAAATCCATGCATGGTTTGGATAGAGAATACAAACAGGGAATGTGTCAGAGAGACAATGGGCAACCTGACCAAAGAGCAGTAAACAGCCCAATGCCACCAATGGGACAGGTCTTCATGCAACGCAGCGAGAAAATTTTGCACCCTGAAGCCCGATTCAGCTTGCCCAGGACAATAATTTATACTATATATTTGTATGATGTTGTTTTTTTCAACAATTTGTTTTTCATATATATGCTATGCTGGTGACTAAAAAATTCTTTGATTTTAATATTTACTTTCTTTTGTAGACAAACCAATGATGATTAATGGACACAGATTTTATGTATAAAATGTGAAGAATTAAAAAAAAAAACGTAATATTCAGGATTTTCATTGTATCATAAACAAGCTTCAATTTTATAACAACAAGATTCAAACTGAAAGATTTTTTTTTAATTACTGAAGCATCAATCAGTATAAATAGATCACAGTACCAAAAATGTTGGGTATGCATTATTTTGACAGCTGCCACAAAGCGAAAAATAATACACAGATGTACATTGATTAAATGAAACAAATATCAAGAAATACTGTTGTCAGATATGTTAGGGAAATTAGATTTGTATTAACAAATTAAAAATCATATGAACAATTAAACAGTTAGTTTTTACGGTTGAATTGTATCTTATTTTCATGTCGGGCCCTTTAATAGTTAACTATATGGTAGGGAGTTTTCTTAATATTGAAGGCCATGCAGTGATCACATTTATGTATATCCATGTCATTTGAACTTTGTTGGGTTGTTGCCTCGTTAGCAATCATACCAGTTTCCTTATTTTTATATAAAAGGTTCACAGCAGAATATATTGTTCTTGTGAATCTGTCCTTTGTTGTAGGCTAATACATGATGGAAATTATAAGAGTTGGAGAAGTAGAATACACTTTTGA
The DNA here is from genome assembly GCA_019925275.1 of Mytilus edulis. Taxonomy (NCBI): domain Eukaryota; kingdom Metazoa; phylum Mollusca; class Bivalvia; order Mytilida; family Mytilidae; genus Mytilus; species Mytilus edulis. The sequence goes on from CM034360.1 coordinate 69,025,255, forward strand.
GTTATTATTTTTTTTTTACAACTTACTATGCAGTATTGGACAAATTCCATTCCATCTTTTCCATGTGCATGATTCAAACATGCATTCAAAGAGTAATGGGTTTCATGACTGCCTGGTTAAGTTCTATATTTCTCCATGGACACGGGCTACACTGGCAAAGTGGTTTTGTGTGAAGGTTGATTCCTAAATATTTTCCTCCCAAAAGGATTAGGCGATTATTGGTGTATTTAACAGCTTAGAAACATTCAGACTATTCTGTTGTTTGCCGTTTTAAGATCAGTTAATTTGGTAAATGAAAATTGAGTTGGCTCATTGTGTGATCTCGCTGATCTGCCAGTTATACTTGTTAAAAAAGATTTTCTACATATGCAATCTTAGTATTTGTATGAGATGTTTTCTTTACATAGACGTAACTTGATGTGTGCTTTTTTGTAAGGTAAGTACATGAGATATAAATAAAAAAAAAAGAACAGCATAAATTATTGCAGGAATTTACAGAAATACGAATGACGAGACAAAACAAGTAAAAATGGATAAAACAATTAAGAAATCGAGATTAACGGTGACACAATAAACTGATGGTTGCCGTTGCTTAACGTGCAGAGACAAATATTTCATGCATGTTTAGGACGATGTGAAACAATACAAAGAATATATAATAGTGGTATTTTATAGTATGGAGATAAGAGAATGAAGTGGACAGGTGTGCCATAATATAAGAATAGTTTGATCTCGGGTTGTTTTTGAATCGTCTTGTGGTAAATAATGGTAATATTCAGGACAAAAAGAAATGAACAATAATTATAAAAAGGAGGTCCTAATTTATAGCTCGTTCGGGATACAAGTTGGAGTAATTATGACTCACTAAAAAATAAGGGTATATTGTATTGAAGCAGAAATATAGATTTAAGTATAATGGTCCACCTACGGACCTCTTTTTAAGCGTGTAGAGAGCATGGTATCCTCTATACACGAACAGTGGCAGATCCAGAGGAGAACTTCACTCACTCATGCTACAGTGTTTCCCTATAATCAACCATATTTTTCCTAAGAAAACAAGGTGGGTTTGGGTGGATCCGCATATGACGAGTGCTATAATATTTAAGAAAGGCCTCAGAATAAAACGAGGAAGGCGTTTGGATGCCGCTGTCTGCGGTACTCAGGTAGTGGGGGAAACAGGGGTGACACAACCGGCCGAAAACTAGAAAAGTAGTTATTGATCTGCAAGTCTTAGATAAAAACCATGACACAATAGAGTAAAACTTATATAAAGTACTTTTAATCAACGAAAAAAAATATCCGAAATCTGAATATAAAGTACGGCCAATTAAAGCTTAATTTTGACTATATCTTTATTACATGTTTATAAATCACTCAGTTTCAGACAAGAACTCTTGAAAGGAATACGTGTGATTGACTTCAAGTTTGTATTAAAATTTCCCATCAGCACGTTGGTCAACATAGAGTGAGCTACAAGAATTTCTACATGTACATTTAATACTACACTGTTTACTGTTGTTTTTAAAAAAATATATTGGGGATAACGGAAGTGCTATTTATAGATATGTTCTCTATTTAGATATTTGTTATGCCCCCTATAAATATTTGACCAGTCCGGTTAATCACCCTAGACGCTATATTTAAATATGCGTCTGGGAAATCGAGACTACTCTTGTATATAACATACTTTCTATATACTCAATTCGAAATACTTTCTATATACTCAATTCGAAATCTGTATATAGAATAAAACAGAACAGAATATTCATTTTTCCAAATTAAAGGGTCTATACAGAGCATATAAACAACCAGTGATGGTGCTAACTATTATTATTATTATACAGTATTTATAACAGCGCGTTACATAATATCAAAAATTACCCTAAGCGCTTTACAACATATTCATACAGATATATAAGTATTAACAATAAAATATGGAAGCCCATGTTATGAGATCCTAAAAACAAACATATAAAACTATAACTACTGATGATACCCCGCCCAAATATTTCGTTGTTGAGTTGTGAATCTGAAAAAGCATCACACAGTATAGCTGACTAATATAAACCTTGAAACCAAATTTCAGAAATCTTTGTATTGTAGTTCCTCAGAAAAATATGACGATTTTTTTTAACCTGGCTGTCATGTGAAAAGTGTAAACAAGAAGTGGTTGAGTAATGAATCTGAAAACTTATCACACGATATAGCCGACTTCAATAAACCTTTTAGATATCCTTGTAATGTAGTTCATGAAAAAAAATGCAACGAAAATATTCATGGGACGGAGGATGAACTGGACGGTTGGAAGGACGGACAGACAGAGGTAAAACAGTATACCCCACTTTTTTTATCCGGCGGTATAATGATTGGATCAATATCAAAGACTTTACAACAATAATAATATGATATAAATATCTTTATAGCACCAAAAGCCTCAGTCACAATCGGAGCCAAAACAAAATAGAAAAAAAACCACAACTATATATATCTAATAACAGTCAGTATCAAGACATGTACTACATAATTCAAAAGAACTATTGTTTAACAATACAATCGTCAGTATCCCCCCATTATAGTCAAGTTTTCTTGTGTTAACATCGAGATGTGCTAGAAATGTGCTGAAAGAGTTCCTCCCTCAAATCATTATGAAGTGAGCATTCGATTGAAAAATGAGCCTCATCCTCAACTCTATCAGCTGTACAATACTAGTATCTGGCATTTTTCAATTCTTAATGTAATGGGTGAGCACCGATTCTTAACTTACATATGCACTACCTTTTTCTTAACATCTACGGAAGTGTATTAGCGCCACACATTTTTTAAATTTTTTCTTCCAATGTTTGCGTTACAACGCAAACCTTTGCGAAATAATGCAAACCTTTGTTTTATCTTACTAGTATTTCTTATTTAAGATTCAAAGGAAACAGTAGTTATTAATAGAGGAGGCTGTATATATTAAAATGTATCACCATTGTAGTCATTGCAAAGTAAAATCCTTGAATAATTAGATCATATCATTGACTTCAATAATGAGCAGAATAATATAATAAAATGTGATATGAATGCCAATAAGAAAACTCTCTATTTGAGTCCCTATTCCTAAAAGTAAACCATCACAGGCCAAAGTACAGTCTTCAACACATACATCCCAGCTCCTTTGTTCTAACAGGCGTGATCTGAGCCGGATCACCCCTACCAGATCACCCAAGTTTGAGTTTCATTTGTTTTGTAACATTTTGGCGGGAATGTCAAATCCACTATAAAACTTATATTTAATTATACGGAAAAGACTATCTATCAAAATTCACGTAGAAAAAATCCAGTGAATATGTTGGGATTCGAACTCAAGACCTTTAGCATATCAAGCCAAGACACAACCACTTCACCAGGACGACTGGATGCGAACTATCAGTAATTTAACATACTTAAAGGAAGCAAGATATTTTTATAAGTGGTGCGGGTTGGCAGACCTTTATTCAGTGGGGTTTAAACCCTTTTCGTTAACAAGTGAGTTGTCAGTGATTGTTCAGTTTGATTTTAAACTTTTTCAAAAGAGGGGCGAGTTGGTTAACAAGAGTCAGTGGGGCGATTTTTTTCATAAAGTGGCGATATAGGTGAGGCCGATTGGCCAGTGGGGCGAGTTGACATTGTTTGATATCTACTCATCGCGTTCGGGGGTCAAAAAGGGTATAAATCATATAGTTATATATAAAGTATATAATAATGGTTGTGTGGCGTTCTAAACTAGATTTTATGAATTGTAAATGTTTTATCGTCTAATCTAAAACAGCTGGGATGTAAAATAGTTATCCCACTCGGTCTTGGTGTGTCAGTGTTAGATCACCTTCTGGCCTCTCGCCATCGGGGTGATCTTACACTGACACACCGCGTCATTGTGGGATAACTATTAAGGAGCATTGGCTTACACTGAACAACAAACTAAAGGATCCCAGAAACCATATCCTTGTTACTACTGGTACATATATTACAAAGAAAAATGATTAAATTGAGGTTATACGGAAGAAAAAAAAATCAACCCTGCTAATATAGCTTTAACCGAATATAAATATACTTCCAAAGTAAGCTCTCGTTTTAGGACTGTGTAAAGTAGGTTGGCAATAAATATATAGAATGAAGATGTTTTATTAATAAAATTATGTTCTCTCTATTCAAATTGCTACGCAAGCATCTTAAAAATACTTCAAAATATCCAATTCATTATTCAAAATTGGCTATTTCTCAATGTTCATGCGTATTTCGATATTTAAGTCCTTCGTTACTCCTGTAATATCTGTTGCGGAACAAACTGACTATAAACCTTTTGATCCTCTCTTGATAAGCTGTCAATTGAGGCATATTATATATCTGTAATTAGGGACTGAAGGATCAAAGCGGTTCATTATTTAAAATATCCATTTCATTATTCAAAATTGGCTATGACTTAATTTGCACGCGTAATTCGATATTTTAGTCCTTCGTTTCTCCTCTAATATGCGTTACGGAACATATTGACTATATACCATTTGATCTCTCTTGATAAGCTTTCGATTGAAGTATACTATATATCTGTAATTCACACCTCATTCTAAAGCTTATCAAGAGAGGAACAAAAGGTATATAGTCAATATGTTCCGCAAGGAATATTACAGGAGTAACGAAGGACTCAAATATCGAAATATGCGTGAACATTGAGAAATAGTCAATTTTGAATAATGAAATGGATATTTTGAATAATGGAATGGACTGCTATGACTCTTCAGTCCCTAATTACAGATATATATTATACCTCAATCGGAATCTTATCAAGAGAGGAACAAAAGATATATAGTCAATATGTTCCGCAACGGATATTACAGGAGTAACGAAGGACTTAAATATCATTGAGAAATAGTCAATTTTGAATTATGAAATGGATATTTTGAATAATGGAATGGACTGCTATGACCCTCGGGGACGAAACGTCCACCAGCAGTGGCATCGATGACGTAATCAATTCAACTTGATTTTTTTTTTAACATTGAAGTAATGAAAGATTTTTCTGTTCATAAGTTTGTTTACAAGAAATTGAATATTTGAAAATGGGAATTACAAAGAATAATCTTGTGTTACGTTTCTAAAGTCGGTAAGTACTTATATTACATTAAAAATTTCTTATATAACATTAAAGATATCTTATTTGATATTTTTTTTTATTACTTTAGATACACTGAGCATTAATAATATTTACATAATACATAAACATTATCTTAACATAAACTTATACTTATATATAAATGACAGTTTCCTTTCAAATGATAAACTTAAGACTTAACAGTAATTTTAACGAAAGACGTCATTACTCTAATTTTATTCAGGAAATTAAACAGATTTCGTGTCAAAATTTAAAGTAAAAGTATAAGAAAAAACAAGCGCGCTGAGAATTTAACGCTTGCATGTATGTTTGTATGCATTATAGTCTTATATATATAATTAGTAGACAGTTTGCGTTCATCGTTCCCTTCACACGAGAATTTCTTATTTTACAAACATTTCTAATAATTTGCGTGTATGCACTACTCGGTAGGAAGTGCAGCAACAATTTTTAGGTAATGTTTTCATTAAAAATTTATAACCCACCTCCATCAGTACATTCACAGTTGGTCATGTTATATCAAAGTCATTACATTACCTAATAAATTTTGGTTCGATTTATGCATGTGATGACTTTAAAAGATATAAATTGAAATAGAAAAAAAAGTAGGTATTTTTTTAGGATACTTTTTTTCTCAAAATCATACTGCAAATAGAAAGAGAGCATTCGTTGGATATGCTAATAAAAATATAATTTTTTAAACTGAGACCAAATAAAGTACTGTTTAATAACTAGAGATCATCATGCAAACTTCAACAATAAGTAAACTCATACTACATACTAGTTGTAAGCTTTTAAAGGCCCCGAAATGACGAATGTAGATCATTTGAAATAAAAAAGAGGTAGTGGCCTACAAGACCATAAACTGAAAATAAATATGATTTATAGCAACAAACGACCACCACTGGATTACAGGCTCTAAATATAATTTGGGATAGGCACATACAGAATAAGACGAAGTTAAGTATGTTTGCTGGCGCCAAGCCCCATCCCAACCCCAACATTTGACAGTGATATAACAGTACATCATTAGAACAAACTATAAGCATCAGTTGAATAGAATTTTACATACAAGACCATAAAAAAACCACAAGAGACACAATGGACAGATCAAAGGGTACTCGCAGTTAATAAAAGCTAGTTTACTGTCAATAAAACTAATAATACAGTCATATGTGACCCTGGTATAATACTACTAACAACGTGCTAACTACAACATTACTTCGATGCAAATACAATAGTTGATATTTATTTTTAGATAGAAATATTTTATTCCTTTACAATTGTCGCCTCTGAACCAACATAATAGTATAAATAAGAGATTAATACAGGACAGGGTTAAAACAATGCCACTAACAGAAGAAAAATATATGATTTAACAAAACCAAAGAGATGTTTTCAATGCTACAGAATTTTACTTTTCTATTAAATTGAAATCTTTATCACTCTCTTGATGGGACCGTATCATATTATCTGATATGTTATTTAAACATAAAATTTACATTGTGGTATTCCAATAGAAAGATTTAAGATGCCATTTAATGAAACTAGAAATCCTGCATTTATCATACGTTCTAATGACATGTGATCAAATTGCTGATATCCCTCTTCTCAATTTTAATGTATGTGGTTCAAGATTGTTTAACCTCAGGAATAGATCTCCTTAGCTGTATTTGTCAAAACATTAAGAAATTTTGTGTTCTCAATGCTCTTCACTTTCGTACTGTTTTTAATCTTTTTAACTTTAGAGTCACTGATAAGGCTTTGTAGACGGAACGCGTAACAAATTTCAATTCTATTATATATGATGAGTTTATTAACAACCATTGAATTGATGCAACTGATAGAGGTTGTCACCCCGATAGTATCACCAGCCTAGTAGTCAACACGTCTGTGTTAAAACATGAATTATCATTAAAAATGGTCAAATTTATGAATAAATTGTTCGAAATACTGAAGATTTATACCAAAGAAATAGATTACCATATGTAAGCTATGTTTGGCAAAACTTAAAGGAACTTTGGTTGCTCAATGCTGTTCGTACTTTATTTAGCCTTAAAAAAAAAATCGGCGTCACTCCTGAATCTTTTGTAGACGAAATTCGCTTCTGGTGTACCAAATTTAAATTCTGGTATCTTTAATAAATTTATTTACTACCACTGGATTACATGCAACTACTGGTTGATTTTGTCATCCAGAGAGTATCACAATCTTAGTATTCAGCAGTTCTGTGTTGACATGAATTATCATTTATATGGTAGTTATAATAAATTGGTTCTTTTCTACCCAACGAATAAATTATCTTAGCTATAAGTTGCAAAACTTTCGGGAATTTTTGTTTTAAATGCTCTTCAACTTCGTACTTTATTTTATCTTTAATCTTTTTGATTGGAGTATGAGTTTTTTTCAGATACACATATTCGGGAATACGCCTAAATTTGTTTTGAAGTCATACAATGTATATACAATACAATAAAAATGGTACCGAGTGATAAGAATGATTGATTGTTGGTTGCTTAACGTCCAGTGGCAAATAGTTCATGCATATTCAGGACGAGAACAAGTTCACAATAAATACAATTATCACCGGCTTAGTATATTCTAGGATTTTGATTGGTTAACGCACGTCGTTACAAAACCTATAGCCCCGGGTGTTGCTAACCCATATCCCCGGACGTTGCTAATCATTGTCCGGGAACTTCACGCAAGTTTTCCTTAGTTCCATGATCGCTCCTTGTGAAATATTGAATTCTGTAGATTATCTATGGTGTTTGTAATGAAATATTTAATTCATTACAATTTTGTCCTATTATTGCGATCATTTACACTCATTTCATTAAATGCATCACTTGACTACCACATTTTCAAGGAATGGGACTACTGACCTAGCTATGCAAATGACCCACGTTGACGTCACACTATCTATGACGTAACTCTCACAACATTGAGCGCCAAATTTTACTCAATCAAGTTTCTCTGTCTCCGTATTAAAAACGTCTTATATTTGACTACCTGTAGGGTTCTACCAAAGGTAGTACCCTACACCCCGTAGAAACTATGTAAAATATCTCGCCTTTAGTACTCTGTACACCCTTCGGCTACGCCTCATGGTGTACTTAGGTACTTCAGGTGTTAAAATATCCATATCTACGGATATGAACGTAGATAACTTATATAGGTAGGTTGATACAATAGAGGCCATCTGGGATGATGGTCGGGAAAATTTGTACTGCCACTGGAAAATGAGGGTATCTTGGATAGGGAGAGACATTTTGCCTTGCAACAGGCCACCTCCGGACCCCTCAAAAGAGTTGTTGCAAGGGTTCTTAACGTGCAAAGCGTGTGGCACTCTCTTTACACAAGGCATCGGATTTAACGTCCCCCTTCTGACCGGACGTGACTGCGAACTTGATACATCCCGCACAGCCAAACGGACGCCCCACTTTGGCAAGCGTTTTACTGCCGGTCGGGAGAAGACCAAGTGACCATATTTCTTAACCCAGTCACCCTTGGGGGTCCGAGTGATAAGAATGGCATGTGATACATTATACGTTAAAACAGACAGAAAACGATCCAGGGACACTTGTTTAAATAATCTACAATATCAGGAGCCTGTAATTTAGAAGTTGTCGGTGATTACTGTATGTTGTACTGTGTTTTTGTTCATTGTTTTATCATAAATCTCGCCATAATGTGACATATAACTGCTTAGGTCGTTTGTTAGATTGTTGTCTTATTCGAAAATGTACCAATTTATAATTTATATACAAATTTGTGTTACTGGAAACTTATCACGATTCTTCACTCATAGTGAAGTTGATGAAACATATTATAATTGGATCATTAGAGAACTATTATAACATGATTTAGACTAATGTCTACTCTATTCCTAATTTCCATGAATTTGAGAGCTTTACGTATGGTATAGTCTGTTTCTATTGTTAAAGATATCCTTGTCTCTTCTTTTTTTTTGTAAAGAAGGAGACGGTTGTCAGAATCTCCTTTTCATCTATTCAATATATTAGAAGAGAAAATCTTTAATTCTTTATTGAACATCTTCAATAAACAGTTTTGAGAAAAAAATGAAAGCGGTATTGTTAGCATTGAAATTCAAAATATAGTACTTTTACCATGGTTTTGATATAATAATATTTTCATTGGTTATGAAAGATGGACAAAAGATACCAGAGGGACATTCAAACTCATACATCATAAAAAACAACATATAATAGTACACAAAAGACAACATAGAAAAAATAAAGACTAAGCAACACGAACCCCATAAAAAATCGGGGTGATATCAGACGCTCTGGAAGTGTAAGAAGATCCTGTTCCACATGGGGCCATCCGTCGTCATGTTATAACAAACCCGATTCTAAATCGTATTTGGTAGGTCACGTCGTGAAAAGTGAAAAGGGTTGTAGTTTATACGACATCGGAACATATTTGCTATCATCTTTTTAATAGATAATCCATAACGATCAAATAACCGGATATCGTCCGTAAAATTTACGCAGGGATGATTTCAGTTGCACCATTTGGAAACTTAGTTTATCAGCATCCTTGTGAGCAGCAGTCCTCCATCAAGCTTAAGGAAATCATGATACGGAATACAAACCCTTAAATAACGTTTCAATTGGGAGAATATACTCCGTATGCAGGTTGGAATGTTGCTACATAGATATTGAAAATTACAAGGCAAGATATGAGGCAGACGTAACTGTATCTGGTGTATCCCTTATCTCTCGTTCAATGGGATAATATGTTCAAAATAATCACCAAATTCTAAATTACTTATTGAGAGATCATCTATAAAGCTGAAAGTAAAGTTGAGGAAAACTGCTAACTTCTGTTTTCTTTCTCCTCACAAAGTTCCTATATGATGTCAGCCTCGTAAGAAAAACAGAACAAGTCGAAAAGAAGAAGGGGGGCGTAGTCGGTTCTCATGGGAATGCAGATAGTTCGTTTAAAAACACGTTCTCTAAACGTAACAAATGTGTTGTCAATCAAGCTTCTTGATGTATGTCAGTTTAACTTCAACTACGTGTGTTGGATCAGAGTGAAGTTTTACAAAGTAGGAGTTGTCCCTCCTTAAGACAAGATATTTATATCTACGTTGGCCATTCTTTTGATTAAACAAAGCAATATCATATCTTTCAATTTGTCTTTTAGTTTGTATTCCGATATTACTGTATACAGTGTAATAAATCAATGTTTTAATACTATTGATACTCAGATGAAAGAGGCTTAGATTGTATGTAAGTAAGATAAAAGAATAAGTAAATAAATGAAAATTGTTGGGTAAATATTGACCGATATATAACACGCCTACTTATTGGGATCACACGTTTATCAAAACGAAAAGAGCAAAGATATTAACACATGTTATTTCACCCTGTTCATCCTCTCCACCCCCCCCCCCCGCAAAAAAAAAAAGAAACTGGTAAATCTTAACAGATTTGTTTTATAACATTATCATAATATATACATAACGCTATTCTGAATGGATGAAACTTTAATGTTTGAAGATAGCATTATACAATTCATCTACTATGAGAAAGTCAGCTAATTAGAAAATCTATCACTTGTGTTATCAATGCCATCAAAATGTAGTGATTTTGAGTTCTAGTCTGGTCCCACGAATTAATGTTGTCCTGTTATATTCCCATGTGAAAGTTATATCTATAAAAGCTGTTCGAAAGCACGAAATTTACAAAGCGTTTATTTCATTTACATATTTATACGTATTAGGATTTATCCATGGAATATTAATTCCGATAGTCTCGAAGTCACACAGTTTTAGCAATAGAAATATAAAAGGTTTTAACATATGTATACAATTGATATGATTGACGTTTTGGTTTATTATGAACTAATGATATTATCATATGTATATGTACTTATCATAATCTGTACTTTAATATCTCCTAATCCAGCAGAAATGTTTTTGAAATTTTTGGCAGATCAGTCATGTTTACCCATACAAATTGCGTAATTGAAAATGATAACTTTGACTTCGTAATAATTAAGCACAAGAGATATACATAACAATATTAACGAAGTAGTATGTGATTGTTAATATCACACCTTAGATTAGAATACAATGAGACTTGAAAGAATTCCCAATAGTATGTGTTTATGTTCCAACGGTCCGACCATAAGCGTACGGTCCGTATAAGTATACGCGTACGGTCCAGTACGAGCTGACCATACATGTTATTTGATAATATGGGTTAAATTGAAACAATCTTTATTTTTAGTTTTACAAATTGTTATTGATAATTTATTACAATTACATAGATACAATGAACCAACGAACACTTGAAATTGAGTATTTGTTTAATTGTATATCTGAATCCTATTTTGGTACTCTTGCCCAAGGTGACACAATTCAAGTAACGTAATATTTTTCACATTTTCATGTATGCAATTCATGCATGTTCCTTTTTTGCATTTGCTTTTTTTGGTAAAGATGCTAAATATTCTAAAACAATTGATAACAATTGATCTCCTACATAATATTTACTTCCGATATCTTTAATTTCAGTGTTCATAATACAGTTAATGTATAACTGATCGACATGGTTGATACAAGAGATTAGCGTGAAGTAAAAAAAGTTAAAATATAAAGTTTTTGTTTCAATTGTAATTGCACTTTTTTTTATATTAATTTTAAAGTTAAGTTATGGATCTGATATATGCATTTGTATCTAATAAACTTGACCAACTTGATAATATTAGTCCAAGCGTACGCGTACGGTCCGACCGTATGAGTATTATGAAAACGTACGCATACGGTGCAGACCGTACACGTACGGTCCAAATACTCAGACGGTCTGAAACATTTACATTAGTTGCCACAAATCGAAGACATAGAAATGTTTCCCTGTAAATATTTCAAAATAAAAGTATAATTGTGAGGGATGAACATTCGATTTTCTTGGTGTGGGCTGGGGTGGGCAGACAATTTTAAGCATGAATTACCTGGCCTGTTTTGAACTAAAAATAGGTATCAAAAGAAACAAAAATGCTGCTATCAAACGGTTGTCCTTAAAGCTTGTTGTTTGTATTTCTGATTTTATAATATTACTTTAAATTCCTTAAATTCCCGCAGAAAACAACTGAATATTCACTTGTTTGCAATAGATAAATCAATATATTGAATTTATTGCACGTATGTCCTATGTCTGGTAATATAAAGTTGATCAGTATTTTCAGAAACATAACGTTCAGCCATTTTAAGTATTTGATAGTTTTTTTCCAAATATATACTAGGATATTCTTTGGGGTGTGGATAAACATGCCGAATTGTTTAACAGTGACAAAAAAAAACTCGCAAAAAAACAAGAATCGCTTGTTTCCAAAAAAAAAAATCAACATGTAGTTTAAAACTTATCATTACATGGAATGTCCCCCCCTCCTCCCCAACCGACTTACAATTGTATGCTTAAAGTATAACGAAATTAATTTTTGAAGTGTATAAAACAAGTGCTATTGATACACTGTCCACAGTAAGGACCCAATTTGTAGACAACAAAAATCAAAGACGAAATCTTGTCCCCCCCCCCCGGACCATTTATGTGTTTTGTAGGCACTGGCATCAATACATTATATATGAAAAATCATCAAAGATACTAGACATATTAGTTTGGATATATTTACGTCAGTCAGTCGTGCGTTTACTGAAGTTTCTATTTAATTCTCCCATTTTTGTCATGTTCCATGTTTCGTTCAACTTGATAAAAAGTTACAATCGCATCATATAAACATACCACAAAGAATATTGAAATATCTGAACCAACTCTGTACAATTCTTTGGATACCCCTCGTTTCAACATTATAAAAATCGCGAAGAGTATGCATGACTATTATCACTTAAATGTCAAATCTAACAAAATAAAGTCATTCATCAGAGATCCTCCTTATTCTATTTTTTTGTAAATAGTTCTTAACCAATAATACCCAATCGTTCAAAATTTAATCATAGGGACCAATTAAAACAGGTTGCATGTTGAGCAACATTCATTGGGACTCAAGTATTTAAAAGTTTAAAGTCCAGTTTAAAGTTACATATATTTTGTTTGTCGATGACACAACTAAATTGACTAGAAATGTATTTCAGTCACGCTATTCTTCTGGTTCATTTTGTGGTTTTGGCTGGAGCTGCTCATTTACAGAAAGGTAAGCGATCACCAAGCTATGTATATTAAATAGATTACTATTTCATTTTCATTTTCTTACCTACTGCAAATCATTTGAGACGGAATCTTCAATATAAGGAGCCTGTAGTTTGAAGCGGTTTTCAATTATTGCTACAGTTTTAAGCTGTTTATTGTTTTTTCGTAAATCTGGCCGTTGGTTTTTTTTAATTGTTTTACATATTACCTATGATTATTTTCTTTCTGACTTAAATCATTTACACTTCAAAGGTATGCTGCATGCCTACTTTTATGCCCACTTCTGTCATTTATTACCCCTTCTTTATCTCATCATGAAATACAAATCACGGATTTTACTAAGAATTTTGCAAGCCGTCTTCCATTTAGATGCTGAAATAGTAAAAAAACAAAAATGAGTCCATAGTATACTGATGCCACTCTGGCACTATTACTTTCCATGTTCAGTGGACCGTGAAATTGGAGCAACACTTTAATTTGGCATTTAAATTAGAAAGATCATATCATAGGGAATATGTGTACTTAGTTTCAAGTTGATTGGATTTCAACTTCATCAAAAACGACCTTGACCAAAAACTTTAACCTGAACTTCGTACTATCATTTTCTATGTTCAGTGGACCGTGAAATTGGGGTCAACATTTAAATTGGCATTAAAATAAGAAAGATAATATCATGGGGAACATGTGTACTAAGTTTAAAGTTGATTGGACTTCAGCTTCATTAAAAACTACCTTGACCAAAAACTTTGACCTGAAGCGGGAAGGTTTTGTTAAGGGTGTTTGTTATATGTTTTATTTTTAATCGTTATTTTTATGTCTTTTTGGGTATTTAGTAAATCTTTTGGGGAGAACGGGTAATCGTTTTGAATTGTTTTACTTTTTCGCTTGATAGTTATTTGTTTTTACAAAAAAACTTAAACGAAGTTTGTATGAATTGAATAACCTTCATTTAGGAAATGCGTTCAATTTCTTTCTTTCTTTTTTCATATAGAAGAAGTAGCAGAAACCATTAATGAACTGGATAACAATGACGGAAGACAAATACGCAAGGTAAGTTTGTAAAACATTTTCAAACTTGATAATAATATATGGTCTAATAATTGCAACGATCAACATCCAAACTATTTTGATCATGTTTAAAATTAACTGATGCATTTGCCAAATTAGATTATAAATTGAATAAGAGTGTAGATTTCACAATATATGTGTTTAAAGATTAGCTGCAATAGACAAAAGCTTCACGCAATATCTCCATAAACAAACTAGCTCAGTTGGGGATTCAAGGGGGAGAAAGGGGTATACGTACCCCCATTGATCGAAAAAAGATATCATATTGAGCAATTAGTTGTCAAAAATGTGTACAACATAGCTACACTCTGTGGTATTTCGTCACTTTATGGCCCTTTCAATAATCCTGGATCCGACTAGGAACTAGCTTCATCATTTGTATTTCATAGGTAAAATTGGTGACTGATACGAGAATGTTTCAGCTTATGGTATATTTCATTACATTTATCAAATATTACACTCCTTAAGAAGCTAGTTTGTCTCGTGAAATAGTGGGGTTATTTATAAAATATATTAGCGAGTTAAAGTCATACATGCAGGAAATGATACTTTCCATAATAGATTTATCCCATTTTCGTTATCTCTTTAATTTGATGCATTCTTTTAAAACTATTAAATGTGCAAAGGCTACTGTGACTGAAAAAAACGTATGCTATAATCTTAAATATAAGACCTGAATTAAACGAACATCGTTGTTCATAGGTTATTCATGGGAAGTTGTCTCAGAAAAAATAATAAGAAATCTCATTATTTTTATATTACGAAAAAGACGTTAGGCTAGCATTATGATTAAATGTTTCACCATCGAAATCCGTGGAATCTTGTTTTACGTCAATTAATAATTAGTGTATGTTTTTGTTCTGTAACACAACTATTTTTACACATACGCGTCTTAACTTCAATTATTGCATATAAATATTTCCGGTATACTTAGTATAAAATTGTCTTACAGATGTTTTGAGGAATAGAAGTAAACCTCGTTCATCGTATAGTACTTTGCTATTTGTTCTGTGTATAAAGCTCTTTTTCAAATTTTACATGTACTTATGCTTTGCAAAGTGCGGCCTTGATAACAAATATAACATTATATTGTATAAAATGATTATTTCAGATAAATCAACACAGGCAATTACAGGATAAGGATGAACGCTATATCAGCAATTATAATGCCTTTCGAGTCAAAAGACACCTTACGAAAAACCTACGGACACTTGATAAAAAAAAGGGTATCGATGAGGGGTACAAACTTGATAATCTAACGGTATGTTTTTTAATCTATTAATCTGAGAAATAAAATAACTATTAATTATCCTTAAAACATTTAATCTAAATGAGAAGGTTGAACTGAATTCTATCAATCGTTTTGAAATTTAAAGATTATTAGTTCTTCATACATTCGTCATATTTTTTACATATAATATATACATGTTATTTAGAAAGAGTTGTCATATTTCCAGTAGAGTTAATAGAATGGATCGTCTGTTGATGAGTGGCCAATATTAACGGTTTTTTTTTCATCTGTAAAAACAGAACCTCATTCAATAAAATCTAATAACAAAACGATGATTTAAGTAATGCAATTAATATTGGAATATAAGATGTCAATGATATTCTTATGGAATTAACCTATGTAGTTTTAAGCCTCTACGAAGCGAAATGAAGAACTAGAATCTAAAATATCAAAGTAAAGAACGAATATGATTTAATAAACATGTCTATCCTTATAATCACATCAAACAGCGATGTTTGATAACCTGATGAAAAAAAAATTCAAACGTATACATTCGTTAAGTTGTTAAGTCATTCTTTCCAAACAACTTTACATCGCACCTTATCAAAAGTAGAATAACGAACTTACCGAACTTCAAGAAAAAATTAAATCGGAAAATTCAAAGTAACTGGACAAATTGCAAAATTAAAAGTTCAAACAAATCAAACGAAAATTAAGAATATTCCTGACCTAGTACAGATATATCATTATGTAGAAATGTGTGGATTAAACCTGGTTTTATAGATAACTCAACCTTTCACTTGTATGATTGTCGCATACAAGTCCATTAAGTTAACCATAATGTGTGAACAATTCATCAATGAATTTTAGCACGAGTAACTAAACATATCGTAAATCGATTTTGGAGAGACAAATTAAAGTAACAACAAATAGAAACTGAAGGAATTTATCATCTTACAAGAAGGCTTGTTGTTCAATGTTAAGTATTCTGTGCAATGCTTGTAGACTCAAACAAAGTTATACAAATGCATTTTAAAGAGAAAAAATACAATGATGGAGTACTATCTTGGGACAGTAATCTGATAAACTAAAATATTCTAAATACACGTTGAATCTTAAAGAGTGGAATTGTCATACATGTTAAGCTAAATGCGAGCATGTGACTGTTGGCTGAAACTTGAAATATAAAACCATGAAAAACGTTGATGACGTCACGGTCACATGACTTAATTACGTCTATGGGCTCATAACAAAATAACGTCAGCCAATCAGAAGACGCGTTACATCCAAAATTAAATTATAAAGCTGTAATCGACAAAAATTGCATAAAACATTCAGGGCATCATTATAAAAAGCTATTTTTAAAAATCAAACAAAGAAATAATTGAAAAAGGGCTTTCGTTTGATTGGGATCTGACATAATCTTGAGATATAAACTTTCCGGCAAAAGTCTTGGTCGACAAATTTCATGTTTTGTTTTGACTTAGACCGTGACGTAACACGGTCCAACCATTCTCAAACTAGGATCTCGGATATAAGAACATGTCGGCACCGCAAAACAACACTTGAACACATTGATTGTGTTACATTTTAATGTTGTGTAGTTGTTCTCCTCTTATATTCAATGTTTTTTGTGTCCATCGATTTACGAGTTTTTAACAGCGGTATACTACTGTTGCCTTTATTTATACTTATTTTTTTCACAGGATCTTGATCCTAATTCGTATTTGGCGTTTTTATTGGATGGAATGAGTATTGATGACCACGGAAAAGTACACCAGGTACAGTTTACTTCATAGATAATATATGTATTCAGTGTTCAAGTAATCTTCATTTTGTCATTTGGAAAATTATGCGTTGACCGTGGTTACCGTATACTGTATTTGATTGTATTCCACAATTTCATTATTTTCTTATCTGAAAATTTTGATTCATGTTTTTTTAAGAAATACAATCAGTAACAGTGTGTGATTACCAAGTGATACTAACACTCACCCTTTTTTCATCATTCGTTCATCTCATTGTTAAAACAATTGAGCATGATAAAAGATGTACTATTACACATTGTTAAATACACTAAACAAAATTCATATGAAAATAAGGAGCTGTGATATGATAAAGTTAGACAACTGTTCAATAGAGACGATTAAGACAGCTAAACACACTGCCTTTATCAACAACTATAGCATGTGAAAAGACACGACATCATCAAGTGTAAATTAATTCAAATTAGAAAACTGGCAATACTATGTAAGTTTAAACTTATAGAGATTCTTTATGATTATTAATTTAAAATGTTGAAAACCCTCCTTCTACGAATGACAACATATCACCACAAATAGCAAATAAGTCCTTGTAACATGAAAATCTCTATATATTGTAAAAGTATGTTCATTTTAGTTTAAAAACAATATTTTTGAATAGTTTCCATTTTTAATTTCACATTCGTTCACGGTTCAGGGTACGATGATGCTGGTGATGTCAGAAATAGACAGGAGGTATTCACTTTTCTCTTACTGTACCATGCCTAATCAGCTTATTTTACTTATCATATTTTACAATTTGATAAAATAACCTGGTAGCTGGAAATGTTGAACTATTGTTACCACATGAACGCTTTACACGGGGATTTCGTGTTGTATATTTTTGTATGTAGGATTGTATTGACTCTTGTTTTTAGCCTTTCTTCTTTTTGATCATGGTTTTAGGAGCCTCTGGCCTTTGTTAGTCTTGTATTATTTTAATTTTAGTTTCTTGTGTACAATTTGGAAATTAGTATGGCGTTCATTATCACTGGACTAGTATATATTTGTTTAGGGGCCAGCTGAAGGACGCCTCCGGGTGCGGGAATTTCTCGCTACATTGAAGACCTGTTGGTGACCCTCTGCTGTTATTTTTTTATTTGGGCGGGTTGTTGTCTCTTTGACACATTCCCCATTTCCATTCTCAATATTATTTATTCGACCAGGGTATTTGAACGCCCTCTTAGTTTTTGATGTATCTCTTTTAAAATAAAGTTGCTATAATGGAGTATCATCAGTAAGTTCTAAGATTTGTTTACATATTTAAAATATTTTAGTGTTTTAAAATGTTTGATGATGATGACTTGATATATATGTATTGTAGAGGCTCTGAGTTATGATGCTCATATACATAGTTTGAAATTTTTATTTTTAACATTTTGAAAAACCTCCATGGAGTAATGATAATCTATCACTAAAAATAGCAAAAAAAAGTCTTCGTAACCTTTTACTGTATCATAAAAGTCTCTATATATTGTAAAAGTATGTTTATTTTAGTTTAAAAACAATATTTGAGAAAATAGTTTCAAATTTTAATTATCACATTCGCTCACGCTTCAGGGTACGATGATATAAAAAGTAAAATCACAAAAATACTGAACTCAGAGAAAAATCAAATCGGAAAGTCCATAATGACAAAGTCCAATATTCCTGGCTACAGGCATTTTCAATTGTAGAAAATGATGATGTCTCTATATAAAGTATGTTCATTCTAAATTTAAAACAAAATTTAGAAAATAGTTTCCATTTTTAATATTCACATTCGTTCACGGTTCAGATAACGATGATATAATTTGGTGATGTCTCTATATACTGTGAAAGTATGTTCATTTTAAATTCAAAATAACCTTTATAAATAGTTCCAATTTCTAATTTTCACATTCATTCACGGTTCAGGGTGCGATGATATAATTTGATGATGTCTCTATATACTGTGAAAGTATGTTTATTTTAAATTTAAAATAACCTTTAAAAAATAGTTTCAATTTTTAATTTCCACATTCATTCACGGTTCAGGGTACGATGATATAATTTGATGATGTCTCTATATATTGTGAAAGTATGTTCATATTAAATTTAAAACAAAATTTTGAAAATAGTTTCAATTTTTAATTTTCCCATTTGTTGAGGATTAAAGGTAAGATGATAGAATTTATTGATGCATTAGCCATTATAAGACACAAAGTATTCATCAATCCGTTATTGCATCAAGAATAATGAACTGGTTTTACTAATCATATTTTATGTTTTGATTAGATAACCTGGAAGCTGGAAATTTTGATCAATAGTTAGCACCTAAATGATTTACGCAGGGGGTTCGTGTTGTAAAATGTTTAATTGTGTGCGTAGTATTCCGTTGATTTTTGTTTTTCTTTTGTCTTTTGGATTTTTATCATGGTTTAAACCTCTTTTTTTAATTATTGTTTTTGAACGCCTTCTTGATTTTTGGTGTACTTTTTTTGAAATAAGGTTGTTGGATTCATTTGTGATATTGTGGTGTTATCAGTAAGTTCTTAAATGTGTTTATATATTTAAAATTTAAAAATATAAAATGATAATGATGACTTAATATATATGTTTTGTACAGGCTCTGTGTTATGATGCTCAGAAACGTTTTTTTTTTTTAACATTTAAACATTTGGTCCTGCACGAACCCGAAAAAGTTATATCTTAAACACCTAAGAGCTGAATTGGTGTCAAATGTGTAAATCGTCCCAATTCGTGGTTGTTTTTATATTCCTTTCCTTATATTTACTTTATCGTCTTAGGATTTCAATTTTTGGGGTTTTAGCGTTCCCCACTTCGGAAGCATCATATACGAAATATTTACATTGAACATTGCATAGGCAAAATATTCCTTTTTGTTACATAAAAAAAACGTTTTTTCCATTATTACCATAACCATATTTTTGACCATTATATTTTTTTCTGTTTTAGCCCATTGGACGTAATATCAAGAATACAACGAGAGCCATTGCATACAACTTAGATAAACATCTAGTCCCTCCTTCTGTGAGTAGTTTCATATAGAGAGTTTGAGTTATGACAATATTTTAATATCAATTAAACACATCAGTATTGATAACAAATATAAAAGTAATGTCAAGTGAAAAAGATTATAGAAGAACAATATTTAGTTTATGATGACGGACAACACATTTGGGTAGTCACTAGAAAAGACAATATGAACGATAAGGACAGAATTGAGGTTTTGTATCAGGCTACCTAAAGAGATGTTCACGAATTTTATAACATCCAGAGACCGTTTCATAATGGGTCAAAAAGAATCGAACCCTCGCCTTCCTTTCCAATTTCATTTTGTAAATGTATATATACTGGTCAACTAAAGAATGATACACAAGTTTGAACTAGGATTTATCTTTAAAATATAATAAATACGAAAAACTGTTTAAATTATTTACAAAGAAATTCATATTTTGAATTAAAATGAAGTTAGAAAATACCGAGTTATTGAAGAAAATGATGACAAGAATCGGCACTTGATTTCGAAGATGAGTTAAGTTTCAAAGATCTGCAAAGGCATTCAAAATTTTAAGCAGCATCATTTAAGTTTAAAGTTTTAAGTTATGATATCGAGTTTTGAATTTTGGAGGTTTTTGCCTTTATATCAATGGGTTTGGTGAGCAAATAACACTCTGTAAAAGTTAGACGGGATTCGGCAACAATTTACCTCGTTGTATTGTATCCATTTTCGTTATATATGGAAAATGCATTGCCGTGTATTGTTTCTTTTGTTGACTAGTATACATGTATACATCAAACACAGTTGAATGAATCTAAGGTCAACTTTGACCTAAAATAGACAATTGCGACGAAACGATTTTCATAATCGCCTTTAAGCCCAACTACTTGTCTATTATTCATAGTTTGCTCATGTGATTAAGCGAAACATATTGCAATTTTGTCACCATCCTCTAACCGCCAATGAAAATTTTATAACAATATGAAATAAAAAATTAAATCATTGTCATTAAGTTCCCCAAAAACGGCGTATCGAGCATCGAGCATCTTAAGAGCATACAAAAAATAATTGCTTTTGGACCTTGATGACTTTGGTAATTTAAGAATTGACAATGCAAAATTGTAACCTAGGTTTAAAGTATTGTGTACCAATTTAACATTGTAAACAAACAGTAGACGAAAGGGGTGCCGAAAATCTAAAATTTAGAGGAAAGAGAAGCGAGTCAAATATTAATTGTCATGTATTATTGATCGACATTTTAGGCATGTCCTAAGTTTACCTTTAGTTCTGTGCGATATTTTTAAATTTTGGTTCTTCATATCATTCGAGATTTCGTGTGGCGTCCATTTCGCGGAACTGGTATATATAATGTTTAAGGGTCAGCTTAGTCCGCCCTGGATGTAGGATTTTTCGGTGACCGAGACAATGATCTGTTGAATTATTCATTAGGTAAAAGAAAAATTACAAAAATATCGAATCTCTGAAGACAATGCTAAGCGACAAGCCCTAATAAAATGGAAAAATTAAAAGCTAAACGAATTGATAACAACTGACATATTCATAAAGTCGTACAGACATTTTTTATTAAACCGGTTTTATAGCGAGATAAACCTCTCACCTCTGTGCCAGACGATAAGTCAACAAAGAAAAACAAAAAGACATATAAACAACACACTTTGCAAAAACAAATAAGATAACAAACAAATATACCATAACACAACAACATAATGACGGGATATATAAGTACAAATGTACCGTGCCACGTCAAATGGATAGTCACAAAAATGGACTAAAAAGTAAAAGATAAAATAACAAATACATAAATAGCCCTATGTTTTATAATTAAGATATGCATAAGCTCATCAAAGTTCCAGGATTGAATTTTTTCTCGCCGTTACTCTAAATCTCGTAATGAATGTAAATGAAGTTATCACATGTCTTATAGGGAACCGAAACAAATTAGCTTTCTGTCCTCATAGTTCCCTTTTAGATTTATGTAGTATAAATTGTTTCTTTTTAGGACCATCTAAGAGAAATTTTGACCTATTATTATTTGTGGGAACGAATTGTTCCTTATAGATTAATTCAACGTTTAGTAAGTTGATTTATATCTAAGACAATTGCAAATAAATAATATTCAAGTCTTGAACGGTACACTTTATTATATTTTATCATATACATACATACATGTATTATGGTTACCAAATGAAAGAATTAGATCATAAAAAGATGACATTTGTATAGCTTTTGGTCTCTTACCAAACTCAGTCAACATTCTCGCTTTCAAACATTGAAATAACGTGTCCACCGTTAAATCTGGAAATCAATGGTTGCATAATTTAAATACATGGTGTATACATGATAATCAGTTCGATAATTTATTATCTATACATGTTTGCATTAGAATCGAATTTAATGAATCAGTTTAAACAAATTTATTTATACTGGATTTGGAATCAAGTTTTGCAACTTATATAATCCTTTTTCACTTTGAGGGTGCAAGTGTTGCCTTGTGACGGCATCCGCCTGTGGTTTTTTTAATCTAAAAAGGTGTTTTTTACGTGCAAGAGATATGGCTCTTTCTTAACACGGGTCAGCCATTATTCGCCCATTCGGACGGACTATCATCGTTTCCTCAAGACCATTCTTGCAAATGGTGTCAAAGGAGAGCCGAAAATTCAGTCCCTGAAATGTTCATCTCGGAACAATAACAAGTCTTTAACCCGCCAAAGATTAATATTTGAAACTCCTAGGGACACCTTTCAAATATTTTTTTTATGATGACAATGCAAGGAAAAGATATTGTGGGACAATAAAAACTATAAGTCGACGAAAAGGACGCAATACCAAGGACCTAAATTATCGATTGTGTCATACCCCTTGTGTAACATTTTCGACGAGAGCATGGCTTGTAATGCATTCATAAGAGATGACGCAAAGGTAACATTTAGATGAAATCAGTACAGGTAAATGCTTGAGTAAATTCGAATCCTTCCGGTACGCTTGGTTTGTATTTCCAAAATAAGTTTTTAAGCGTCGGTAAACTCTTCTGATAGTTTGCAAATTTGTCACTTTGAAGCATGTATGTGTAAAATTAAGGTTTCAAATAGAATTGAATTTGTGCCGATGTTTTTGATAATTGATTTTCACTGCGCATGTTTGCAACATAGATTAACCTTTGACCTGCACTTATATTCTTAAAAACAAGTAATTATTCTATCATTCGACAATCGAACAGACCCTTACAGTTCCGTCTCTAGGACATCTTTATCAATTTATATGGTTAAGTTTTTAACTGATCTAATTTATAATAATTCTTTAATAATGAGAGGATCAGCGCTATAACACCAGGTTTCATCCACCATTTTCTACATGTGAAAATGCCTGTACCAAGTCAGGAATATGACAGTTCTTGTCCATTCGTTTTTTATGTCTTTTGTTATTTGATTTTGCCATGTGATTATTGTCTGTCCGAATTGATTTTCGTCTAAGTTCAAAATTTTTGTGATTTTGCTTTTTATATCTAATTAGTTTTGTTTGTTTTTCTATCTCTTTTTTCCTTACTCTTTAAATTCCTTTCATTCTAATTGTTTTCTTTAAATTTTATATTATTTTACACACAAAATTCTGAGATATATCAATGTCACTTTCATCATGTATGATGATTCAACCATTCGACACTAGAACAAAGCCTCGCAGTTCTCTAGGACACCTTTATCAATGAATATTATTAGAAGTTATGTATTTAGTTCATCTAATTCACTATTCTTAAATACCTTATTAGTTTCATTTATTTGCCAATCTATATTTGGGGGGGGGGGGGGGGGGGTTCACAAGTGAAATACTGCTTACTTAATCAATTCAGAAAACATCTTTGAAATATTAGCCTTAAATATAAAGATTAAGCCCAGTTGTATCATTATTTTTTCTCCTTCTGGCAAAGCCACCTAAAACATTAAATTATGAAGATTTTTTTTTCAGCTGCTGACGAAAGAACACGAGTTGTTAATGCAATAGCAGATTTTAATGAAAAAACATGTGTAAGGTGGATTCCATATGACAGCAATACTCATACTCATTACGTCATTTTTAATGATGGACCGTGAGTATATATGGGAACATCATTCAATGTATCAAAAGTATTAATATCATATCACTAATGTTAACAAGAATCATCAAGAATACCGCACAGTTAATATACAATATAAACCACAAAACCCCGACTTCTCTAATCTCACTCCAAGCAACGCAGAAGACAGAAAGTCTGATCTGGTACGGGAACAACCTGTGGTCTAGTTGAACTAGTTGTACATGCGTTATAACATTTCATTTTTTCGTGTGTTATTTATGACGACGGCCAGATTTGAACATGGAATAAAAAGAGCCACAGAATTTTGTAAAGAGTACAACAATGCGTTAAATCTGAAAAATTCCAAGCCTTTTCATTATTCATTTCTAACTTGTATAAGATCTAAGAATTCATGAAACTCGGTAAAGCCACGTATTCTCGATAGTTATATCCACGCTGTTAACGTGGTCAAATCATAATAATTTTCTGAAATTGAACCTTTAAAAAAAATTCTAAACAACTCTGATGTAGAAAAAATGGTGGAATAAACCTCGTTTTATATTTAGCTAAACCTCTCACATGTAAAATTTTATGATATTTAATTAATTTGGGATACAATACGAAAACTTTTTTGCTACTGGTAAACATTTGATTTACTGTTAGATCATAAGTATCCACGAATAGGTTGGTTTTTTTTCGTACATCATCGTTGAAAATAGCCCTACATGAGGCATCATATTAAACGTTCCCATTTCAAACCGGACTGCAAGAACACTGTACTTTTTCCCCATGGTTAACCATGATTCAATTGTAATACCTCAAGTACATATTTAATGGTGTACACTATTAAAGCTCGATATGAAATGCATGTTAAAGCTTTCTGTACAGATTTGTTTTCACAGCCATACTTTTAATCATTTGTTTTCTTACTACTTGTAGAGATTGCTCATCGTATGTTGGACAAGTTTCGGTTATTCCCCAAGATATATATTTGAAAAGAGGCGAATGCTTCGACGTATGTATTGGGTATTTTTGTTTTTTGTTTCTTTGATAACTAACATTACGATTATTTTCATTGTTATTCTCATTCCAAATAATATGATTTACATCAACAAATATAATTGTTCTTATATTAGAGAAAGGCATAAGATGCCAAAGGGACATTCAAATATTATAATTTTTTCTCTTCAAAGCACTACATATAGTTTACAATTTCAAGTCAAATGAAAATCTTTTTGATAATTGAAATGATACTAAAAAATAAAAATAAAAGACAAAGAATGAATAGGTTTTAGAAAAAAAGAGGGTAATATGGTCTTTAAAGTATTAAGATATTATTGAATTCCACGCAGAAAAAAAGCATACCTTCAATTTTTGAGTTTTTTCTGTTTCATTTTTTAGGGGGATTCCCTGCAATTATAGATTTTGATCGAAATATAACCATAACTGAAAAAAGTATTTTTAAAATCTACGAGGCCAATGTATATTCTCAGCTTATTGAATTCATTAACAGAAGAAAGAAAAAAAGTTGGCAGCTAGATCAAACGTCGGTCAAAAGATAACACTTAAAGCAACAGGTGCTTTCGTAATTTAATATGCAAATTACTTGAGTTTAAGCAGACCAGTCAGGACTTGTCAGAAGAGGTATAATCTGTTTTACCTGCCCTGTCAATGGTAAAACGGTAACTTTCGTTATTTAAAAAAATAACTGATTGCATTTTAGTATACAAATACAAATCGACAAGATAATCCTTGACACTATGAATAATATTATAGGGTTATTGCATGAATATTGGGGAATATTGTCCCGAGTAGAATTTTATATTGCACGAGCTTGCGAGTGCAATATATGTTCTACGAGGGACAATATTCCCAATATTCATGCAATAACCCTTTTATTGTATAGCAAAATATTTAAAGTAAAAACTGGTTTAAACTAAGATTTGATCATTGATGACGTCATGAATTTAGAAGATTTATTGCACTAGTGCAATATTAAATTTATTGCACGCTAACTTTTGGTTACTTTCTGTGGGAATATTATATTGCTATACAATAAAATGTTTTATTTCCCTTGATATTTCGTGTTATATTGTTACTTTTACAGCATGGAACAATTATTCATGAAATGCTACATGCCGTTGGTGCTGAGCATGAAATGTCTCGACAGGACCGAGACAATTATCTGACTGTTGTTATGGATAATCTCGTAGGAGGAACGGGTAATGGAAACTACCTGAGAGCTGAAACAAGTGATATTTATCCATTTGACCCAGCATCCGATTTAATGTATCCTATATATGTAAGTCTTATTTAGAATCATCATTTCTTTTATTTTCGGGTGTCTGTTTAATTGTTTCTGAAACAAACCTTGTAAAAAATTATATCCCCATTACGCCATGTCGGTTTTACCTTCGTAAAATGGAAGCCATCGTAGGGATGACGCGCTGCCAATTGAGCTCTTGAAAAAAAAAATCCACACAGCACCATTACGATCATTATATGCCAGTAATATTTTAATCGGCAGAACGGTAGCTAATGAGCATGTCTGATCGGTTGTCAGGTGGAATTTTCAAAAATTCTATAAAAATTTAAAAACATTCTAATTAAATACTTTGTGGAAGGACAGACTTAAAATGTTCAGTGTTTGAAGACTATAAACCCTAATTCTCCACACAAAAAAAATGAAGTTTTTTCGAAGATATACATTTTCAAGATCCACATGAAAGTCTGTAGTCAAGTACTATTAGTAAACATTTGCTATTCGAAAATACCTTCTCTGTGTTTTTGATTCATTAGTAAGGTATTTCACTCGACCCATATATTTCATTTTTTAGTACTGGTTGATGTTATAAAGTCAACCTGCAGCCTTGATATATAAAAATGATAGAATCTGAAGCGAGATGATGTGTCAAATACGTTTTCAAGACAAAATATTCAAGACAAACACGTCCTAACATATAGAGATGTACTCGATTTTCTCTTTTCGATGCAATAGTTACCCATTTTTGGGACATTTTTCGTGAGGCACATAACGGAAGGACAGAAACGAAAATTAAGGAACAAATCAATTGATATATTTTCCGTCCGTGGTGTTTTTATTTCCAACTTAATAGACACTTATGTCGTCGACTTGATGCAAATGCTGTTTGTATGAAAAAATAAGTCGTAATTTGTCCGAAAATTGTCCTTTTTTATTCACTTATCAGAATTGATGTTAAGTCGACATTTATCCTCGTCTGCCCTAAAACAATATGTTAGATGTGTCAAACTAAATGTATTTGAAACTGAACTTTAAGATAATCTACATTAACATTGTAATATTCAAACATAATAAGTGTTTAATGATATTAGTTACATAATGCACTAGTGACCTAATACGATAGATATAGCGTCAGTAAATTCCATATGGGGTGAGAGCGTAAAACACTGTGTAACGAATTTATCTTACTGACTATCTAAACCTGTGATATTTAGACTGATGGCCTATACAAGTGATCAAGTCTTCAATACTGTTAGTATTATGATCCAACTTTCATAGGTCTATTAAAAAAAATATAAAAAAATGTCAACAATAACAACTTGTTAGCTTTCAACTTGTTGTATGGAATTAATTTCACTCGTTCATTATCCATTTAATCGTCTGTTGTTATCACCGCCTTGTTGTTTGTATAAAGGGACACAACTCCATTACTAACCTTATATGGATTATACACAGCATCCACGCGGTTGCTCTTAACCAATCATGTTCTTAGAAATAAATAGGACCTTATATAGAAAGATATAAAACCGAGTCATCAATATGTCTCACTTAATATTGTTCTAAACGTTCCCACATTATTCTTTTCTAAAGTAAAAGATGTCATACTAGTAGTATGTGATTTTTTTTATAAAACAAAAGACATGTTGGAAAATTTTCAATCACAATTTTGATATTTTGGCAGTAATATTAAAACTTTGATTTATACCTCGCGGTCTAGTCAGTGTTGGCATTTCATATATCATTTTAAATTTGAGATTTAAAATACTAACGAAAATAGAGATTTGCTTCATTTTTTAAGCGTTTCTTCAAACTGACACATATGGACAACTTCAAACTAGAACCTTTTAAAAACGTGATGACATCAATTTTCCAATAAACTTTCCACTTCTCACCAGTAAACTGCCCCAAAGCTTTATCGCTCGCATATTGTGCATGATTGTTTATTGAGACAAAGAACTTAAGTCTTTAGAAAATAAAACAATAGTTTAATATGTAATTTAACATGACATTTTGACTGGTTATGGCGGATTGCAGATACTGAATACATAGCAGGGGACGAATACAGTGTCGACGTAAACAGTCTCGCCCCTTTTAGAGTTTATGAGATTACATGGTTTTAGTTTAAGCGTCAATTTGTCAACTTCATGAGTTTCCAAGATGTGAAAATAGGTAGACTACTGTTCCCTAAAAATATTGCATACACGTTGCTCTTTTTAA
Organism: Mytilus edulis; assembly: GCA_019925275.1. NCBI lineage: Eukaryota > Metazoa > Mollusca > Bivalvia > Mytilida > Mytilidae > Mytilus > Mytilus edulis. Next base: position 69,054,196 of record CM034360.1, read on the forward strand.
ATGATCCAATATATTTATTTTTCTTTATTATTCCTAAAACAAAAGTGCTAAGTTGATAATATTTATCATTGATTTCTATTGCCTTTATATTTGTAGTTCGTATTAGATCCTTCAATATGTTGTATATGCTTTTATTTCTTTAAATGTAGCGTATTTTGTAGTTTTGTATCATCATCTTTTTAGGCAGCCTCAATAAATGGAGATAAAACATTAAAATTCCATGACTGGAGACAAGAGTTTCTTGCAGGAAAAGCTACAGGTTTCAGTTTCTATGATATTGCTGATGTTACTGAGGCTTATGAATGTACTAGTAAGAATATCGTCATTAATACTGTTTAAAAGAGGGACGAAAGATACCAAAGGGACAGTCAAACTCATAGATCGAAAACAAACTGACAACGCCTTGGCTAAAAATGAAAAGGACAAACAAACAACAGCACACACGACACAACACAGAAAACCAAAGAATAAACAACACGAACCCCATCAAAAAACTAGGGATGATCTCAGGTGCTCCGGAAGGGTAAGCAGATCCTGCTTCACATGTGGCACCCGTCGTGTTGCTTATGTGATAACAAATCGGTAAATAGTCTAATTCGGTAGGTCACATTCATGAAAGGGAAGGGGATTGTAGCTACGTTGTAAGGAACATATCCGATATCATTTGTGAAACGGTAATTCCATAACGGTCAACCAACTCGTGATGGCGTCCGTAAAATTTACGGAGGGATGATTTCAACTTCACCATTTGGAACTCTTGGTTTAATAGCTTCCTTGTGAGCAGCAACCCTCTATCAAGAAAATCATGATAGGAAATGCAAGCACGGGAATTTCGTATCAGTTGGGAGATATATACCCGTATGAAGGTGCTGCTGGAATGTTGCTACTTAGAAATGGAAAGTTCACAATTGGATAGCTGAAATCATCTCTTTTGTCGTAAAGTTTTGTTTTCAACCTTACCCTCATTGTCAATTTCTAGATGTAAGTCAAGATATGAGGCCGACTTAACTGTATCTGTAGTATCCTTTATCTCTAGCTCGATTGGATAGGTGCGTACCACATAGTCACCAAATTTTGAATTATTTAGTGAAAGAACATCATCTATGTAGCGAAAAATAGAGTTAAAGGATATTGCTAACTTCTTATCTTTCTTCCTAAGAAGTTCCTGCATGAAGTCAGCCTCATATAAATAAAGAAAAAAGTCGGCAAGTAGAGGGGCACAGTTTGTTCCAATTGGAATGCCGACAGTCTGTTGAAAAACACGTCCTCCGAACGTAACAAATATGTTGTCAATCAAGAAATCAAGCATCTTGATAATATCATTTTCAGAGATTTTTTTGTTCGAATCAGAGTGATCCTTAACAAAGTAGGATTTATCCCTCCCTAAGACAAGATACTTGTATCTACGTTGGCCATTCTTTTTAACGAAGCAAAGCAATACCAACTCTTTCAATTTGTCTTTTAGTTTGGAATGTGGAATACAAGTGTAAAGAGTAGAAAAGTCAAATGTTTTAATACTGTTACACGATAAAAGAGATTGTATGTACTCTAATAACAGCAACGGTACCAATTTTTCTGCACCAGATGCGCATTTCGACAAATAATGTCTCTTCGGTGATGCTAAAGGATTTTTGGAATATTTAAGTATCCACATCTGATTCACGCCCCCTCTAGAAAAGGCAGTTTCACAAAAACTTTGAAGCCCGTCTTTGATTGCTGATAAAATAGATGTTAATAATTTCGAAAGAGGTTTCGTGGAGCAGTTGGAAGACCCAGCAATATACCGTTGTTTGTAAGGACACTTATGTAGTTTAGGTATCCAATATAGTGATGGCAGATCCAGTTCTTCATCTTTGGTTGAAATTCCAAAGGAACACAGAACAGACCTATGATTATCCAGGATTTCCTCTTTGGTAAGTGTCGTGAGAGTATATGTTGAGTGTCCAAGTGAATTGTCAATACCTAATTTGTTTATCAAGCAGTTGATGTAATGAGTTTTACACACAAAAACGATGTTGTTTTGGGCTTTATCTGCGGGGATAAAAACATATTTGTCATGGAGGTAGGATAGGTGCTTTGCAACATTTGGGTCTTTAAAGATTGACGTAGCATGGGCATTGAATGACCCATTCAGTTTCTTAATTCTGATTTGTATCAACGACCTCACTGCCTTAATCCATTCGGTCTTACTTCTCGTGCATAGCCCATTGCCTGGCATAATCCTCAACTGAGTCCATCAAAATTTTAAAGTTGTATTTCCAATTGATGAATTTAGGCTCGCGATATTTCGGACCTTTCGATAACACATTTCGTAGAGAAGTGTTATTAACAATGTTGAGGTTACCGGTGATAACGTGGCCGCAGGATTATATGTGAATTGGGAACTAGCACAAGTGCAATCAGGAGGTTTAGACTTGAAGTCGTCAATATCGAGATCCAGTGTTTGTAATTGAAAATTTTAGTTGCAATAAATGTTGAAAGATAAAACCTATGTCATTGTTAATTAAGTGTTCTGTATGAGTCGTTTCACAATAAAATCTCTCTATCAAACTAAAACCGAAAAAAAACACATCAATTATGAGAGGTTAACAACAAAACAACAGAACAACTCAAAAAACGATAAAACAACACACATACGATATATATACATATTAATATATATCGCCAATGGAAAAAAATATTTCCGAACATATTCCTTATTTGTTTTGTGTTTATAGTGATACAATTGTATTTAAATGTTAGAGATTTCTTTTGGACATAATTTCTTAAAAGATAGTATTCTTTCATGTTAATATTTCAAACGATATTTTATATTTTAGAAAAAAGGACCATGAAGTTCTCTTGGACTATTCCAATAATATATTAATATGTACTACTATTTTAGATTCGTGTGACTCACTACCTACCTGTCAACACGGCGGATTTGTTGATAAAAATTGTTCATGTGCTTGTCCTGGAGATTTAACTGGCACTGTTTGTCAACAACTTAAACAAAGTAGTTGTAAGTATATTCTGAGTATATAGTGTCTTCAACCGTAGTGTGATGCATTGAACATTTTTCTTTTACATTTGAATATGTGTACTAGTAGACTTCAAATAATTCCTGATTCAGAAGTACTTTTCTGCATGTATCATTATCTGGAACACTCAAAAACAAATAATTGAATTCAAGAAATTTACAGATAAGGAGAAACGTTAGAAGCTATCTAAATAAGTGAAATAAAAAGAATAGCACAGTTAATTTAAGTCCGTATTGCCTGATGGATTTGGAATTATTATTTTCTTTGCAAATCGTAATTTATCAAAATGGGGGATAGTAATAAAATTAACGGTACCAATTTTCTTGCATCAGATGCGCATTTCGACAATACATGTCTCTTCAGTGATGCTCGTGGCCAAAATATTTGAAATCCAAAGCTTATATAAAAGATGAAGAGCTATAATTCAAAAGGTCCAAAAAGCATAGCCAAATCCGTGAAAGGAATCAGAGCTTTGCATGAGGGAGATACATTCCTTAATATATAATAATTTCTATCGTTTTGTAACAGTAAATTTTAATAACACAAAAAAATCCGTATTTTCATGCCAGTACCGAAGTACTGGCTACTGGGGTGGTGATACCCTCGGGGACTAACAGTCCACCAGCAGAGGCATCGACCCAGTGGTAGTAGTAAAATTAGTAGTAGTAAAAATAGATATTGTATATCATATCAGTAACCAGACACCGACTAGTGATTTTGATGATACATCGAAAACTAACAGTCTATCAACAGTGGTATCAAGCCAGTTAATAACTTTATTCAAAGGTTTTGATAACATTGAGATATCAGGTAGGGATGAACATTTCAAAAATCTTAAGACTTTTTCCATAGGGAAAATATGAAACTTGAGAAAGTAAAGGTTCATTGAATTGACGCAAACATTAAAGATAAAAATGACATGACGAATATACTTATAATAATTTCAGTCAACTGCGGAGGTACTGTTAATATATCAGGCGGTGAAACATATTTCCTGACGTCACCAAATTACCCATCGAATTATGACCTCGATGTGCAGTGTGTATGGTTAATACAGGTATGTATAGTGAAGAAGCTAAACACAAAATGATACATTTAAAAGGCAGTGTGTAATATTGTGTTTATACATGTTATATTTGAATGCAGTATTGAATATATGTTATGAGAGATATTTGTAAAGATTAAACAGCGATATTTGTATCCCTTGATTATTGTTTATGATCAAAAAATTTGATCCACTGTAAAAGTTGGTTTCAAAGATTCGTATTTTTTTAAAGATGTTTTATTAACTGTTGTGTGTAAAATATGAATGACAGGTTTTCGACTGTTCGGTGTTTGGCCAAGGCTCCGTGTTGAAGGTCGTTCTTTGACCCATATTTTTTCTATACTTTTTATACATTGTGACTTGGATGGATATAGTTTATTTATTGGCACTCACATCACTCAGTGGCGTAGCTAGGTCATTTTTACGTGTACGCCCGAACCTCGGTAAGGGGCCTGAATGCCCAAGCGGTTCCAGGCCAAAAACAATAATACTGGAGGTTGATAAGCAGGGACAAGCCTCCGGAAGTTTTAGAGTAATAGAGAATGTCATAAAATTCCTGTCATTGAAAACTCATCAATAACATTTTTTAGATTCAATATAATTTATTTTTTATGTTTAATCTATTTTTGTGTTTAAAATCTATTTAAAATGAATCTAATGACGGTCATTGGTTTAATTTGGAGTAAACGCCCAAACCGCAGTTACCTTAAACTATGATTAAAGGGAGCCGTGGATAACCTTCAATCATTACCGAAGCAGTATGCGTGGTCTTTCATTTAGGAGTATTTTACTTTAAGAAAACAAGATGGATCAATCGCAGAAAAGTGTTCTCGACTTCTTTGGTAAAATGTTTTCATCTGACATTGAACCTAGCAGAGCGATGGCTTCTGCATCTGTCGATCTGATGTAGCAACGTAACTAGATCTTACAAGTATTTGAAAGCTTGCAATATGTTACTAAACGGTGTTTAGATCGTCTGACTTAAATCGCACAAAAACTAAAAAAGGAACGAAAACAAATGGCTTCTGAAATTAACCATGAAAATAAAACACTTCAAGGAAGTTTAAGTGAATTCGACGAAGGTTTAACAAAGTAATTGATATGTAATAAATTTTAACGTTAGACTGTAAAGGCAAAAAAAATACGGGAAAACTCATCATTTATAATTTCGTTATTATGCCCTGGATACTCGTTTGAGCATAAACAGTTTTTGTCCAGCTACCGTAAAAGTTCACAAATGTTTGACAAAGTTATTTATATCTTAAAACTAAAACAACATAATGAACCTGCATGTACATAGTTATAATATTGGCACTGCCGACGAAATTTACGATCAAAATAGCTCGCTTTCGCGACACAAATGTCATATGGCTCGACAAAAAATGAAAACCACATATCGAATCTTAGCTCATAATGAATTGCTTTAAAAAAAATAAAGGAGAGAGAGTATAGAATTAACGGTAGATTTAGAATTTGACAGAAATAATATGAAACTAATTTTCGTATATAGTGTATATATGTTTAAAGTGCTACAAGAATTCTTGGTGTTCCTTAATGGAAGTATAATACATACAGAAGAAGTCACCTTTAATCGCAATTACAAGCAATTGAAGAAAGAATTAGAAGGTTGATGTACTGTTAACTAATTGCTTTATTTTTATTTATATGAAAATATTTTTTTTTACCAAATTCAAGTGTACGACCGGTTGTTTTGACGTAAATTAGCTACGCGCATGATCACTGCGTTTAGTTATACTTATGTAGACTGAATACATGTCAAGTTTAGCAAATTATAATTCAAATAATTTCTTTAATGTTATATTTAAAGTCTTAATAATTTTATAGGGAGATCCTGGCAACTATATAAGAGCAACTGTTACCGATATGGATATAAGCAATAACGGCAATGCGTGTTATCACTGGATAGAAATGGTTTATGACCTCCTTGCCAACAAAGGTCCAATGTACGTTGTGTAATCTAAATGTATGAAACAAAGTCATATAAGAAAAAATTGCTTATGTAATTAAAATAACAGTGAAATTATATAGATATTCAAACTTACACATTTTCAAAGAGAATCTTACAAAGAAGCATAACACAGTGGCAGTCAAATACTTATTGTTTAGACTGCTATACGTGTGCAAATTATGTAGTAACCTACGTTTTGATCTTAAAACTTTCATGATCATTGCAATTGTTTAAACTACTGCTGTTAATTGCCTGACATTTTATGACAAATTGTTTAACAAATGAGACTACAATTTTCCAAAGTTATTATGCTGATGCATAGTGGTTATTTTTAGGCGATGCGGTACTTCGAACCATGAAGTCTGGGATACATCTTACGACGGAGAAATGAATACAATGATCATCAAATTTGACAGCCTTAAGGAGGTGATAAGGCTGCTTCCCGTGGTTTCAATATAACATTAGAATCAATTGGAACAGGTCGGTTAAAAGTATATATAACCATATATAAGTATCGTGTAATGTTTTTGTAACTGCCGTCAAGTTGTTTACTTTTTTAAAGAAGGCAATTCGTTTCTTTATATCATGTTGTTTAAAATTAGAATAAATGGATATGTGTATCTTAGTATATAAGATTAACTAAAAGCTACAGCCAGTATTTATTACATATTAGTTTTACTAGTATTGTTGTTAGGGGATGCCCTGAACGGTAGGTGAAACCTGCCAGCGAGGAATTATTCCCAAAATGATAAACAATCCCTCATTTGAGTAATAATTTGATAGCGTTATAAAAACAAACTTTTCATAAAATGGGTATTTTTGCTTAAAATGGCACTTTATATAAAATGGAATTACTTCTCCCAAATTTTGTTTGTATTCTTATTATGTTTTTTTAAGTAAGTAGCTTAAAACAGTATTTAGAAGTTTTCATAGGCTTGTAACTCCGTAGTAAATCAAGATATGCTATTAATTTTTATGGGTGTGCCACTTTAAGTAGAAGAAAAATGGAACTCCTAAATGATAAATCAGGTGAGTGGTTGTTACTCTTTTTGGAATAACTCCTCATTTGGCGGTTGCTTCCATCCTGCAGAATTGACTGCAAATAAATGAGGCTTTAAATTTCTGAGAAATGTGTGGTGTTCTATCCGGTATGTCAAACCGTATAGTATTAGAATGTAGAGTGTAGAAGTAAATACTTGTAAAGTAAAAGCTCATTATAATTACATCGACAATCTTAGTTGTTGGAAAGTGTGATGATTATAATATTTAGTTGGTTTTTTATCAACTCCAAAATGAGAATGACATAAAAAGATAAAAATAAAGAAAAAGGGGTATATTTAGATTCGATCAGCGCTTAATCGTTTACGATTTATTTCTAAACATTTGTTTTATAAAGCAAGAATCTTGAAATCTGATAAGTTAACGCCATGTTTAAAATAACACCCCAATCTAGCGGAGCTATACTAATATATATCTTGCTAAAACAAATTTGCTGAATATATTTACAATTGGGGTAAAAATAAATATATAACGCGAAGGAATATAAAATGATACATTTTCATTAATTTCTATGAAATAATATTTGAAATGTACTCATTATATATAAGAAATAAACAATGTTACAATGCAAATTGTTAGTGTTATAATTTAAGGCATGATCCAAAGGTTCACTAAGCTTTTAATGCATTTGTGATTTGATAAACATTACACTTAACATTTTGCATCGATAATGATGTATATCATCTTCGTGGTAGGTGTATCTCTTTCTTAACACATCTAATCCAATTAATATGTAAAATTATGAAGCCGGTTTAACTCACCATTTTTGTCGAAAAAGATCAGATGTATGCGAATTTGGTAATCGCAATAAACTTAATATATCAGTATCCGTAAACTCTTGCAAAAAGTATTATAACAAAAATACTTAACTCCGAGAAAAATTCAAAACGGAAAATCTCTATCAAATGGCCAACCCAAACGACAAAACACATCAAAATAATGGACAGCATCTGTCATATTCCTGACCTTGTACATTCTCAAATGTAGAAAATGGTGGATTGAATCAGGTTTTAAAGCAGTAAACCTCTCACTTATACGACAGTACCATTGATTTGATTGCTATTATATATATAACGATGCGTGTGTCAGCTACCCTTTGGAAAGTCTCAGGTTAGCTTTCATAGTAGGTTATTGCATGTCGATATAAGTATGCTGATTTTAGATATTTCATTTCAGTTTGGTTGACACATGTTAAATTGGATTATAAATGAAATGACAAATACTACTGCATTCCGTGCGAATAGTCCAGTGTGTGTTAAAAATGATTTGTATGTTTGGTTTTTTATTTTACAGTCGGTGTTTTGGTCAACAATAAGATATACAACGATAAATATTTGTGGTATAATTACTAATGGCATGATAATCTAAAAAATTTCAATTTTTGAATGTGAATATCTAGCAGTTTTTTAACACTCATTACAATAATCAAAGATATCTATAAATGTTATTATTATTTATAGGATGTGAGTTAAGTCCGTGTCTTCATGGCTCGTGTTACAGTCCAATGAATTCAAACAACTATACCTGTACATGCACCCAGGGATTTATTGGAACGAACTGCGACGTACCCTCAGGTTTGAAATAAACATACCATTGTATTTTCTACAAAGTCATTATAAACATGATATCGTATTACTGCAATTATATATATATATATAATTTTAAGTCGCCATTTGAGATCACATGGGCACGCCGAAGCTGATTTTAAAAAGAACTTACCATCACCATCATAGATCACAACGAGGATTGGTCAAAGGCCGACAGACTTGCTCGGGAAAATTTTTGGATAAGAAAGCTCAGGACAGTTTCCCCAGAGGGCATTAATGAAAAAACATAGAAAGGTCACTCATTTTCCCGACCATCACTAATTTTCCTGCCATCGCTTGTGTTCAGTAACTCCGGCTTCCGTACTGGACTCTTACACTTTTCAGGATTTTTTTAAATTATACTAGTTTTAATTACAGTTGGCAGGGATGTGTAAATACGCAGCCACGTTCAATTACTTACCCTTAGTAAAAATGTATTACTCCATTTTCTTATCATCAAATACTATATATTTGGGATGTTTAAATACGCAGTCTCTGTTGCAATTGCTCTACCGTTGTCATATTTTAAATATTATACCAGCTTATGTCGGTCAGGACTGTTTATTGGGACTGTATTTCCACGCAGTGTTTTCAACATTTCAACTGTCACCATCTATGGAAATTTAGAGGTGTGCCAGTACACATCGCAAATAACTATTTTTATTTTGGCATATCTTTGAAGTCTTTGCGCCGTGTTTGGAAATTTTTAAATTGTACCAGCGTCGCTTTTATTGTATAAATTTCAAAATTTTGAAAGTGTCTTAATTTGAATATTTTGACATGATTCATTTAACATCGTGCTGTTACCGAGGAAGGATAACTGTTATCCGAAATATCTAACATATTGTTCGTTTTATTGTTTGTTTGTTTTTTTGTGATGTTGTACCCTTTTAGACTTGTTATATATTTTATTTTGTAGTGTTCTGAATCATAGTTATATGATCCATCGCCCCGTAAGATTTAACGTTGACTATTTATTCAGTCATTTTATATATATATATATATATAAACGACTCATGATACTAGCGATTTTCCCATATTATATATCAAGACATTTGTGTTCTCTTGAAAGCGTTTATATCTTATAAGAATCACCTTTTTCCACGAAGTAAAACACAAACAGTTATATTATTCCATGAGATGTCATTTTTTTCTTAAATGTTGTAGTTACATTGTAATAAGATTATATACTTTTGATTAACTTATTGATATGTTATTTTATTGTTAATATATGGACGATAAAATCAGTTAAAAAGTCAAATCACAAAATACTGAACTCCGAAAAAATTTCAAAACGGAAAGTTCCTAATCAAATGGCAAAATTAATTGATAGAACACATCAAACGAATGAACAACTGTCATATGCCTGACTTGGTTCAGGCATTCTCAAATGAAAAAAAATGGTGGATTAAACCCGGTTTGAAAGCGCTAAACATCTCATTTGTACGACAGTCGAATCAAATTTCATCATATTGACTAAGATACCAGAAGGAAATGTCTCACTTAGGAGGACAACAACACAAACCCACCAAAAACTTTCAGATGCTCCGGAAAGGGTAAGTGGATCATGTCCACGTCGTGTTGCCCATGTTATTACAAAGACAGTAAATAGTTTAAATTGTTACTTCACATTCGTGAAAAGGAGATTAACACTGTAAGAAAATGTGTATAATATATCTTCAAATGCATTTGTCAACCACAAAAGAGGCGAAAAATATTATTAATTTTGTATGTCCGAAACTCTTAATGGATTTCCCTTTAACCCTATGAACTATATGACAAAAATGCAGCAGATACTTATATATTGAAGACTCGTAAGACAAGTAACTGGCATTAATTAGGCATTAATTAGGCATTAATTAGGCAAAATAAAACGAATGATGACGAAAACAAGACGAGCACACAAGACACAACATAGAAAACTCAGCAACACGAAATCACCCAAAACTGGGTGAGATTTTAGATGTCTTTTGTGGAGGACTAAGCACATCCTGATTCACACATGGCATCAGTTATGTTGCTTATGATACGTCAATTGATGTATGTAGATGTTTTTTGTGGAGGACTAAGCACATCCTGCTTCACACGTGGCATCAGTTATGTTGCTCATGATACGTCGATTGATGTATCTTCCGGTGTGGTCAAAATCGAGAATTAAAGGAAGGAATTTGAAAATACATTAGCTCACCATCTGTAAAGACTTCATCTTGACAAACCACATCAACAAGAAAATCTTCAAAACACTTTGCTTCTTCCATATAACATGGGTAATGTATTCCAACAACAAAAGCTAACCTCATCTTAGTAAGACCAACTCTTGAATATGCTTCCCCGGTATGGGACTCTCGCTAATCATACACGACATAGATTAGGTAGAAAGACGAGCAGTTCGCTTTGTTTATAGTGGCTGTAAGGACCAAGCCAGAAATGACAAAAATAGGCGAAACAGAAGACTGAATTATTGCTGCAACTATCTGTGTTAAACAGTTCATATAACACTGATTACTTGCACAAAATTTCTGTACAAATTAAAAACATTACAACCTGAACACAAAATATATAATGCTACAGCTGCATGGTTTTAAAACAATTTACAATTATGCCATATTCTAAAACATATTTTATCTTTCGGTCTAGATATATATGTTTATTTTGTTTTATAGTTGATTCAATATTCGAGTGTACTGCAGAGATTGATCGTTACTGTATGTTTAATCAATCCACTGATGATGATTTTAACTGGGAGACAAAAACAGTGAGTAAACATATCAGTATTGTTTATAAATTTTGTTCATTTATTCGAATTAAAGCCTGTGACGTTTAAAAAACAATTGAACATTATATTAATAATTTTTTGAATAAAGATAGGCAATACGTTTATCGTTTGATAGCTAAACATTGTAAACATAGTAGCTCTTACAAGAGAATATTCCATCAACCAACTACTGACACCCTCGATACAAATAAAGAACAGATAACAGCACATTGTTTATAGATTAATGCTTTTCAACTTTGTACTTGTTTGGCTTCATAACTACTTTGATATGAGCGTCCCTGATGAGTCTCATGTAGACGACACGCGAAAATTGTGTATAACATTATAATACTGGTACCTAACTAATTAGAGACCCAGACTGTATACAGTCAAAAACTGATGAGCGGTTAAAACCAGACCCAACTTTCCTTATTGAGACCGGACATAAGTAATAAATTGAAAATCAATATATAAGACTTGCACATATCAGTTAAAAAAGGATGACACTAACTTGATCAGGTTGTGTACCATATTTTTGCATCCATATAATTTAAACCTGAACATGAACACTATTTACATGTTTACTAAGACGTATGTGGTTGGATTATTTAAATTATATTTGAATTACTTTCATTTTTTATTAAAATGCAGCAAACCAATTTTAAAGCGGTATTAGCTGCCCTAAACACCTTCAACTTTAAACTTTTAACATTCTTAAAAGGTTTACAAGAGTTTCAGAGTAAACGATGAACCAGGCAAGGAAGATATCAACACTTACTGCGAATTTGTGGATGGTAGCTATCTTACAATCGACATGAACTCCGAAAAAGCGTTGAACATGTTCCTCCGATATGAGATTTAGATCCCGATGAAAATAGACGTGCATGGAATCAATGTTCTTCCTATGCTATTATTCCTATATTTTGGCAAATTTTATATCATTGAAAAGAATGTATAGCATCGTGTAACCTGTATAAGGACGAGTTTTTGCACATCTTTACCTTATTGCTGCTTATGTTTGCTTTTTTATGAAACATTACACACACTAAATATTATGATTCCTTGAACAATTGATTTCCAACTGAGGTCATTATCATATCAAAGGTCGATTCAGACGTAGCTAGTACTAGTCAGTTGATGCCTAATAAATGTCTTGCTAGTACTTTTATATATTGTTACTTTGATGGAGATTTGTCTCGTTGGCACTCATACCACATCTTCCTATAGGTATTTAGCAAGTATCTATGGTGTGTTATACAAACGTTGTATCCTACAACACGACGTTACACTAACAATGCGGCGTCAAAGAGGGTTTTTGACTAATTAATTTTTGCAAGTTTTATTCGTTTTTTTTATATGCTGTTGGTTGATTCTGGTTCTGTTCTTTTTGTGATATCATTTTATCATAAATTACCTCAAGTTGTGGAAATCGATTTAATAATGTTTACCTTTTAAGTTATTTCACCTAAAAATGCAGTGCTTACTGTCGCAAGTAATGTTCAAGTTAATATTGACGAAAAGTTCCGGCTTCGCTTGTACATGTAGTACAGGAATTACTGTCAGTTATAACATGAATTGCAGGACAAATTGCGAAGTAAAACATTCCGTGGACTTATATTAAGCCTTTTAATATAATTGGTGAATGCACCTTACTGAAGTGACGACTTTAAAGGATCTATTTCGAATTTTCGTAGTCCTTCCGCAACATAAATTAAAATTCGCATTTTACATTTAGAGGATTGTCTTGGTGTTTCCAATTTGTCTTTGCAAAAGTTGAACGAAGTTCATGTAATGAGATTGAATTTCCCTTTTCACAATTCTTTTAAATAAATCGGTAAAAGCTATAAACGATCAATAAAAATTGCAAAATTTAACCTGTGTCGAATCTATTTCCCGACCAGAGTCTATACATGTAGCAACATGCTATATTCTTTTTTTTTGGCAGCTATCAACATCTTTTTTTCCAAATTATCATGAACATTTAATTGAAACTTTAGGACATGTAACGTCGGAAATTAACGTTTTTAAACGTTTGGACAAAATGGCTACCGTTTTGTAATGTGTTGAAAAAATATATTCCTTTAAGATCCAAATATGTAGTTAATAAGAAAAGAATTTTGGCATTTTGTACTCTTCGTGTATCTAACTTTTGTTTTGATCAATTATAAATAACTTATTGAAATATCAGTTAAAAAATACGCGTTAACTGCTTTGAAAAATAAAATATCAACTTGGACAAAATGGCTACCGCTTGAAAAACGACTGTGTAAGAAGATTTTAGAAAATCTGCAATATTTGAACTCACGAACAATGAGGCAAATATTTGTACTTTTGGTAGATGTTATTATTGTCTTACTCTTTTTATTCGTTTTCCGCTATATCTACTTATAAAATTCACTTTCAGTCGTTAAGTTACCGAAAAACGTCGTTGGGCATTTTTCTTATTCCAGCTTAATATGCGGCCACCGAGTCAAATGAAATTTGGCAAAGTAACGGCTTTTACGCCACAAAGAACCGACACATGCCGTTGTTCCTGCCAAGTTTCCGGAAGATCAGAGAATAAGAAATATGATCACTCTACATAAGAGTCAAAACAGTTTTTCATAAATGTAACGTTGGACATCCGTTTTTTTTTCACATAGCTTTGTTATTTTAATCCTCAAATATACTAGATATTACTTAGTATATGATCAAGAGCTATAAAAACATAATTTAAAACATATATTGAATTTGTTTTAATAGTGGTTCGTGTTTGCTAACATTTTTTTTTGCGGAGGAAATTACGAAGATTGTGTTACAAATCCTAGAGGTTGTAGGAACAGCGTGCGTAACGTTACAGTCAAAATCGTAGCTATTGTCAATTTTGTGGTCGGATGCATGGTTCATTGACAATTTTCTATTCGCTCACTCTGTAAACATGGTAAATATTATATTTGTTTTTGAAAATAATCTTTGTTGCTATGTATGCACAATTGAAGAACCCTGTACGCAAGTTTTACTAATGGGTATCTGCCTTTATAAAACAGACATTTCGAGTAATTTAGTTTAGTTCGAGTTCAGTCACTGAAAATAGTTTTATTTCTTTCCCTAGTCTAAAAACATTCCACTTTTCTTCAGGGTCCAGTTAATACTGGTTATCCTGGTGGCGCAAAAGAAGGATTTGTATATTTATATACAGTGCTTAAATGGAAGCCAGTGGCTGAGGATGCAGTTATGTCAACTAATATATCTTTTCCAAGTGAGAGCTCTAAATACTATTATTGTTTTTATTTTGCTCGATTGTTAGTTGACAGGTAAAATTCTTGTAAAAACATAAGTCTAGGTAAACGAAGAAAATTTAAATAGATGATATTGACTAATTGAAACATAATATAATAAATTTCATTAATTTTATGAAAGCCAATGTATTACTCGATTTATTTCACTCGACTGGGCGGAGTATAACCGATTCGCTCACAATAAACCAGTCCATCTATAGATAGGTGTTTTAGGATAAACTCATCAATGAAGTGTCCAGTCATTGTTTTGTAAATTCCTTTGATGACACTGATAGGTGATTAGAAATCAGTAATACTTATAACGGCAATCATCCTTATCACACACATTTTCAAATAGACTGTCCTTATGCAAATTAAAACGTAAGCTCCGCCCGATCAGTTGAAATAACATTGGTAATATTACCTATGTTATTTTAACTGATCGAGCGGTGCATATGTTTTAATTTGCATAGGGACAGTCTATTTGATGATGTGTGCAATAAGATTGATAGCCGTTTTAATTATTATTGATTTATAATCACCTATCAGCGTCACCAAATGGATTAACAAAAGAACTGAGTGTATAATCTGGGATAAATAATAATTCATTGATGATTGTATCCCAAAATTCATGTCTATAGTTGGACTGGTCTTTAATAAGTGAACCGGTTAAACCCCGCCCGGTCAAGTGACATAAATCAAGTAATATAAGAGACGAAACAGCTCGAGAGCAGGGATTCATAACCAAAAGGACATAAAAAGAGCCAAATAAATCTAAAATTAACAAAGGCGTTAACAACTTTAGTTCCTTTGTAATTTCAAAATTTATTAACGGACAATATTAAAAAGTTTTATAACAAATCATGTATTATCAAAAATCATATCAGTTATTTTCTGGTGATCTTTTTATAGACGGTGTTATCTGTCTTAAATTAAGATTAGGTGGGTTTTTGTTCTTTTCGATAGAGCACCTTTAAATTGTAGTGAAATTATCCTCATTTCAAATATTTAAACTTGAGGAAAGAGTAAGATTGAATAGACTTCGGAGATTCGGATAATTCTCGTTACAATTCAAAAACTGACAAGGAATTTAAATATTGTATTTTGTAATGGTGACAAGGAATTTAAATATTGTATTTTGTAATGGTGACAAGGAATTTAAATATTGTATTTTGTAATGGTGACAAGGAATTTAAATATTGTATTTTGTAATGGTGACAAGGAATTTAAATATTGTATTTTGTAATGGTGACAAGGAATTTAAATATTGTATTTTGTAATGGTGGTTATGTAACCAAAAGAGAATACATATTGTTACTTGTATCCTAACTTCAACTTTCTACTTATTTGACGTTTATAATCTTTATATATTTCTTTGAATATAGTTTCAATGATGAGGCTTTTAAAGACGAATCGCGCGTTTGACGTATAAAATTTCAATCCTGTTATTTATGTTTATTAATTAAGATAAGTATTGATGACTTTTTATACGATTGCCATTGTTTGCCTTATAAGATTTTATTTAACAAATACATGTGTGTTTATGTATTAATAATTATAATAATCTTAGGAATTAATCAGATTGGATAGAATTTACTTTTTATTGATTTGCATCAATATTACTCTCAATGAACTTTTTGACTTTTTTGCTTGATAGGGGTCGCGCGATGTTTGTCTTTCTGGTATCATATGTACAGTTCTCCAGCATATGAGATGGGAACCCTACAGATTACAATGACTGACAGTACTGGTATTGTAACGTCATTGTTTAGCCGAACGGGTAGTCAGAGCAAAGTATGGTTACAAAAAAAAATAGACATACCAGCTGTTGATAATTTGAAGGTACGTAAAATGTTACTTCCCTTTCAATTATAAAGATGTGTTACTCGTAAGGCTTTTAAATAGTATAAAAAAAGATATGGGGTATATAACTGCCTATGAGCTAACTATTCATCAAACATCAACGGATAAGGAAAGTAGAACATTACCAAATGTCGTCGTACGGCCTTTTATAATGAACAAATTAAAGTTACACTGCATGATATGATATAAGAAAAATAGACATACCAGCTGTTGACAATTTGAAGGTACGTAAAATGTTACTTCCCTTTCAATTATAAAGATGTGTTACTCGTAAGGCTTTTAAATAGTATAAAAAAAGATATGTGGTATATAACTGCCTATGAGCTAACTATTCATCAAACATCAACGGATAAGGAAATTAGAACATTACCAAATGTCGCCGTACGGCCTTTTATAATGAACAAATTAAAGTTACACTGCCTGATATGAGATAAACAACCCTGGGATGATAATTTAAAACAATTAAAAGAGAGAAAATGAGGCCGAAATTAAACAAAGGCTATTGACCTTGGATATTCGCATCAAGACGTACGTTTACAATGGTAAACAGCATAACAAATACAGTTTTTCTTTTAAAACATGCAAAACAAAACTTTGATCGGCTATATTTGCTTGGATATGTGTTCTTGTTTTACAATTGATAGGCGGAGTTTGCTTGGATGTTTGTTATTGTTTAACAATTGATAGGCGGAGTTTGCTTGGAAGTTTGTTATTGTTTTACAATTGATAGGCGGAGTTTGATTGGATGTTTGTTCTTGTTTTACAATTGATAGGCGGAGTTTGATTGGATGTTTGTTATTGTTTTACAATTGATAGGCGGAGTTTGCTTGGATGTTTGTTATTGTTTTACTATTGATAGGCGGAGTTTGCTTGGATGTTTGTTATTGTTTTACTATTGATAGGCGGAGTTTGCTTGGAAGTTTGTTATTGTTTTACTATTGATAGGCGGAGTTTGCTTGGATGTTTGTTATTGTTTTACTATTGATAGGCGGAGTTTGGTTGGATGTTTGTTATTGTTTTACAATTGATAGGCGGAGTTTGCTTGGATGTTTGTTATTGTTTTACTATTGATAGGCGGAGTTTGCTTGGATGTTTGTTATTATTTTACTATTGATAGGCGGAGTTTGCTTGGATGTTTGTTATTGTTTTATAATTGATAGGCGGAGTTTCAGTCTGTTTAATATAGATTGTGATTTGATTGAACAATAAAAATTGACATACATGTGGAACTTGAAATGAAGTTAATGTTTATTGTCAAATAAATTCCAGTATAAAGTAAATAGACTGAAACAGACTAACAACCTGTTGTTTACAAATACCAAAAACAAACAAAGCAAGCAAGTTAAACAGAGGTTTGATTTGTATAGTTTTATAGAAAAGCTGTAAATATACTTAAATGCTGCCGAAAAGTGCTTAACTCTTCACTTATTTTACGGATCAAGTTTACCTTTAATCCATGAAATATTGTTGATAGCCAATTTTGAAACTCTATAAATATTTTCTAAAACCAACACAAATCTGAACTGGATGGTCATCAGAGATTCGTGTAGGAATGCTTAAACCTTACAAGACTGGCACACTGAATAATGAATGTTTAATGAACACGTTGTGTATTTTCGTCTAATTAATCGAAATATTTTGTGTTTTTTATTTTGTGTTTTTAATGCCCCATGTTTTCTGGTCTGTGCGTCCGTTTGTTCCTGTCCCACTTAAGGTTATAGTTTTTGGTCGAGGTAGTTTTTGATGAAGTTGAAGTCGAATCAACCTGAAACGTAATACACATGGTCCCTATGCTATGATTTTCCTCATTTGTATGCCTAATTAGAGTTTTTTCTCAATCTCACGGTCTACTAAACATACAAAATGATAGTGCGGATGGGCCATTCGTGTACTACGAAGATTTACACTTATAAGTTAAAGGAACACGGTCATTAATTAACCCCTGCAACCTTAGTTATCTCCATTAAAAGACTAGTGTATCCACTTTCGAAAGAGTTAATTATTTAAAAAGAAACAGTTGGACTTTAGACAGAAAAAAATTATCCGTATGAACATATCCTATGTCCTCCAAATTTCTATTGAATCCCAAAAGCTGTTTCCCAATTTTATAAATGAGTTCTGATCGTATCAGACCTTGTAACAATCTCATTTAGCGATCACAATATGCAAATGCTGTTTGAAATTTTAATGTTGCATATTTCTCGCTGAGTGAGCGATTCAAGGTCCTTGAATTCTTTTATTTCTAAATGCATTTGGAGGTTTTGCTATTCTTTCTTGTGCTTGAAGATTCGATAGTAAAAGCATTTGACAGAATTATTATTCCTTACAGATTACAATTAAAGGAACCTCTGGGCCTTATTGGATGAAAGAAATGGCTCTAGATGGTATATTCTTGGTTCCTGGTACCTGTGGTTAGTACGACTGCGTTATTAGAAAAAAGTATCCAGCTATATATCCTTTTTAAAGCTCATCTGGAGTATATAGCCATGTTGTCATGTTTGCCATGCTTGTTTTAGCGTACAAGTAGGACTCGGCACCGCGATGGTACTCCAAACCGCGATGGTCACGCTGAAGTTCAATGGTCTACGTTGAAGTGTGTTGGTTAACACGCTGAAATGCGATGATGACATTGTGACGCAGACTTGTTGTTAGAAACGCTAAAGTGCTTTGGTGGGTACGCCGAAGTGCGATGGTGGGTACGCTGAAGTGCGATGGTCTAATTGTGACGTTGTTTATACGACGGTCTGAAGTTTGAATCTTATGTAATATGGAGGTGTAGTTGTTAGCGTGCTAGCCTCACATTTGAGATATCGGGTTTTTATTTCTGTTCAGGTTAAATCAAAGACTTTAATTTTTAATATGCTAATCATCCGCTTATATTAACATGTATAACAGCAGTGAAGGGTCAGAATTTTTTTATACCACATCTTCTTTTATTATATGGATGGCCGAGATTAAAGGGAAATCACACTATCTATAATTAGTCTAATAATACTAAATCATTAAAATTTTGCATGAAGATAGATTATACTTATTTCAGAATTTTAAGCGAAAAAAAATTATGTAATCACCGATGTTATTTTCGAGAAATGTCTTTATATTGCGTGTTTAATTGCGATAAACAACAATGGGTTCCAACTTAATTTATCAAATATACTAATAAATTGTTTTGTCATGTCATATCTAAGAAATTGCTCACAACACCCAGTTATCCATTTGTCTAATACCATTACTGTTTTATGATTGACTCATAGCGGGTAATTAGCTGCTTCTCCACTCATGACCAAGTTGAGACCATTCTGGTTGATTGTTTCGCCTATCCCGTTACAGAAGATTATTACTGTGAGCACAATAAAGTTACTGAGATTGTGAATTCATCTCAAGCCGCTGAATAAAACAAAATTATCGCTACTTGATATAACGAAAAAATATGCTTATAATTAATTTTATCTTATCATTAATTATATATAAGTTGTCAACACAATTTATTGTGAAGGATACTTTAAAAAAAGTCATGATTAATAATAAGATCATTCACTTGTCGTACAAAACTTTTCCGGCATATATTGTATAGTTCCGAACACTGGTTAGCTCGTCTAGAGACCAAGATCATCTTATCCTTTGGCCGCCTTGTTCCCATTGATTTACATATTTTGGTAACCTCGACACCCAATGTTCAAAACTGTTCGGGACTTGAATCGTTCGTTTCATTCTATTTCTGTTTATTTGTACGCATGAAACTTTCAGCTACAAATCATCTTATGCTCCTGCCTGCATTTTGAGATTTTATTATAACGCTGTATTTGAAAACGTCACAATATTCAAACGTCATACAAAACCATCGCACTTCAGCGAAAGGACCATCGCACCTCGGCGTAGACCATCGCACTCCAGCGTGACCATCGCACTTCAGCGTCCCCATGGCACCTCTGAGTCCTACATATAAATCAAGAGTAAAGGGGCATACATCAAACATATCTAGAGGGAATGCACAATAACCGAATCTTTATTGTATCTCATTTGTTATATCTCAGGTTTATTGTATTTAGAGGTAAATAAATAGTTGAGGATTGGAAATGACAAAACAAAGGCTGGCAAAATCGGTTATGTGCCTGGAACGTCATTATCATGTTAATTTACTCGTATGTGTTTGAATTAGATTAATGGTTTGAGATATATATGCTTCCATATTTGCTACGAAAAGCTGCGATATACAAATTGGATAATTATTAACTGTATCTTTAATTAGTTAGTAAGTTCCTTTCTAGTTGATCTAGTTCTACAGACTTTGTGGTCCTTTTACATTATACATAATGTCTTTGAATTTTTTAAAAACGTTTTTTAAAACGTTTCAATCTATAAATTTGGAGCTTCTATCTGTTACCCACACTTTTGTGGGATGTCTTAACTGTATTGGCAACATTTTTATTATTTCCCTTGGACATTCTAATATCAAATATCAGTCTATCCCTTATGATTAAATTGAAGGCATTGTCTCAATGTAATGTGTCAACTCATCAAATCATCGGTGTCTGTCGACAAGTGGCATTGTATTGCATGAAATATACCTTCAGAATGCTAGGTCATGTTTAAAAGTGTGGCTTTTTTTTTTTTTTTAAAGAA
The DNA here is from genome assembly GCA_019925275.1 of Mytilus edulis. NCBI lineage: Eukaryota > Metazoa > Mollusca > Bivalvia > Mytilida > Mytilidae > Mytilus > Mytilus edulis. The sequence goes on from CM034360.1 coordinate 69,075,373, forward strand.
AACCGATTTTTACCTGCATTTTTTTTATACTTTAACCTCGTCTAAATCGAATGCCAGCGTGAGCTTTCGTCGTCACCTTTCCTTAATTGTCGTTCGTTTTTAAAAGATCATCTCTTCTACAACTACTAGACCAAATTTAACCAAACTTTGCCACAACCATCATTGGGTATTTAAAATTTGAAAACTAATGTGTCTGATTGCCACACTTGCAAACAAGCATGGCAAATATGGCTAAAAATAGGGGTAAAATGCCGCTTTCGTCTTTCAAAACGTGAAAACCGCTACAGAAAGAGAAAACCTGTTCAAAATGAAGAGATCTACAATACTGTCAGACGACTACTGGTAGGAATAAACAAGAACAATTCCGATTTTGTTTTAATTTTTTTTTTCTATCTCAAATATTATAACAGAAAGGCAGTAAATTTGCACATAAAAAAGAGCAAGTCAAGATCCCCAAATAATTAAAAGAGCAATTTTCATTTTGAAGCTATAAAAAAATAGATATATATTTAAATAGAAGAAAAGACCAGCAGGACAAAATCTTTTAATAAATTAGTATGACCGAAAATGTGAGTCGACTTCTCACTGAAGTTTAAGTCTGTAAGTGCAATTTTCTAAAATAGATACAAAGAAACTTTTTAAAGGAATTCCTTTTGCTTATGTGGGCTTTTCTTTTAATTTTTAATCCGATTTATTATGATAAAAAATAATCTCACTTTAATGTTATGAATTTTACAGCAAGTCAACTACAACAACAACTATTTCGACACAACAATACTCCGACAACAAAACTACTCCGACAATACAACAACTGAGAAAACCACAACAGCTACTCCGACCACAACAACTACTCTGACTACAACAGCCACTGCCGACCACAGCAACAACTCTGACTACAACAGCCACTCGACCACAGCAACAACTCTGACTACAACAGCCACTCCGACCACAGCAACAACTCTGACTACAACAACCAATCCGACCACAACAACCCCGACCGCAACAACTATTCCAACGCCAACGACTACTCCAACCATAAAAACTACTCATCAACTACACAGACCACAACAGCCACTCCGACTACAACAACCAATCCGACTACAACAACCAATCCGACCACAACGACCCAACAACAACTATACCAACGTCAACGACCACCTCGACAACAACAGCCACTCCATCCACAAACAACTACGCAGACCACAACTACGCAGACCACAACTAATCAGACCACAACAGACTACTCCGACTACAACAACTACTCAAGCTACAACAACTACTCCGAACCACAACAACTACTCCGACCATAACAACTACTCCAACAACAAACAACTTCTCCAACCACAACTACCAACGACCACAATAACAACTCCGACCACAACAACTAATTCCGACAAACAACAACTACTCCGACCCAACAACAACCACTCCAACCACAACAAACTACTCCAACCAAAACAACTACTTCGACCACAACAACTACTCCGACTACAACAACTACTCCGACCACAACAAGTACTCCGACCACAACAACTACTTCGACCACAACAACCACTCCGACCACAACAACTACTCGGATCACAACTACTCCGACTACAACAACTCCTCCAACCACAACGACAACTGATCATACATGTATAAAGAAAGGTATAAAGAAGTGGAATCTAGGGGAAATGTAGATGTAGTGTAATATTAATTTTTTTAACATCTTATGTTATTTGTATCTTCTCCTTCTGAATCGTTTCATGAGACATTCGATATTATTGTTCACATATAGTGTATGCAGCTTATTTTGTATCCTTCTGAGTAATTGATGTTCTTAACGTGAATCGTTGTAAGAAGATTATGGTCAGTTTGATTTTTTTCATAAATGTAGCAACGAGAAGTTCTCGTCAACTTTCATAGTAATTTAATCTGAACTAAATTTTTTACTTATTGAAATGAAAGAAATGATGAAGGCGCGGGTCAAGATATAATGTGTTGATTGAGCTAACTATTCGGTGTCAAACAGTTGCTTCATCGAATACTGGAAAGGTTTGCATGAAAACAAAATATAGACGTCATGTCTGCCTTTTTTTTTCTTCAGTCATTGAATGTGGATTTGAACAAGGACAACCATGTGCATTCGAAAATACTAATGGCGACGACTTCAACTGGACTTTAGATCAATCAGTAAGTTTTATTTAGGAGCAAATTAATGATGAATATTTATATAGTTCTGCTATTTTGATTAGATTTGTGGTCATCGTTGTGTCATTTTTGTGAAACAACTGCTTACTTTTAATGAACTTGACCATTCTTCGAAAATATAAATGCATGGATTTTTTTATTGTAATACAATAACATTATCGGCTTATGATATTCTTGTCCAACATGATATAAAAAGTAATAATAATCCTACATAAAAGAGTTTTAAATATTTTTGATTTGAGCGTCACTGATGAGTCTTATGTAGACGAAACGCGCGTCTGGCGTACTAAATTATAACCCTGGTACCTTTGATAACTATTAATTTATTTAGTTTGCTGGTAAAAAAAACTTTTTAATCCCGCTTTCGGGTTTTTTTTTCATTTTTCTTTTAAAAGAAATAACGTCCTTTCGCAGAATACGGTTAATACGAATAGTCGGAAATATACGGTGTTTATCATTTCGATCAGGTAACAATCCAACGAAACAACAAACTAATAAAATTACTGTAAACCAACTTATTTTCGCGAGCGATTTTTTTTTCGCGACTTTCGCGAGTAGAAAAATAACGCGAATTTAAATCGTCGCGAATATGTAAAATTTCCAATATTCCTTATTAAACTTCATCAAGTACATCAAAAAATCGCGAAATTAAATACCCGCGAAGTGGTCTAGAAAGGGTAAAACGCGAAATAAAGTATCCGCGAAAATAAGTTGGTTGACAGTATACATATGAACTACAATTTCTAAATGTGTCAATTTGAGTTGATATTAGAGTAATAATAGTTATTCATGACCCATGATGATAATCTTGATTCTAATGTTAAAGAAAGAAATCGTTCAAATATTTTTCACAAAGTTCAAATTCATATTTAAAAAATTAGTAATCATTTTTTTTCTTATTCACATGCTCTCGGTCTCAATCTCATTGCCAGCTTTAGCTTAATATTCCATTATTAGACAACTTATTGTTTTGTACAGCTAATGGCATACATTGAAAACACAACTAAATTCTCAATATGAGACGTAATTTCGAAAAGTGCTAACAAGTTGGTATCAACAACAACAACAACAACAACAACAATACTTTATTTTAAGAGGGTTACACAGTTAGCTATATAACTAATCTTCCCTGAGGCCCTCATCATGAGAAATCAAACAAAATGCAAACATATACATTGCATACATTAGTATAAAAAGTATGATAATAATGTTTAATACAACTTGATAAAATGTGATGAAAAAAATAAACATGATGACTGATCAGTTTTTAATATTATTGATATAGCTAGGTTGATTTCAATAAATGATCTGTTATTTTGTATTTGAAAGAATTAACATTTGTAATATTTCTTAACGGTATTGGCAAATTATTCCACAAGAATGGTCCAGAATACATAAAAGATTTTTTGAACAATTCTGTTTTTGGTTTAGGGAGTATGAGGTTTCCTTGAACAGCATTTCGCAAGGGGTATGGATTTCTGTCTGAAACATAATGAAACTTGTTAGTAAGATATGATGGGGCATCATTTTTAATGCACTTAAATGTCATCACTAACTTATGATATTTTATTCTCTGTTCAACTGTCATCCAGTTTAAATGTTTGAATAAGGGTGCAGAAGGAGCGAATGGGTCTGTTTCTAGTATTAATCTAGCAGCCCTCTTTTGTAATTTTAATATCCTTTTTAAACCCTCACTGCTACAACTACTCCACACTATATCGAAATCAGATAATACAGAAAGTATTGCTATTTAGCAATCACTGAAATACTTTTTTGTGGCGAACAAAGTATTGTGTTATAGCAATTACTGAAATATTTTATTGTCGATCAAAATATTGTGTTATAGTAATCAATGCAATGTTTTCTTGTAGAAGAAAGTATTGTGTTATAGCAATCACTGGATTTTTTTCTTATCGAACAAAGTATTTTGTTATAGTAATTGCTGAAATATTTTCTAATGACGAACAAAGTATTGTGTTATAGTAGTTACTGAAATATTTTCTAATGACGAACAAAGTATTTTGTTAAAGCATTCACTGAATCTTTTTCTTGTCGAACAAAGTATTTTGTTATAGTAATTGCTGAATTTTTTTCTTGTCGAACAAAGTATTGTGTTATAGCAATCACTGAAATATTTTCTAATGACTAACAAAGTATTGTGTTATAGCAATTACTGAAATGTTGTTTTGTGATGAACAACGTACGTACTAAAGGAATGACTGTAATATTTTTCTGTCTATGAAGAAATAACATCAAAAGTGTGGTGCACACTAAATAACGAGTGTAGCGGGTTATTTATAAGTGTGCACCACATTTTGTATGTTATTTTGAATAGACAAAAAAAAAAAAAAAAAATCATTCCTTATAATTGAATTCAAAATTTCATTTTAACCGGCGTAAATCATGAAAAAACGTTGACGACGTCATCGTCACATGACAAAATTATGTCTATGAGCTGATAGACATAACAACATCAGCCAATCAGAGGACGCGTTACATCCGAAATTACATTATTGTGGTATAATAATCACTGAAATAGGTTCTTGTCGAACAAAGTATTGTGTTATAGCAATCAATAAAATGATTTCTTATGTCGAACAAATAATCGTGTGAACGACACACCAAAGAGGCGTGTGAACGACACACCAAAGAGGCGTGTGAACGACACATCAAATAGGGAACTGTAAAACATGACAACAATCAAACACAATTTTATTTTTCATATTATAAATGTCATTGCAATACAGGGATCAACATCTACCCCAAACACTGGTCCTTCCGCTGCACACAATGGTACCCAATATGCCTATATTGAGGTAAATGGTCAAGGACAGGACTTTGTGGCATTTTTGCGCTCAAAGAATACTAACCTGTTCTGTAAGTATAAAAAACATTTATTTATATATGTTATGATTTTACCTTAAATTGTTTAACAGGTCTTTCATTAGTATTTTTTTATTATTTCAGTATCCAACTGCACTATTGGTTTCTTGTAACTATCTTTCGTGTTGTCTTTAGTGCCGCGTGAAGTCAGTAGAGTGCATCCTCGTGCTTAATGTTTATGCTTTTATACTATGCAAGATAATGGACTGTGTCGGGGCTAGATGGTTTTTACTGTGTTGAAGACCCATTGATTGTCTACGTTCGTTAATTTCTCTGTGGTCGGGTTGTTGTCACGTTGACATATTCCCGATTTCCATTCTCAATATTATTTATATACGGTCGTCGATCTAAAATCAACAGATACTCTATCTCTTTATTGTCGATGCAGTTGGATTTTTTGATTTTCCCCATTTGACCCTAATGTTGCTTGTCAATTGTAGCAGCATGGTTGTCATCCTCTATCTGTTCTTTGAGTTTAAACTTGTCATGTTGGGCCCCTTTATAGCTTGCTGTTCGGTGTGAACCAAGGCTCTGTGTTAAAAGACCGTTCTTTGACCTATAATGGTTCACTTTTACAAATGTTAGCTTTCACAATAGTTTTAACCTTAGCAATGCTACCTATAAGCATGTAATTCAGACGACAAAAAAACTATATTAGTGCAAAAATCTTTATAAGTAAGTAAAAGCTATATCGTAAATGAAATTAGTGTCCATGGCGTATCCTTATAAAAATCATTTTGTCATGTGAGTTGCTCACAAAGGTTCTATAATTTCCCTGTTCATTCGTATAAACTTCATATTTCAATTGTTTTGATAATCAAGTACATATATATAAATATTACAGTTTGGTTCCAACAACCATAATTTACATATCTCACTTGTCGAATAATTATTGTGATTATTTCAGCCTCTTCGTATTGCCTCAGATTTTGTTATCACATGTATGGTCAACATATCGGGTATCTATCAGTGTACTCACAAATTCGCAGCGCGGGCTGGTGGTCCCATCCTTGGACAAGGTCTGGAAATCAAGGAAATCAATGGATGCAAGCTAGTGTGGATATAACTGGTAATGAAGAGAAAGGCATTATTGTAAGTATATAATCAGAACATCAGTTCTTCCTTCACATTTTCCCACCAGAGTAAACTTTAAATACACATTCATTTGTATGTTGTAAAGTTTCACTGAGATTGCGTGAACTTATATAATTATTATAATATGCACTGAGCTCAAACATAAAACTCGTCGATGGCATTATTTTAAAATCAGTTTGGGCTTGAAATTTATATCTAGGGCTTCTGACATAGAAATCCCTCCTGACCGAAAATTCGGGTTCTAAGAAGGGAATACATTTGCTGAACAGACGGACAAGCAGTTGCAATTTTTTTCATGTGATAAATTTCTAACCGTTCACACATTGCTCTTAAATGCGCTGTTATATGTTGTTTCAAATACTACGATTGATGTCAAGTTCTATGTCGATTATTTCCACTTTTGTTTGTCAGAATTAGTATTGTATGGTTTTTGATTGATTAGAACATGGCAATTTTCATGAAATGAATTCAGAGTTATCACACCAATGCTTTGTGGATTGGTTATGTTTTAGATGGTAAGAAAGTGCAGTTCATTAACGGGGTTGACGATTTTTACTTCAGTTGTTAAGGAGAGTTATGGCCCTTAAAAGTTTAATAGTGACACTAATGAATATAAACTGTCTATATACGTTCGTTGATGACACGTTCACCCTTTATAATAGGGTGAATGTATGAAAGACGACATTTTGTGTAACACGATTTATTATTGACGCATGCAACCAAATTAATTGTCTGCATAGCAAGACATCAAGAGATAAAATAACAAAAATACAAAACTCCAAGGAAACATTAAAACGGAAAATCTCTTTTCAAAATCTCAAACAGTAACTCATCAAACGAACTTAAGGATGTTTGCTGCTCAGTTTCATTATAAATAACTTTCCTTAAAACTAGTATATATTGATAGGGGATTAATTGAAGAATCAAAAAAGCAAAACAAAATAGGGGTCAATGTGCTTGTTTTTGAGATCGTAGCCATTGAAATTTTGGCGGGAAAATGTTCTCTCTTGATTTTTCATAGCTTTATCATTTACCAGTTAAAGTTCTCAAAAACTATTAAAAATAAATAAAATTTTATAAGACTTTTACCAATGGCTTTTTAGAGTAACTATTATATTCTTTACTTGGTACAATATGGTTACTCTCTTGATGTAGCCATGTATTGGAACAAACATTACTAAACGTTTTTATCGTATGATACATACAATTGGACTCTTCAATTTTAAATTTCTGTCAATCAAAATAAGGTTAAATTGTGAATTTGTCATAATTCTATCATTTTCCAAATAAAGTACGCAAATACATTTCAAACTAATCAGAATGTAAGATATCAATTGCATTTAACTACTAACTGAAAAATTCAAAACACGTGAATGACTTATTTGTGCGAAACAAAAACAAAATAACATAAAATGTATTTATTCAAAAGAACATAAAGTGTGATTGGCAATTTTTTTTAAATATTTGTAAACCTGAACAAAATTCTCGCAACAGTATTTTCTATATTGATATTTTTTTCAGATTGATATTGAGGCTTCGAAAGGAAAAGCTGGTAATAACGGTGATATTGCAATTGATGATATAACATTATGTACCGGTTCTTGTAATTAGCTTGTAACACTTCTCCATATTGTGTGAACTGACGTTATCACTTTTTTTTATCTGTTCTAGAAATGTACCTGATAGTCCAGTTAATATTGCCCGAAAATCTTCTTTTAATTATTTTTTTTTATATCGGATTATGTATACTAAAAACCATTAGTCACAACAAACAGTGTTTTTAGTATTTAATGACATGTTTCTTCGTGCATCTATTTTTTAGAGACGAATATCATATTAAGTGTATTTAAAACTAATAAAAAAAACAATTTGCATTCAACAAATGTTTTCTTTGTGTAAAATAATCTTATTGTACCATACCACAATGTGCCCGTCGACGTTAAACATCATTAACGACGTTACATGTCAAAATCTGGTATCTTATATAGACAAGTGTGTAACCCGCTATATAGTAAAGCTATCACGTTTTCTCACAACTTTTAACTGTGATTGAAACGGGATTTGAACGAGATTGCTATTAAAGCAACAACAATCAATGGCAAAATGTTATGTGATGCATTCCAGGTAGAGATAATATATTCAAAACGCCCTATTACTAATTAGCACACAGTTGAAAATTATCTTTGACCATCAATGTGTTAATAAAGCTTTTTTAATGTCATTATGATGGTTTAAATATCAAATGATCGTTGTTTGCATTATTTATCAATTTAAAACTCCTATTTTAACTGAAGATAAATTTTCAAACGGAATAAAACAAACTTCTTCAGTAATCGTATGGTATCAGAGGAAATTGCCATTAATAAGCTGGCAAGTAAAATTTAGGTCGGGACAATTTTGTGTATACATGCAGTATAAGTAACACTGATTAGGAATAATGTTAATAGGAACAACTTTCTATAATATTTATTTCAAGTATATATGCTACGGTTTTCAAACTTTAAGAATTATTTTTCAAATAACACGGGAATTCTACAGATAATAATTGTATGCCTTTTCTTCAATCTCTAATATCTTTGATACTGCGTAACTGAGATCTTAGTCAGTTCAAAGCCGGGACTGTTAATTTAGAACCTCGCGTTTTCAGTATAATTGTTATACGCTCTTTCATGGATTGTATTATTAATAACTTTCTTTATGCCGTAAATAACCGACACATAATTCGTCAACACAACGTTCTATTTAAAAAAAGGAAACAATTATGACTATATTTTGACAAAAACAACTATATCATTTTATTATAATCATTTTCTAGTTGCTTCATTTTCTTTGGGTGCGAACTTGATGATCATTCATCGAGCTTGTATTCGTGTTGTATAACGCCAGAAAATCTTCACTACGTGCACGTATCGTCATACTTAAAGAACTTGTCATTGCTGAGATTGTTTCTACTTTTTGTTGTAATGATTTTATTTCCTGAAGTGGTTGAATGATACGTAACTGTTTTGAGTTTGAAATTTCCTGGCTAACCAATACTGATTCGTTTCTTAAGACTGCAGATTCTTTCCCTTGAATGGACAATCTTGTCAGAGCAACATTATATAATCCTGTTTGCACCAGTAACATATTATCGAGTTGATTCGTTTTGTTCGTAACTCACTGGAGTTCAGTGTCCATCTACATGATCTAATTGTATTTGTTCTGCAATATAGTGTTTTCGTTTTTCAGATTATTGTAACTTAGCTCCAGACCTTTATATTTTTCTTCAATTTTTAAAACATCTGGTTAGTCTCATTGATTTAAGCAATATCTGATAATTTCGTATCAAGCAGTTTCAGTTTCTGCTGTAGCTGAGCAGTAAGCAGGACAAATAAATTGTTCATGTCATGTCGAGACAAATGAATTGTCCATGTCATGTCGAGACAAATGAATTGTCCAGGTCATGTCGAGACAAATGAATTGTCCATGTCATGTCGAGACAAATGAATTGTCCATGTCATGTCGAGACAAATTAATTGTCCATGTCATGTCGAGACAAATTAATTGTCCATGTCATGTCGAGACAAATGAATTTCCATTTTCTTCTGCAGCCGTTTCCCTCCTTTAAAGAACTTCGACAATGTCATATACTGATTGGCGGGTAAAGTTTGTCCTCCATTACTTTGTGTTTGTTTAAAAGGAAACTTTTAATGGTAGTGAAAACAAAGAAATAAAACTCTAAAAGAGGGACGAAAGATACCAAAGGGACAGTCAAACTCATATATCTAAAACAAACTGACAACGCCATGGCTAAAAATGAAAAAGACAAACAGAAAAACAATAGTACACATGACACAACATAGAAAACTAAAGAATAAACAACACGAATCTAACATATTCTTCACATTCATAACGAAAGTAGTTTTGTCATTTTATCTATACACGATCTTGGTATATTTACTTTTGATAAGTATTACATGTATATAATGTGTGAAGCTTGATAATAAGTGATGTGTGTAATTTTGCAATAACATTAACTGTTATCTTTAAGTTGAAAATATCTGGTATCGATCAGTCATAACGATTATTAGTTATATGTAAACGTTATAGACCTTAGATGGCGTTTTTAACCATTCAATTTTAATGTGTACCTTTACATACATGAGGATCAGGTAATTACTTGTCTTTTTACATACATGAGGATCAGGTAATTACTTGTCTTTTTACATACATGAGGATCAGGTAATTACTTGTCTTTTTACATACATGCGGATCAGGTAATTACTTGTCTTTTTACATGCATGAGGATCAGGTAATTACTTGTCTTTTTACATACATGCGGATCAGGTAATTACTTGTCTTTTTACATGCATGAGGATCAGGTAATTACTTGTCTTTTTACATACATGGGGATCAGGTAATTACTTGTTTTTTTACATGCATGAGGATCAGGTAATTACTTGTTTTTTTACATACATGAGGATCAGGTAATTACTTGTCTTTTTACATACATGAGGATCAGGTAATTACTTGTTTTTTTACATACATGAGGATCAGGTAATTACTTGTCTTTTTACATACATGAAAATCAGGTAATTACTTGTCTTTTTACATACATGAGGATCAGGTAATTACTTGTCTTTTTACATACATGAGGATCAGGTAATTACTTGTCTTTTTACATACATGAGGATCAGGTAATTACTTGTCTTTTTACATACATGCGGATCAGGTAATTACTTGTCTTTTTACATGCATGAGGATCAGGTAATTACTTGTCTTTTTACATACATGCGGATCTGGTAATTACTTGTCTTTTAACATACATGAGGATCAGGTAATTACTTGTCTTTTTACATACATGAGGATCAGGTAATTACTTGTCTTTTTACATACATGCGGATCAGGTAATTACTTGTCTTTTAACATACATGAGGATCAGGTAATTACTTGTCTTTTTACATACATGAGGATCAGGTAATTACTTGTCTTTTTACATACATGCGGATCAGGTAATTACTTGTCTTTTTACATACATGAGGATCAGGTAATTACTTGTCTTTTTACATACATGCGGAGCAGGTGATTACTTGTCTTTTTACATGCATGAGGATCAGTTAATTAGTTGTCTTTTTACATACATGAGGATCAGGTAATTACTTGTCTTTTTACATACATGAGGATCAGGTAATTACTTGTCTTTTAACATACATGAGGATCAGGTAATTACTTGTCTTTTTACATACATGAGGATCAGGTAATTACTTGTCTTTTTACATACATGAGGATCAGGTAATTACTTGTCTTTTTACATACATGCGGATCAGGTAATTACTTGTCTTTTGCAACGTTATTTTCCACTGCAAATGCATCGCCCCGTTTTATCCTATAAAGTGAGGTTCGAAAATGTATTGAAATTTTCGGATGAAAATTTTATTGAAGATACCACGATATTGTGTATTATTTTCATTATCTTTTAAGTATGAGTCGAGCGCACCTCCCACGTGCGGGAGTCGAACTTCCTAGTGTTGACAAGCTAGTGATACAGTAGTTCGATTACATAGAGCACTCAGCCACTAAAACCGCTTTGTAATGATACACCCAGGTAGATATATACCGACAAAGATTACATTATTAATACCTTTTAAAAATCGTGTACTAGTTCAGTGAAAAAGGACGTCACACTAAACTCCAAAATATATAAATGAACTAAAATTAAAAAACATACAAGACTAACAAAGGCCAGAGGCTCCTGACTTGGGACAGGCGCTGGGACAGGCGCAAAAATGCGGCGGGGTTAAACATGTTTTGTGAGATCTCTGTCAACTCTGTCACCGAAAGGATTAGCAAATTTATTGGTTACTTTTTGATACCTATAGTTAAAAGACAGACCAGTTACATTAGAGATAGTGGGGATTTCGTGAATAAAATAGAACATTTAAGGCCTGATCTGGATTGCCTTTTAATCTCTTTTGACTGTACCAGCATGTATACAAATATAAAGTTCGATGAACTCATTAAATCTGTTGGACGGGCTTATAACAGTGCAGTAAAAGAAGATTATCCGATAAAGTTACCTAGCTGTGAAATAATTTAATCGTTAGTAGCCACAGTGTTGAAAAAACAATTATTTTGAATTTAATGATCGATACTTTGTACAGAAAATAGGCGCTAGTATGGGAAGTAAATGCAGCCCAGAAATTTGGGATATTAGAGCATTCGAAGTTATTAATGAAGTCATCGAAAAATATAAGTATAAAAATAAGATTTTATTTTACGGAAGGTATAGAGATGATGCGTTTATAATAGCTCATTCGTCACGAGAAGAGGTTAAGGAGTTCTTTAAAAGCAAATGATCATCACCCTTTATTAAAGTTTACTTATGAAATTTCAAACGAAGAAATTATTTTTCTCGATACAGTCATACATAAAGGGAAGAGGTTCAGAAAGACCGGTATCCTTGATATAAAGAACTACACCAAACCTACTAATGCATTTCAATATTTAGATAGGACGTCTATGCATAACCCAACAGTCTTCTCTGGATTTATAAAAGGGGAAGCTATTCGCCACCACCGAAACCACAGCAGCACACAGAATTTAAAAGATACAATTTAAAAATTCAAGGGCCATCTTAAGTAAAGGGGATATAAGGAGCATGAAATACATCGTAACTGTGAATCAGCTCTCAATACCGAACGATCAGAGTTACTCCGCTTTAAACAAGAATTTGACAAGCAGATACCACTAGTATTTGTAACAAAATATCACTTTATGTTATGAAATATAAATAAAGCTTTGCGTAAACATTATACAAAACTACTTTGCAATGACAAATGTAGGGAGCTATTTCCAAAACCACCAATGGTGGCGTATAGTAGACATCGGAACTTAAAAGAAAACTGACTTGCTCGGTAGTCAAAGCTGAGTACAACATGAAGGATTGGTTCAGGATCCCTGAAGAAGCACTCACCCTTCATATGAGCTTAGGAATATTGTAGAATTTGTCCTATTCTGCACTTCAGAAACACGATGTGTTGGGTCCTGGAGAATAGGCAAACGTGGCTGTTAGGTACTTTCAGACATTCAACTTCATAAAGAAAACCTCATCATAATAGAGAAAAACCTCACCATAATAGAGAAAAACCTCATCATAATAATGAAAAACCTTATCATAAAAGAAAAAAACCCTCATCATAATAAAGAAAAACCTCATCATGATAAAATAAAACCTCATCATGATAAAGAAGGAAGTACCATGAGGCAGTTACGGCGTTCCATATCAAAGAGTTCTTTGACTTTGACTAACCGTCTTCATTTTCCAATGGGCTTGGTTGCGTATTTATTAATATGCACAGCAATACAGGTTCCCCCTTAGAACGATGTGTTCTTGTGTATTGACAAAAGAATCCAAGATTCAATATTTCTATACCACAGTCACTGCTTTTGGGAAATGTGGAGCAACTGCAGCTTTATCAAATACCCTGGAATGGTACGAAGTACGTATACGTTCTCCTTTTTTTAATACCCGTAAGTAGTAAGATTTTTGCAAAATCTAATTTGCATAGAGATAATCATAATAATATGGCGTGACATATTACACAATAGACAGTCCTTCAATCAACACCGGATTATATGTCAACACTTTTTTGAATAATTTAGACATAGAAGGGAAAAGAAAAACATGGTTCAGGGTTCGACGAACAAAATAGAAATAAGGAGATGTGGTATGATTGCCAATGAAACAACTATCCACCAAAGTTAAAATAGTGGATGTAAGCAATTATAGGTCACCGTACGGCCTTTAACAATGAAAAAACCCATACCGTATAGTCTGCTATAAAAGGCCCGACATGAAAAATATGAAACAATTCAATTCGGAAAACTAACGGTCTAATTTATAACAAAACAATTTACAAAAAACAAATATGACAGATATGACCAACGACAACCACTGAACTACAGGCTCCTGACTTGGGAAATGCACATAAAGGATGTGGCGGGATTAAACATGTTTGTGAGCGCTCAATCCTCCTCCTAACCCGGGACAGTGGTGTAACAGGACAACATAAGAACAAACTATAAGAATCATCTGAAAAAGGCTTAACTCATCAGATCGATACAAAGAAAAAGAAAAACACAAACAGGACGTGGCAGGGTATACAGACCTTCTAAAATTCAAACTGACCATTATTCCGTGCGTTCATCGTGTATCGTGCGTGTTGCGTGCGTGCATCGTGCGTGTATCGTGCGTGTACCAATCGTGCGTTCATCATTCATCGTTTCGTGTATTTTCCATGTAACGTGCGTGCATCGTGTATTCTTAATCGTGTATCGTGCGTGTATCGTGCGCTCATCAAACATTCATTCTTAACCGTGTATCGTGCGTGTATCGTGCGTTCATCAATCATTCATTCTTAACCGTGTATCGTGCGTTCGTCAATCGTGTATAATTGTGCAGATCAGATATAACGTGCATTTGTGAAACGTTCATCTCTAATTGTGTAACGTTCATACATTGCGGTTTTTATTTGATAGTAGGTTATAGAGCGCTTAAAGTATATGTATATATATATAATATATATATGTATGTTCCGACTTTAAATAAAATTTAGTCATACTTACTTTCTTGTAGACTCTTAATTAACTTCACCGTACATAACTTTCATACAGATTCATGACTTTTTGTGTAAATATTTTATCATCTGTACAGATTTGTGGTTATTCGGCGAATCTTGGCTGGGACTGACACATTTTGATATAATGATACATGTTGTACGTACAAACAATAACATGATATTGACATTTCTACGACAGAAGAGTTAAACATGGAATTGCTATTCAACTGAGCGAAAATGGACTTAAAAATATACTGTTGGCCAAATGGTATTTGTTTAAAATATTCTGTCAATTAAAAACAAATGTGTTTTTGCAAAATTTAAATGTGGGGTAGCTCCACTAAAAAAATAGAAACTGGAAAGTATGAAAGAAAAGAAGTCCACGAGATGACATGTGTTGTAGCTCTACTATTGAAGATGAACTTCATGTCATTCTAAAATGCCCATTATAGTATAATATTATACATTTTAATGAACATTTTAACCCGCGGCTATAATTATCAGATAGCGAAAATTTAATATTTTTATTTAATAACGGCAATGTTGGTGCTATAGTCGCCAAAAACACCAACAATATTTTATTGAAAAGAAACTATACAAATCCTTGGTTGTAAATCCTAGCAGAGACATATATACACATATGTGTATATATGTCTCTGATCCTAGGTAGATTATAATTCTTCGCTTATTTGGCAAATTCCTATCCTACTAAGATATTTCGAAATATTTAAGTTTTGATAAATACCATTATAAATATCATTTTTGTCTTAGTTTCTGATGGTCACATGCACGTTATGTTATATCATTGAGAAAATACAATATAGAAGATTGTCGGGTAAATGTGGATTGCGGATTAAAATGTTAAATGTCAAACATGAATTAACAAATTAAACTGAGGCGAATTAACACGAATATGTATATTCTCTTCAACAGTGTTTGAATTCTCTGTTCTGAATTTCATTTAAACTAAGCTAAAATGTTTTGTGGAAAATTGAATAAAAATAAACATTACATGTATTTGAAGGCATTATTTTAATTAAACAAATATAAGATCACGCAAATCAGAGACATATAAATACATGTCTCTGCGCAAATAAAACATGTATTATTTTAAATTGAGGAACTTTTAAAACTTGAAATTGGATTTACAAGTTTAAGATATAATCTTGTTTTTTTTTTTGTTTTTTTTTTTTTATAAATTAGTTAAATATATGGTATTATCATAACAAGTCTTTACTTGAATGGAATAAACATGGAACACTTTCACGGATTCATTTTTCATTGTGTTCATGGTTGCCTATCAATGACACCGTTTTTAATGTATGTCTAAAAGATTATTATCTGAAAAATAATTCACAATAGTACGTTGTTACTGACTAGGTTGGTCCCCTCCGTAAAACATTCAGTATGCCTTCGGAACATACAAATATTAAGGTAATGTCAAGAATTTCAATAACGGCCGGGAAACAAACTAGTTGTTAACCTTCTATGATTATTAAAGAATGACGGATGTTGTTTTTTTCCTTTTCGGTACGTCTTAACACTGCTAAGGAATCCTTTGTGCACTAAGGCTTTGACTATACAATGCCACTAAAGAATATAAGGAGTGCTGTTATATGTATTATTTTTATATATCGTGTTAGAGATTGATATTTAATGCATAAATTTCAAATTTTACAGACAAATAATCATAAATAAACGAGATATTCAACATTATTTAGACACGTGCCGGTTTTTCTTTGATATGCCGAAAATCAATGAACCGTTTGACACGTGCCAAATAACATATATATATAGCAACTGATTAAACAATGACGATCTTTTTTATTTTAAGTGATTTAAAACAATTGTATCGAAAAGATTTATGCTTCAAATATTTAATTAATGTGTTGTTCTTATTTAAAATGATGAAAAGGACAAATAATTTTGCTGTTGTTTCATTTCTTTTGCAACAAAATTGTTTGCCATAGGAGCACGACTTTGATGTGCGCCAACTTATAAATAAGAGTGTGGTCAGCTTGTTAAAATGTTTATGTAAGATATACGGAGACAAAAGGAATATATATATTTTATAAGTGTTTTGTTTTTAATTTAATTCCGACAAAGATGCGTGTAAATACAAATGGTTTCACTAAAAATATGAGTAAATTCCGAAAACCATCATAAGAACAACTATGTTAAGTTTCATGAAATGGATAAGCGGTTCTCAAGTTACAGTGCGACATGCGGACGGACGGACGGACGCCGGACATTTGTATACCATAAAACGTCCCGTCAAAATGTTGACGGGCGTATAAAAAAGCGTAGTGCGCCCGTATGTCAGAAAGAAATCTGATTCTACATTCCGTCGGCGTCTTTGAAATTTTAATGACCGTTTCTTAAACTATCCTGGATTTCTGTTAAACTTGGACAGAAGCTTATTAATAATCATAAGATAGTATCAAGAAGTTTTAAAACACTTATTAGATTCATAAACTGTCCTGGGTTTTTATCAAACTTGGACAGACGCTTTTTTCAATCAAAAGATAGTATCAACAGGAATATTTTATTGATTTATTTCCTCATTTTTTTTTACAAATGGTATGTTTAACATATTGTATGAGATAATTTATGAAATAATTACTGTGGTGTGTTCATTACTCACTGTTGAAGGCCGTGGGGTGACTTATGGGGAAAACTTCTGTGTCATTTTATTTCTTGCGATGAGTTGTCTCATCCCCAATCATACCACATCTTTTTTTTGTTATCAAAACTTCAACACGTATTTTCAAAAACTTTAAGAACGATTGTTCGAATATGTATTGAAACCTCGTAACCAGCTTCAACATGTTCATGTGTGGACAAGTATCATTTGCAAATATTTAAAAACACGTAATCAAAATGGCGATTAACTGGAAACAACAAAGTATTAATACCAGAATTTGTGAAAACGCTCCACGAACAACTCAAGCTGACGACTTTGGCGCAATGGAGTGCGATGGTTTATAAAACGCGGGATATCTTAATTAAAGTCTACATATGTGCAATTATTATGAGCAGTATATTTGTTTCAATGTCAGTATATAAAGCATTTTTTTAATTTGTTTTTTTAGGGATGCACCCAGTTGCACCTTTTCATTTAAGATATATTTCCGTGACGTAACCTCGAAAGATTAGTCACACGGGTAGTAAGGTCGTCATATCGAGGAGCGTTTAGTACAGTGATTTTGTCATAGTTTGGATAAGTTTGACATGACGGTGTTAAGTCTTTTTGATGACAATCAATGCAAAAATGTAAACATTGGGATATTTTGTAAACGGAACTTCTGATCATTTTTTTTAACCTGGTAAGTACCTTTGTATAAAGTAAATATGTCAGTACATCACAAGCGGTATCATATGGTTAATGATTTAACACAGAACAAAGCTTGCGTATGTCAAAATTTAAAACTTGCTAATTGGTTTATCGTGCATAAAAAAAGTTATTTTCTTACAGTCTGTTACATCACATATATCTTCGTGATATAATACTGCGGTCAATTATTCTGAAAAATACCTACATTTGCAATCAATTCAAAATTACTGAAATATCTGTGTCATGGTTTGGTTCATTAGTGTCATGGTTAAGTGCATGTTCGACATGGTTCAGTTATGTAATTCTTCTCGTGTATAATGAAGTGTTACTATCAAAATTAACAAAAATCGTTCCATTTGAAACACAAAAGGACATAAAAACGCACAAACAATGTAGTAATATGTTATAAGTAGATGCAATATGATTGCTAATGAGATAACTATCCAACTGAGATCAAATGACGTAGATGTTAACAGCTATTTGTCATAAAGAGGCCTTCAACATTTAACAATGAGCAAAACCATATTTCTTAGCAAGATATAAAATTCAATTTATAGGAATTCCAATTAGAAAAATCATCAGCCTAATTTCTGTCCAAAATACATAGCAAAATATGATACACAGTTACATACGATATTCACGGCATTACAAACACTTAACTTGAGACAGTATATACAAAATATTGCGGAGTAAAACATATTTGCGGGCTCCCCAACCTCTTCTTCGCCTTAACCATGCCACACATGTAAACTCACAAGATCGGGTTTAAACAAGAAATTCAAGTAACAGAAACACTAAAGACACAAATAAATAACGATATATATTTAACACTGTAGTTTCATTGAATAGATTATATGAAACAATATTGAGAGGATCCTATTTTTCAACATTTGTTTTTTAATCTTTAAATCTTTTATTGCCGCAGTCATATTATAAACTTAAATCCAAAAGAATTAATTAAACAATACTACGTTTATTTATTTCAGAAGCCATGCAAAGTTTGACCAACCCCGAAGATCTACTGCTAAACGTAAATAGTGCAATCGTGAACCCATATGATGGATTTGCACATGGTCCTCAAGGAATTCGTCAGTACCATATATAGGAAAGATGAAGAAAAATCCTTCCTCATAAAAGAGCATGTTATGATATCTAAAAATGTCATTATCTTGAAAATGAGACAATATATCATTTAAACTTTATGAATGCTAGAACTGAATCAAAAATCAAATGTTAAATTTATTAAATATTATTTTGTTTTACATATTTTACAGTGTCTGGTCACGGAATGATCGAACCCAACGGAAGGACTTTCCACACATACATGTATGCTCTTTCTGCTCGTGTTTCCCACTATGGTGCTGGTCTAGTGAACGCTTGCTGTTAAACACAGCATTACATTCCATCCAGATGTAGGACTTATTCCCTTGACATTTTTTGACATGTCTTGCCATTGATTGTCTATAAGCGAAAGCCTTGCTGCATACGGTACATTTAAACGGTTTGTAGTTTAAATGTTTACTGTTGCTATGACCTTCCAAATGTGCGTTATCGTTAAACCGTTTATGGCAAATATCACACTCTATTGGGCGTGAAATGCATGGTCTCTTAAATGACGACTTAGGCCGATTCTTGAAGCATATTTTTTGCCGCAAACATCGCACATTAAAGGGTTTGAATGTCGTGCTTCATGTTCCGTCAAGGCCCATCTATCTGAGAATTTCGTTGGACAGTGAGAACAAATCAGTTGATCCTCGTGTGTTCTCATGTGGCGTGTTAGACATCTTCTTTTTTCACAATTTTAGAACAGATGTCGCACTGAACTTTAGTTGTTTTTTTGGCAAACCCTGTTGATTTTCATTATTGTTTTCATCTAATTTGTCATCATCTTTATTGAGTGAAACCACTGTTTCTTCAATTAAATCAGTATCACCAACAGCTTCAAATGACCCGTCTAAAAGAGCAATAGAAGCCTATGAAAAATTGAACGAGTCCAATTCAATGCGTTTGTGTAAAATTTGGAGCCTTATCGTGTGAATAAATAACAGAAAAAAAAACCAATTATGAATTTGGCTGCGTTTTTTTTTATGCCAAACATATTTAGTTGCACAAATTGGAAAGAAGTTATAAACTAAGAAATCATGAAAATATAAGTTTTCAACACAGACACCAAATAGGCATTCATAAGTGCTAACTATTGTGAAAGGAAGGGTTTTACACATTTCATTTCAAAAACATATTTACTGAATTCCGAAGTCGCGACTCACCAAAAAAGACCAGAACCTAGTGACGCGACAAGTTGTCCTATGTCATACCTTATTTTTTTACGCTATACTGTGAATAGTTTGATGGTTTCAGATTTCTGGTTGTCTCTGTTCAATTTATTTACCCATTTTAAAGAAACAGGCAGAAATAGAGTTTGGCCAATTTAATTCATCCTAATGTTGAAGAACTCGTGTTTGTGTTGCTGGTTTGCTGTCTCATTTATGTATTCCCCACGTCATCTTACATTTGATATTACCTTGTAAATTGAAAATCAAATAAGCAAAAAGGATAAAGGGCAAATATAGATAGCATAAAAATATCATTGAATGTTCTAAGAAGTTCAACATATCAACAAACTTACCATTTGTTTCATCTTCGTCCATCTTATAATGCGTTCTGTCTATTACAAACGATGATTTCTTGTCTAGCCAGACAATTAAGGTCGTACACAGTTTAATTAATGTATATGTAGCAGACAATTTAACACGTGTTTTTTTTAATTTCAATCCTTTTCTCAATCGCATTTAATAATATACCACCTCATACTTAAAACTAGATAGCAGGAGTTTTTTTCAGATAGTATAGAAACTGTATTACATAACAAGTAAAATATTTGAAATAATTCAATGTTACTATACACGATGCATTTATACAATATTACAAAGATTTTTATTGATAAACTTGAACATTATATCGGCTTAAATCCAAAATTGGAGTTGTGATCTTTCATATTTTAAATTCAAACTTTGAAATTACTTTTTATTGTAATTTCACCTATTATAGTTTTAAAACCAATACGTTTTAAAACTGTTGTCCATGTCACGCGTAACTATTCGGTTTCGTAAATGGTTGAAGACTTATGATGTCCTCTTAATATCCATTGGTTAGTTTTGTAGTTGGGTTACTGTATCATGGACCTATAACCCTACATCTCCTTTTATTCATCATTAACTAGTTCAAAATTTACAATAAAGAAAAACCAACAAATGAACAGTTTTCTAGAAAAGAAAATGAAAAACAAGAATTACTTTTTAACTGGCTGCCACTTTTGAATAGAAGTCTTTAGCTATTTGACTAGTGATGCCGCTCATGATATCTCCGGCAGAGTCAAGCATGGACATATGGACAAACGATTATATGTGAAACAGAAGCATCGCTTTGTCTTTTTTTTGTAAAATTGTATCGAAAGCTAGTTTAAAAGAGCAGTGACTTTTAAATTTATATTGTAGAAAACTTACGAAAAGTAACATGACATGTTTAACATACGCTTTGACGATTTTACCCACTAAATTTGGTTAAACAGGCTTTTTTTCTTCTCAGACAGTTAATATATAGTGTAACTTAGTTCAATAACGCGCTATCAATCAAATTTTCAGTATTAAAGTGAAACACATATATATTTATTTCGATCTAAACCATGACAATCTTGACCAAAACCATGACGAATTTCTAGACTCTTAACCGAACCATGTCAATCGCTTAACCAAACCATAGCAATTCCGATATCTTGCTTATTCTGCGTTAATTTCGTGAAACAACAATTCCAATATAGATCGTTTGACCTCCAATACAGATTCAAGCATCTTATTTGCTTTTTATCTGCTCGTGTGAATAGAACTGAGGCAATACTTTAGGGAAGCAACATAAATTAACCATGTCAAACTTATCCAAACTATGACAAAATCACTGTACTAAACGCTCCTCGATATGACGACCTTACTACCCGTGAGTCACATCATTAAAAACAATAAGGGAAATGAAACTTCTTCTCGCATGTTGCACTTTGGGTAATAGTTCTCTTCGACAAAATACTGCCTTGGACTCAATTTTGGTATAAATATAAAGAAGCCAAAATTTGGTTCTGAAATGTATATTTTTGTAAACTCTAAAAGCTAGGTAGCATATCCCTTAATTGATATAGCCCGAGGCTCTTAAATTCGACAATGTTTAGAGACAGTGCTAGGGCTGCTATCAAGTCAAGGTCGCTCAACTCTCATTACCCGTTTAGAGATTTTCTGAAAATACAATGGCTTTTGTCTGATTCGAAACAAAAACATTAGCAAATATAACTGGTGGCCTTCGGCTTATGGAACGCCAACACTGTCTTGTTATGACCATTTTCATTATATGATGTGCATTTACCTTTATATGATGTGCATTAACCTTTATATGCTGTGCTTTTACCTTTATATGATATGCACTTGTCATTATATGATGTGCAAACACCTTTATATGATGTGCAAATATCTTTATATGATGTGCAAATATCCTTATATGATGTGCAAATATCCTTATATGATGTGCAAACATCATTATATTATGTGCAAACATACTTATATGATGTGCAAGTATACTTATATGATGTGCAAATATACTTATATAATGTGCAAACATTCTTATATGATGTGCAAACATTATTATATGATGTGTAAATGTACTTATATTATGTGCAAAGATCCTTATATGATGTGCAAAGATTCTTATATGGTGTGTACATATCCTTATATGATGTGCAGTTTTCTTTATATTACGTGCAAACATCTTTATATGATGTGGTTGTGTCATTATATTATGTGGTTGTGTCATTATATTATGTGGTTGCGTCATTATAGTATGTGCTTGTAATCTTATATTATGTGGGTAGGTTTACTTCATTATATGATGTCGAAACGTCATTATATGATATGCTTTCATCGTCGTTATGGTCAATGAACATGATTACGATTAGAATGATTACTGTCTACGTCATAACTGATTCCGATCTGCTTCTGTAAACCATTAACCTGGCTCAAATATGTATCTATCGCTAGCGAAAGTGCAATTTATAGGGAAAATGAGACAAAGCAATTTAACAAAATCAACGTTTCAAACATTTCGGTTGAAGATTAAGATCAGTTAATACAGGAGCTAGTTGAAGAAATTCCCGGCTGTGGAGAAAATGATTACAAATGTAAGAGCCTTTTATAGCTTTCTATTCGGTTTAAGCATAGGCTCCGTGTTGAAGGTCGTACTATGACCTATAAAAAGTAAAAACACAAAAATACTGAACTCCGAGGAAAATTCAAAAAGGAAAGTCCAAAATCAAAAGGCAAAATCAAAAGTCCAAACACATCAAACGAATGGATAACAACTGTCATATTCCTGACTTGGTACAGGTATATAATTGTTTCCTCTTACAAATTATGACTTGGATGGAGAGTTGTCTCAGTGGTTCTCATACCACATAAAATTGAGAATGGAAATGGGGAATGTTTCAAAGAGACAACAACCCGACCAAATAAAAAAAAAAATAAAAAAAAAGCAGAAGGTCACCAACACATCTGCTTATTTCTATTCATTGCAAAAGACACCATTGAAATCACAGTCTGTTTCAAAAATATTTCATAACAATAGCTATAAAATTATCTACTGATGCATAATATGGCGAGATGGTTTGTTTAATAAAATGTTATTGAATAATATTAATCTGTAAATGGTAAGATGTATAATGTAGTATTGAATATGTACAATGATATTAAATCTAGTATATCATATAATCTATGCCACTGAAGGAAGAGACCGATTTCATTGAGCCGCATCTCCTCTAAAAACATACCAAGTCGGAAATATTTGTGATATGACGTTTACATGTAGTGTTTTTTACTTTTAACTTTTCTTTGAACCAATCTTTTTTCCACAGAAAACGCCAATTATGTGAAAAAATACCCTATTTTGAAGATTGCAAGCTAAGTCGACGTAGTGCCCACGAAATGCTAAATGGCTATGTGGGTAATTATAAAAAAAAAGAAAAAAGTGCTATCTTTGCTAATGAGACAACTCTCCACAACAGACTAAATGACACAGAAATTAATAACTATAGGTCACCATACGGTCTTCAACAATGAGCACATATTGGCATATACAGATTGTTTATTTTCCACTTATTTTAATGGAGATTTTTTTAATTGCTAATAAAATTCTGAAACATGAGTACTAGTATGTCAACAGATTTGGAGAAGCGTCAACGATTTCTGAGATACAATGGGTTGATTCCTGATGAAGTGTTTTAAATTTAATTTTTCGTCCGATTACATCGGATTTTCCCCATTGTGGTAATGGCAACGGATTTTACGTAGACGATACTGTTATTGAGTTAAAAGGAAAAAAAACCACTGAAAATCACACTTTGCCACACTTTTTCCAATTTAGGGTATTTAATATTTTGATTTTCCAACCGAGATGAATGGGATGACGCCCGTCTTTTGCATTTTGTTCCTCTTTTTCGTCTCCTTAAAAAATAGAATAAAAAGGATTCACTTTGTCATTACTGTGTCTACCTCATTACTGTGTCATCACTCTTTGTTTCAACATTTGCCAACTCGCTAGCATCTCCGTGTATCATCGGTACAGCGGATATAGGTACTAACCAAGGGGTCGTGATTGATTTTTCCTCTGACACGGTACGAAAATCTTTGTTTTGTTTACATTATATCAATGTGTACTTCAATCTAAACATATTTGTTGTTTAAAGAAATGATTTGGTCGTAGGGTGGTGATTAGAAAAGTCTCACTATTTGCCCAAAACAAGAAACCTTACTAAAAACATGTGCAAATACTTGTCAAAGAAGTTGGCGCTCGTCTCACCCGATATGATTCGATATTCATTGCAACTCTTTTTCTGATAGAAGGCCACTGTTTGTGCGTAATAAGTATAGCTGTTTCAATAATTGGCATTGAAATATTTTGTACATAAGTTATTTTTCGATATTTTATTCCGACAAGAAGCGTTGTGTATAGCTGACCAAATGAATCCTTCTGTACGGTGCATAGTTAAATGAATGTACGGTATATAGTTTTTCACGCTTCGAAGTACATATAAAGCTATATCCGCTGTACCGATGATACACCACGGCCGACACTCGGCTAACCGAGAGATTGGTCTGTTAATCTATATTGAGTATGCGGCTATATCGGCGGTTGGTCTGTTAATCGGGTTGGCTAAAGTCTGTTAATCAGGTGTTATCGAGAAAATCATTGAAAGTTCAGCATGTTTCATAGTATAACTTTCTAAATATATTTTCATCATAAAAAGTATTCATGTCTAACAAAACAATTCAATGTACTGAATTCAGTGGTGTAATTATTATTTTTCTAGCTTCGATGTACGATCTATAAAATGAAAAGGCGGGTTACTCATCAATAAATTTATACACATTTTACACACATAAAATGTACACAAAATGACACATTGGTTGAATTTACTTGCATTCAATATTTTGAACATCGAAAAAAGAAAGGCATTATGTTTGTTAACCATATTGATATCATTGTGTGAAAAATCTACACGAAAATCTGTATTTTGGTGACATAAATCAATCTTTATTTAAAACCTGGTCTGTTAATGGGTCGGATGTATAAAACTCGGTCTGTTAATTGGTCTGTTAAGAGTTATGAATGGCAATAAAAGTATAATTTTATTGCTATATGGGGTGTTATCGGATCAAATGAGTAGGCTCAAGACGAGCGGCTAAAATATACGAAAACACCACATGAGCAATGAAACATAGCATATACGGAAACAACACATGAAATTGAAAATTTATAAAAATGGTTTCAAAAAGTGTAATATTAAAGTAATATTAATTTCATCCAAGAATGATCGCATATATCATGGTGATTCTGCTTAATTGTCATGCATGACACAAATTTGTCATCTACATTGGTAACCAATATATATAAATCAGAGATAAACGTCGTAATGTAACTAAACAACAGTAAGTAAAATATATTGGGATGACAAGCTATGAAAAAAAAGAAAGAATAATGAGTAAGATAAACAAAATGTAGAAAAAAAATGACATAACAATTTAAAGAGTACAGAAATCAACAAAACCCCCCAATCCGGACCCTCATGGTATACACGAGGATCTGGATGGAAACGCAGAATATAGAATAATATATAAGGACAGTAGAGAGTGATACATTGCTAAAAACGAGAGAAAAATAATACTTGTTTAAGAATACACACATGAAACACCGATGGCTGTTGAAACAGTAACGGATTGCGATGTACTTATATTGGTGACAGATTCTAGAAGTTTACATGCGGACAACTATGGTGGCAGGTTAATGCCATTTTGCGTTTTAGCGCTTTCGCGTTTTCGCGTTTTCGACTTTGCGATTTCGCCTTTTCGCTATTTCGCGTTTTCGCCCTATAGAATATGAAAGGCGAAATCGCGAAAAACGCGAAATGGACTTCACCGGCCACCATAGACAACTGTAGTTCTCCTCTGCACTTATGTTGAAAGGAACTAAACGGAATAAAATTTATTGAAACTTAAAATAACCAAATGTAGCTGCATTCGCTCCTTTCCGTTTACTTCTTTAGAGTGATTTGTAAACAACATATGATTAAGTAATAGAAGAAAAAAACCAATTGGATGATGCTGACGAATTAGGGTTTAACGTCCAGAGACAAATATCATGTTCATATGTGAACGAGAACACGTTATATGTACCCTTTGTTGTATTAGAAAGACACTTTCAGTCGGAATTGAGAACGTGCTAATTCAAACAGACACAAAAATTAAGGCTGATTGAAAACGTCAATAAAAAATTCATGCATATTACAGAGGCCAATACATATCACGCTATATTGAAGTGACACACCCTTCAATAAAATGCAAAGAAAGTCAAAATAAAAATGCTCTTTCTAGGATACTGTGGCACCGTATTGTCATTTGTGTTTACTCAGGAACATCTCATTCTTTAATTTGTCGTGGCTAAATAACTCTTAACTGACACAATTTCAATTGTCCAACCCATTAACAGACTTTATTCCCATAATTTTCACTAAAACGGGGTATTATTCACGTTATTTTACAATTATGAAATATTTACTAATGTCAATTTATTTTTTAGAACCACAGTACTATTTTTTGTCCTTTAAATGATATCTAAATTTGTTTGTTTCGCCTTTTATTCAAAAAATTGCTATGCGTATAAGCATAAAAACTACATACTTGCGCGACGCCTTTTAGTTTTACTGAAAACTGCGCAGACTAAGAAATGTTTTTACAAATGCAAAATGTTCTATGATAGATATCATTTTGTCAGACACTTTTCTTTTTTTGATTTGGTTCTTATAACATGCCAAAAATCTGTATATTTAATAGAGTTTAACATTAAATTAAGCGTCTTACTCTTAACAGACGTATAACCAACCCGATTAACAGACCAATCACCCATATAGCCGCATACTCAATATAGATTAACCGACCAATCTCTCGGTTAGCCGAGTGTCGGCCGTGTACACGGTAGTAATTATAATTCGGATTACTTTTCTTGCTTGTGACAATGGTGTTCGACAAGGAGAAAACTTATCACCTTTCCTATTTTATTTACTTTTGATTGACTAAATTAATTTCTTAGTGACTAAAAATATTACAGGACTAATAGAACTATACCAGAAGATCTGGAAAGAGAATAAGAAATATATCTTAAGTGTTTTGTTATATTGTTTGCAGATGACACGTTGTTGTTGGCTGAAATAGCACAGGACCTGCAGACTCAACTCAATGCTTTCCATGATTATTGTAAGGCTTGGAACTTGGAAGGAAAGTTGACAAAATTAAAGTCTTTGTGGTTTTTTTTTGGACGGAAGCCAAAAAATCTCCGATTTTCTTACAATGATACTAACATTAAGATGATAAAACAATATAACTATTTGGGAATTGTTGTTACTAAAACGGGAAGTTTTAATATGACAAAAAAACATTTATCCGATAAGGCTTAAAGCCATGTACGAAAACTTGAAAACAGGAAGGATGTATAAGATTTCTGTAAAATGTCAACTTCAGCTTGTTCGTTTTAAAAAAAATATATATAAACACGTGCGTTTGTCCTCCAGCTGGCTTAGTAATTTTGAAACCTCTCTCTCTTGTTTTGTATATACTGTAAATATTTATTATTTTTGTCTCTGTATACTGATGTCATACATTGACTTTGTGAGACCAAATATATAGATTTAGAGGCCATAAGTATACCGGTATGGATTATTGATTGACTGTTATTTAGCCCCACTTTCAACACTTTCATGCTATTTCGTGGCGGTGAGTCAATTAAGATTGGAATAGAGCTTACCTGCCACGTGCGGAATTTGAAATCGCACACCTAATTATTGACATGCTAGTGATACAGCAGTTCGACTACTTATAAAAAAGAAGATGTGGTATGACTGCTAAAGAGACAACTCTCCACAAGAGGTCAAAATGACACAGAAATTAACAATTATAGGTCACCATACGACCTTCAACAATGATCAAAGCCCATACCGCATATTCAACTATAAAATGCCCCGAAATGACAATATAACCACTCGACCACCGAGCGCCCATCACTTTCACCCGAAATGGATTAAAGGAGATATGGAATGAAGCTGAACTCGGTGCATTACATTTACGTGGAGCTTTTTATCATGTTTTTGTGCATATATTTCACAGTTTCAACTGTAGATGATTATGGGTGGATTCCTGAGGTCCAGCGGCAAATTGATATATGCATATTCGTACAAGAACATGTTAATGTGATATGAATATTAACCCTGTTTTGTACTAGACCGACACCCTAAGCCGGATTTTTTAACATGCTAGTTCAAACGGTAGCATTCCGAAGGAAGACATTATATCACCTTACCCGGACACATTTTTCTGATTCCGAGCCGACCAGCTTTTGCTCTTAATCCTTAATCCCGCGTGCTTATATAATTAGCTGGGGAGCAGCATGTAAATATGAATTTTAAAGTCTTTGGTTTTGACCCGGCCGGTGTTCGAACCCACGACCTCTCTCACTCAAGGCGAACATGCTACGACGAAAAAGGGGGGGGGGGGGCAAGTTGTTTTGTAAATGTTTGATTCTAAATTTCTTGAAAGAGATTTTATCTATTTCAGAAGGGAAGCGAAATAGTTTGTTTCCATTTAAAATGAGGAAAAAATAAAACAATGATGAAACTTAAAAAAAAAATAAACCATGTTTTTTTGTGTGTGTTTTTTTTTTTTTTTTTTATTAATTTCAAACAAGGAATACACGTGCTCCTTCCCTCAAACTAGAGTCGGTGTCTACCACATTTATTTATTAATATATAATGTACAGATCATCTGTTTAAGCTTTGGATACAGAGATCTGACAACACGTCATTTTATTTTCTGTCCTTGTATATATTACATCAGCCAATGAAATTTCAGCCTTCAAATTTTGAAGGTGTGTACCAATCCAACAAACCGGAGAATTGCACGTTTTTAATCTGGTGTCTAAATGAACTTGAAACACTGCATTTATTTATTTTTTACTGAGACCTGTTGTTCTCTTACAGATAGAGAGTGGTGTTTTGAATTTTTCAAAGTGAAGATTTACGGCAGCGGCTTTTAATATTTTGCGTTTATCCTGGAAACATAATAGATTTAAAAAAAACAAATAGTGCAATGTGTCTGAATTATACTCTATAGTAAAGGTTCTTTTTGGACAATTTACTGAAGTATGAAAGTTGTTTGCGACTTCAAGGAACTTTAGTTTGGATTTGCCGTTTGTGGTTTAATTAATTTTTACCAAGCCTTCATTCAATAATAGCTACAGATGAAAAATTCTCTGCTAGAAGAAATTGTTGAAACTAAATTTTCAGGTTTTAACAATTCAGGTGAGCGAAACGAGGCGTAAAGATTGATGCCTACGGTTGACGAAAAATTCGCCATAACATTATACCGCGGCAAATTTATAACTATATAAAATTGAATGTCACTTTTCCATTTCAAAAATGATAAAATGAAAGGCCCCCTTTATTTTTTCCTATCGCCTCTTTTTTTTTGGTTTCAAATGACCGGTTCCTTATATGAACTATTACTCTACCAGAGTCCGTTTTTTTTCCCAATTGTTTGTGTCTATCTTGAGAATATACAAAGAGAAACTCCAACAGCTGAAATGATCAGAAATGACAATACTAAACTTGGTGTATTATCTTCTAAAAATATAGAAAAAATGCTTACGTTAGGTATACTGAAATTGACAAATATAATGCCTTCCCTCGTTAAAACGTTCATAGAGCATGACATAAAAGAATTATTTATTAAATTTAATAACCTTAACCGTATTGTAGACTTCCTATGAATATGTTTATTATTAAAGACTCGTCGATTTAAACAAAACTTTGCAATCCATATATATTTTTAAAATTTTCCAACAATATCAGATGTGATTTTTTGCATATTAAAACGAGGTACTAACATGGCAAGGTTTATCTCAAGTCTCAACCATTTTCTAAACGGTAGCTACAGATTTGACCTAATTAGTAGTAACGGTTACTCCGCAGAAGCAGATCGGAATCAGTTATGACGTAGACAGTAATCATTCTAATCGTAATCATGTTCATTGACCATAACGACGATGAAAGCACATCATATAATGACGTTTCGACATCATATAATGAAGTAAATAAAACCACATAATATAAGATTACAAGCACATAATATAAATACACAAGCACATCATATAAAGATGTTTGCACATAATATAAGGGAAACTGCACATCATATAATGATATGTACATATCATATAAGTATATTTGCACAGCATATAAGTATATTTGCACATCATATAAGGATCTTTCAACATAATATAAGTATATTTTCACATCATGTAAGAATGTTTGCACATCATATAAGTACATTTGCGCATTATATAAGTATGCTTGCACATCATATAAGTATATATGCGCATTATATAAGTATGTTTGCACATCATATAATGATGTTTGCACATCATATAAGGATGTTTGCACATCATATAAGGATGTTTGCACATAATATAAGGATGTTTGCACATCATATTAAGGTGTTTGCACATCATATAAAGGTGTTTGCACATCATATGATGACAAGTGCACATCATATAAAGGTAAATGCACATCATATAAAGGTAAATGCACAACATATAATGAAAAATGGGCATAATAAGACAGTGTTGGCGTTCCATATCGGCTGTCAATTGTTCTTTTCGGGTTGTTGTCTCTTTGACACATTCCCGATTTTCATTCTTAGTTTTAAAATAAGTAAAAATACTATTTACAATTGTCAGTTCAAAATACATTTAAGAAGTCAGTGCGTTGATACATGTTATATTCTACTGAATTTACTATACCCGTTATTATTACGTAATTTATATATTATATAAGTCCTGTGTCCAGGTGGAAATAACGGGCCGTAATAACAATATGTGATTTGTATGTCAGGTGAAAGTGACAACGGGTGGTATGTATACTAAAATGTTTATCATCTTCCATTATACATGAGGGTGTGAATGGGGGTTTATAGAAGGAAATTATAGACAAAAAAATAAAGAATACAAAAAATAACCAGACAAATAGAAAAGAAAATGATGAGGTACTAGAATATATGGAATAAAGAATGATCGGCAAAAGGTAAAACGAATTATAAAACAAATTGCCTAAAAATATAGAATACAGAAATACTGAATCCCCATTCAGACCCTCATGATCTGACATTTAAAGCTTTAGGACATTTATGGGCATGCGATACAGTTTTAGACCGACAGTGATTTTTTTTACAAAATCAATTTGTACATGTGTATATGTGCTAAAAATTATATCTTCATGTGCTAAATTTAAAAGACAAATGGGTTTGAATTATTCGACATTTACTTAATATTTCGGTTTCTTGGACATTTCTGTCCTTTGAGCAGACACCCTTAACATTTTATGTTTCAAAATATAAAGATATGCAGATTTCGGTAAGATATGCAGATTTCGGTAAAGAGATAAGGAATATCTTCGTTACAAAATTGGTTTCTTCCTACATTTGTGTAACAATTCTTTGTTAATAATTGATTTTTGTTAAAAGAAATTGATTTAAGAAAAAACGGTATTTTTTTGAATATTTATCTAGTTAAAAAAAGTCGTTAATTTCTTCATAATAGTTGGAACAAAAATCTCCATGCGGTATCAAGCCAAATTTCTAAAATGAAGGGAAATATGCTCTTAAGCTAATGGTTATATCTCGAAAAAATGTTAAAATGCTAAAAGTTTTTAAAAGAAAGAGTTTAATGTCTGCTATTTTAGATTAATTCTGCGAATTGTTTTTGTCTGCAAAAACATAAAACAGAGAGATAAAGAGAATCACAACTAATTGAATAAAATGGAGGATTGAAATGGAGAATGTGTCAAAGACGTCACTCAGACAACAATCCAACCAAAGAGCAGAAAATGGTGCGTCTAAACACGGCTAAGGACTCATAAGTGCACTAATATGTTATAATATGCTACTTAAGACTAAAAGAGTGATGTGCAGTGTAAACAAATTTCTGATCTAGATTGAGATTGATATTTAATGCATATATTCAAATTTAATCAATAAAAGATCACTGATAATAATTGAACAATGCCTGTGCCGGTTTTCGTTAATTTTTCCGAAAATCACTGAACTATAAGACACGTGTCAAATTACATAACTGATAACACTATTACCTTAAAAAATGAAAAAAATAAGTATTTAGAGAGGAAAATTACCCAGACATTTAGATATATTTACCATAAAAATATGTTTTTAAATTTTTTAAAAATCATTTAATATGCATCGGTTTATGATTTAATGAAAACATATAGAAAATTGTTAAGGTGGTTTTTTTTTCAGGAAGGAAAATAATGTTTGCATCGAGAAAAATAGCCCCTCCCCTATAAATGATCATTAATTTACCTAAGTGGAGCTTAAATTTTGGAATCAATCGCGAGGCCTGACTGCCATAAACAACAGATTACGAACAGCAAACAGTGGATACACCAATTCATTGATATGTATGAAAGACAACGACGGACACAAAATGATTGCACTGAATAATTTCAACTACCATTGAGATAGATTTTACAAATCTCCTTATCAAATTAGACATGCATTTAAACAAAACCTTGGGATATCTATTACCGTTAGGTTTAAAATTGGAATTAAAAATTGCGTTTTCCCAAAGAGTTTTAGGTAAAACCCCGTGAATCTCACCTCCTAGAAATTTGAAGTGTCAGCTAAGATGTTTGAAAATATGTATGAATTTTCTTACATACTTGAAATTGGAAAGGAATATAAACACATTCAGTATGTTTACTGTACAAACAAACAACAGACACCAATTGTGTCTTATATTGTTGAAGTCATTTTTACTGAGATCAAAATTTGATAAATTGATTATTCAGTGGTTGTTTAAACGTCCAGTGGCAAACATTTCATGCATATTCAGGACGAAAAGTCGTTTCAGAAGTATATAATGAAGTATTTGGTATTACAAATGTTTAAATTTTCTAATTATTTAGTAAATGTCATTTTCTTAGGTAGTTTTGCTCTCAATTAACACATACGATTCTGATAACAATGGATAATATAAGGAACTTTGTAACTTAAAAAAAGAAATTATGATTGTTTAATCAGGTGTTATGTCAGTTCGCTTGTGTCAGTCGGATCACTGATTTTCGGCGATATCAAGGTAAAACCGACACGTTCTAAAGATTGTTCAACTACTCATTTATTGGTGAAATTATAACCTAATATGTCCTGTTGATAAGTATATATGTACAGAACTACAAAAATTTGCAGTGAATGTTAACATAAAAGAATCAAATAATTTCTGCTATGCTTGTAGTGAAAACGAAAACAGCTTACAATATTTTTTAGATATATACATATATATAATCGTTTATAAAATGTATCCGTCAAAGTGAAAAAATATATAACATGTAAAAATACATAGATCATTCATTTTTTTGCAATCAATTATATCAAACATGTTAGTTAAAATAATTTCTAGAACCAGTCACTCTCTGTAGATATAATGCGTCGGACATTGTATGCATAAAAATAAAATCTCGATTTTTAACTGTATGAAATAAAATTAGTAAGAGTTTCGCGGAACACAATGTCTCGCCTTCGTTTGCCGTAAACTTGAACTCTCAGGGTGAGGCTGAACAAAATCAAGACGTTATATTTTGATTGTTATGAGCTTCTGTCCAAGTTCAAAAATATTTCCGGTGCCTATAAAATAGCCGACTTTAATTAAGTTATTTGAATAGCATATTATCTAAATTATGGTGGTATCGGCAAAACAGCTACAAGTATTGCCTTTAATGAAAATGCATATCAATTTTAAATACTATTCTAAATAAAATAGCTTTGAGAATCGTGTAAAAAAACGTTCGTTGTTCAGTCGTCAATGAATCATTCAACGTGCGTGTATCGTGCGTGCGTGTATCGTGTATTTATCATTCATCGTGCATCGTGCGTGTATCGTGCGTTCATCATTCATCATTCATTTTGCGTTAATCCTCCGTGTAACGCTCATCGCTCATCGTGCGTGTATCGTGTATCGTGCGTGTACCGTGCGTGTATCGTGTATCGTGCGTGTACCGTGCGTGTATCGTGCATTCACCGTGCGTGTATCGTGCGTGCGTGTATCGTGCGTGTGGTCAGTTTGAATTTTAGAAGGTCTGTATATCTATCCTTCATCCCTAACATCAGAAAAGACACTAAGCACAAATCTGAGAGTACTCGCAGTTACTGATAGCTAGTACAGAGCCAATAACAACTAATAAAAGAAAATCATGTATCTAAGACTATTATAAATCAATTTTCACTATCACGTTTCAAATCATATCAGTTTATTGTCAAGTTACAACTTCTAAGGTATAAAGGAAGAGACTGAACTACAAAACCGTTAAACTATAAAATGTAATATTAGAACTGTCATATCGATCATATTTTATTGGTAATCATCAACTTAAAATGTTTTACAATCAATTCAAAACCATGTGTATATGCTATGAAACTTATTTCGTAAACTAGACGCATGTATCGCTCACGTGTCATCTGTCCTTTCATATTGAAGTGTAAGGTAATTTCCCAATGCTATCGCTTGTACGAAATAAAATTCTTCTAAAGAAGTCAAAGTCTAACCTGGATTTGTTTTCGGAATCTAAATGAATGGCGATCCTCTTTTCACTATGATAATGTCGGTCCTTGCTGTCAATTTGAATAAATGGAGACGTGGGATAAAAGTTAATGACATTGTCACCATATAACAAATTAAGGAGGTCAATATACAGTCTTCAACAATAAACACGTGTCCATACATTATAAACGTTGTGAATAAATCAAGCATCTACCATCAACACCAAATTATCCAAATAACACACATATCATCTTGGGGATATTGAGAAAATCATTTCTAAAAGTTCCTAATTTTGAAACTAATTCGTTCTATGATAAGTTTAAGGAATTTTGTAATAAGGATGTTCTTATCCCAAGCATTATAACATAGCCGTATTTGACACAACCTTTTTCAACTTTTGATCTTCTGTGCTGTACAACTTTGTACTCTTTTTTCACTTTCGATCTTTTATATCTGGGCGTCACTGGGAGTCTTGTGTGGACGAGGCGCGTTTTTGGCGTATTGAATTTTAAACCAGATGCCTTTTGTTAACTATTAATCATGTGTTTCTTTGTCTAATACGTTCTCCTATTTATGTGTATTGTAGTCCTGTAATATTATGTTGTCAGTTCAATGTTATATTTAACATTGCCATTAAAATGCGAGGTTTGGCATGCCACAAAACCAGGTTCAACCCACCATTTTTATCTTTAAAAAAGTCCTGTACCAAGTCAGGAAAATGGCCATTTTTATATTATAGTTCGTTTCTGTGTGTGTAACATTTTAACGTTGTGTTTCCGTTGTGTCGTTTGTTTTTTCTTATATTTGAGTGTGAATTCACATTACTATAAGACGTGTCACGGTACTTTTCTATCCCAAATTCATGTATTCGGTTTTGATGTTATATTTGTTATTCTCATCGGATTTTGTCTAATGCTTAATCCGTTTCTGTGTGTGTTACATTTTAGTGTTGTGTCGTTGTTCTCCTCTTATATTTAATGCGTTTCCCTCAGTTTTAGTTTGTTACCCCAATTTTGTTTTTGTCCATAGATTTACGAGTTTTGAACAGCGGTATACTACTGTTGCCTTTATGTAATTATACCCCCGTAAAACAGTGGGGTATACTGTTTTACCTCTGTCTATCCGTCAGTTCGTCCCTCCGTCCCATGAATATTTTTCATCGCGTCTTTCTCAGGAACTACATTACAAGGATTTCTGAAATTTGGTTTCATGGTTTATATGAGTCAGTTATACCGTGTGATGCGTTTTCAGATTCAACAACTTCCTGCTTACCCTATACTTTTATCGGGGCGGAGGTATCATAAGTCAGCAGTAGCTCACAGACTCATTTGTTGAATTCTTTGTTAAATCATTTTATAAGTAACAGACGCGGTTATGTGTCAATATGATTTAGGAAATAAATTATCACCGAGGATGTTAACATGTTATTTCTCCTATATGGCTTGTATTACTGGGATGTTCAAAAGGTTTTTATTTATTTTTTCGATATATCCGTCATTTTAAAATAAAGTTACTGTTGCGATCATGCTTGTTCGATAAAGGTCATCAACTGTAAAATTTTAATGGAAGCCGATTGTATCCGGTTTTCAAAGATTGATAGCAATCGGCCCTTGACAACATTTTTGAAAAATAAAATGTTTTGAGTTTTCGGTATAACGATATAAGGTATGTCCCATGAATAATGAGGTCACAAACAATAAGTTGCAAATGTAGGAGATGGGCTAATTACAATATCACAAATGCTTCTAAAAAAATCCTAAAGATGAATATTACCAAGTGAGGTTTTATTTGACACAGTACTTTAAAAGAGAGAAAATTTAAGATTTAAGAAAAAAAATTTAATGAACGACAATGGATGCCAAATTCTTGAAATGTGCTCATTGTGCCATGTGAGTTAAAAGTAAGTTATTCCATTCTCGTTATTCACGGAACTCTTTTCTCCACCGTCTGATTTCTGTGAATTTTGTTCAGTCCTGCAAACAAACAGAATAACAGGAAATATGTATTATGTATATCACAAATGTGTATGATTAAATTAGCAAATAAGTAACCAGGAGTCAAAATTGACATGATAAAGTTTGTTCTGTTCGGAAAACCTGTTGTAACGTCACATTCTTTTGTTTATTTCTTTCTTCGAGTTCGAAAATTCTCAATTCCAGCTTGACAATTCTTATTATTATTATTAACTAATATTTCTTAATATGAAGAAAGAGATGACCAAAGGACAAATAATTGCAAGGCATCCGACGGTATTCATATGAGCAAAACTATTTTCGTATAGTAAGAAATAAAAATTCCGTGATGGAAAAAAAAAATTCAAATCAGAACACCAACGGCCTTAGTTATACTACAACATGTACCAGTATAACAGAAAAAAAACCAATTGATAACAATTGGATGACAGACTCCTGGCAAGGGACAGGCACATAAAGAATGTGACGGTGTTTAACATATTTTTGAGTGTTCAGTAGTCTTGGAAAGGGGAAACAAACCAACATAATCAAAAACCTGTAAATATCTCAGATGGAAATGGCTTGAATCATGGGATTGGTTCTTGCATACAAATCATATATCAAAAAGACAATTAAAAGGCAAAAAGTAGCGATCCTAGAGTCGCAAAGAAAAAAAAAAGGCTGAAAGCTAGTTCACAACCTAATTGGGGACATCAAAGGTTTTTACTTCACTTAGAGGCTCGTTAGTGATTTTGTTACTTCTTTTTTATTTGATGCTTTTAAAACTGTTAGTCTTCGTTATCGTGATCAAAGAGTTTAAGAAAAAGAACAGTGTACCTATCGGTGTATGCAATTATCATTTTTAAATCAAGTAATTTTACCTGTTGATATTTATGGCATCATTCACGTACTCTGGAAGGATAATGTCTGTGGTTTCTGGAAGGTACAGTGACAAAATGCCTCCTGTCAATCCAACAACTCCATATACAATAAGTGGCAGTGCACTCCCAAACTTTGATGGAATAAGTGTTCCCTAAATGAAATAAGTTATTCAATAACAGGCATTGTATTGCTATAATGTTTTGACAAACCCCCACAGCTAAAAAGTTTTTTTTGCAATTGATGAAGCACAAAGGAAACAGAAAATAAAACGAGTCTACGTTTTTCTCGTCTTCTTCAAAAAATTTAGTTTATGTTCCAAAAGCACTATTCTCACCTCTTATGGAGCGTTTCTGGTGCAATTGAATGCGATGAGGACAAACATTTTATCAGTCGAAAGTTCTAACTTCTCTGGGGATTTTTCTTTGTTTATTTTTATATTTAAAGCTTTTATACTCTATTTAGGCATTTTTTTAATTTTTTGCTCAGGATATTTTCATACTGCTTTGGACGTCTATTTGATTAAAATGTATTTCACTGAGCTTCACTGAAATCCATCACTGGTTTGAAGAAGTCTGGAGTTACAAATCAATTAACAAAACTAACATTAAACATTCGATTCGCTAAGGGTGAGAGGGTATTGCACTACAAGTGCATACACGAGTTATCAAAATAAGATCAAAATATACAACCATCAAAACTTGACTACACATAAGAAAGGTAAACCAGCTTTCCGACAACCACTGATGCCCTTTTTATTTTGTTTATTTCTGGAGACAAAACATGTGTTTAGCTAGGTGTTTTTACATTCAGAATAAAACAGCTGTTGCTTCCTTACCAACTCAGCGATGTATGCTGATGAGATAGCTCCAAGGCGTCCTGTCATGCTGGCAAACCCTAGTGATGATGCCCTCAGTACAGTAGGGAAAAGTTCGGCGGTAAACATATAAACAACAAAGAAAGCGATTGATACAAAAAATTTCCCAATCATAGCTAGGCTGGTTGTTAG
The DNA here is from genome assembly GCA_019925275.1 of Mytilus edulis. NCBI lineage: Eukaryota > Metazoa > Mollusca > Bivalvia > Mytilida > Mytilidae > Mytilus > Mytilus edulis. The sequence continues at coordinate 69,114,547 of CM034360.1, forward strand.
CCAAGATTGTGCTGAAAAAAAAAAGATTTTGAAATAATTGAAACGTAAATCAAACTTTTTAGCAAAATGAAATACATGATAACAAATCAAAACCTTTTCTTCAACACTATTTTCATGTTTATTTTTATTCATAACAACATTTTTTCCCCGTTTAAACACTGAATTTTTGTTCATAGTATTCCAACATAAAAATTCACCTTAGAGTGATTTGCTCATCAAAGTCTATTTTGAATTTCTATACCATACACTCCCTTAACACCGGTTTTCCAAAATTTTGCTTCTTAAGATTCTCGGTAAAAGATAATCTAGGAAGACGTCTAATTGCGTAAGTGATATATATGTTTTACTTTTACTCACATTCGTTAGCGTATAAATACGTGAAAATTGTACTTGTACACGTGACCCCACCAAGAATCATTACAGTGCAAAATAACTTCTTTCTTCCAATTTTATTTGCTGTATACCAACAAAACAATATTGCCAAAAGTTCAGCTGACGAGGACGCAGCATAATTCACAAACAAGTCACCACCAAATTTAGCCACGTTCATGGATATACCATAATAGACCAAATTAAGAGCAAACCTGAAAGTTCAAATATAATATGTATCACATAACAATCTAACTGATCTGAGATTGATTGTTTGTTGGTTGCTTAACGTCCAGTGGCAAATAACTGATCTGAGAATATTCGTTCATCTTTGATATGCAAGGGTAATGACCAGGAGTCCTACTCTTCTCCCTTGGCAGATTGAGTTAAAATTTCGGATTCACGAGGTAATGATTTCCAACGGTCGCAGTTGTAACTGGCTGCATCCAATCGAAATGCGCATTTAAGATGATCACGTGTAACTGCAGAAAATGTAAATACATATAAAAAAGAAGATGTGGTATGAATGCCAATGAGACAACTCTTCACACGAGACCAAATGACACAGAAATTAACAACTATAGGTTACCGTACAGCCATTTTCAAATTCCAATAGAACATGGGAAGTACGGGTGTGACGTCACAATCAAATTACAAGGTTTAATAATTGTATGTGTTAACAACGCCAGATGTCGAAATGGACTTTTTTGTGGTTTTTTTGCTTGCTTGCAAATAAATAAAATCATTTTAAGAGTAAGTGTACAGGTTTTAATTCAGTTTTTAATCGTAAAACAGTTGGTTTTCTAGAACGTTTGTGTATCATCAAAATAAATTAAAAACTGCTTCCTATCGAACGTACAATGTATCTTATAGATCCGCTCCGAAGTACAAAAGTTAGTTCAGAATTTTCCTATTTAACATGGGTGTGGATTATATTTGACAACATACTTTCACTCAGTATAAAGATCTTGACAATTTAAATATAATGTCAAAATGAGCATAGAGCATGGTATAATATATATATATATATATATATATATATATATAATTATTTTCTGTGACTGTATCTTACATTAATTTGTAGGATCCTTTACTATAGATAATTTAGCTGATCTGTAACAATAACATCTTCATGCCTTATATATCATGTACTGTAGTACGCCGCTAGATTAAAACTGACGTGGAAAGGTAACACATGCCCACCGAAAGCTCTTTTTTTGAGAGCCCAGGTGGTCGTGTGGTCTAGCGGGACGGCTGCAGTGCAGGCGATTTGGTGTCACGATATCACAGTAGCATGGGTTCGAATCCCGGCGAGGAAGAACCAAAAATTTGCGAAAGCAAATTTACAGATCTAACATTGTTGGGTTGATGTTTAGACGAGTTGTATATATATATATATATATATATATTATATATATATGTTGTTTTAAAATCACATACATACCAGTTCAAACTAACGATGGTTAATCTCCACAGCAAAGACTTGGATTTTATCAATTCTTTTAAAAATTGTGTAAATGTAGCTGTGCGTTCGTCTTTAATCGTTATATCTTTCACTGACAGAGAAAGAGTCATTTTGTTCACCTTGGCAATGGTTTTGAGAGACTGCATTGCTTCTTCCATTTTTCCTCGACTTATAAGCCATCTTGGGGATTCATCTAGGAAGCTGAAATAACAAAACAAAGGGCTGTACTCAACGAGTATACTTCTGAATAAAATAAAATTGGAGTTTCCTTCAGCGACCCAAAACATAAAAAGTGGTCGATATACGATCTTAGCCAAATCATGTTTTTGTGTTGTATAAAATTATCGAAGAAATGATACCAAATCCTAGCTTAATCAATAAACGTAATTCACGTACATGTATACATGGTGAATGATTAAGTCAAGTATTTTGTAACCACAAATCAATTAAAACTTTTCCTAAATTCTTTCATAGACACAAGAATTTTGATAGGTAGTTTGGCAGTACGTGTATACATACATAAAAGGATTTGGATATGTAATTTGGCTGAATACAATGATTTGGATAGAAATTTGGCTGTACGTGTAGACATAGATACAATTGTTTAAATAGGTAGTTTGGCTGTACATGTAGACATAGATACATGTACAATGATTTGGATAGGTAGTTTGGATGTACGTGTAGACATAGATACAAGGATTTGGATAGGTAGTTTGGCTTTACCTGTAGACATAGATACAAGGATTTGGATAGGTAGCTTGGCTGTACGTGTAGACATAGATACAAGGATTTGGATACGTAGTTTGGATGTACGTGTAGACATAGAGACAAGAATTCGGATAGGTAGTTTGGCTATACGTGTAGACATAGAGACAAGGATTTGGATAGGTAGTTTGGTTGTATATGTAGACATAGATACAAGGATTTGCATAGGTAGTTTGGCTTTACGTGTAGACATTGATTAAAGGATTTGGATAGGTAGTTTGGATGTACGTGTAGACATTGATACAAGGATTTGGATAGGTAGTTTGGTTGAACGTGTAGACATAGATACAAGGATTTGGATAGGTAGTTTGGCAGTACGTGTAGACATAGATACAAGGATTTGGATAGGTAGTTTGGCTGTACGTGTAGACATAGATACAAGGATTTGGATAGGTAGTTTGGTGTACGTGTAGACATAGATACAAGGATTTGGATAGTAGTTTGGCTGTACGTGTAGACATGATACAAGGATTTGGATAGGTAGTTTGCTGTACGTGTAGACATTAGATACAAGGATTTGGATAGGTAGTTTGGCTGTAACGTGTAGACATAGATACAAGGATTTGGATAGGTAGTTTGCTGTACGTGTAGACATAATACAAGGATTTGGATAGGTAGTTTGGCTGTACGTGTAGACATATACAGATTTGATAGGAGTTGGTGTACGGTAGACATAGATACAGTTTGGATATAGTTAGTGTAGTGTAGACATAGATACAAGGATTTGGATAGGTAGTTTGGCTGTACGTGTAGACATGATACAAGGATTTGGATAGGTAGTTTGTGTACGGACTGTATACAAGATGAGGTAGTTTATCGTACATAGATACAAGGATTTGGATAGGTAGTTTGGCTAGTACGTGTAGACATTGATACAAGGATTTGGATAGGTAGTTTTTGGACTCAGATGGAGTATGATACGGTAGCATATACAAGATTGGATAGGTAGTTTGCTGTATTAGACATAGAACAAGGATTTGGATAGGTAGTTTGGCTGTACGTGTAGACATTGATACAAGGATTGGATAGGTAGTTTGGCTGTACGTGTGACTGTAAATTGTTAGGTACATATGATACAAGGATTTGGATAGGTAGTTTGGCTGTACGTGTAGACATGATACAAGGATTGGATAGGTAGTTTGCTGTACGTGTAACATAATACAAGGATTGGATAGGTAGTTTGGCTGTAACTGTGTGAGTACATTAGATATACAAGGATTTGGATAGGTAGTTTGCTGTACGTGTAGACATAAATACAAGGATTTGGATAGGTAGTTTGGCTGTACGTGTAGACATTGATACAAGGATTTGGATAGGTATTTGCCGTACTGTAACATAATACAAGGAATTGGATAGGGTTTGGCTGTACGTGTAGACATAGATACAAGGATTTGGATAGGTAGTTTGGCTGTACGTGTAGACATTGATACAAGGATTTGGATAGGTAGTTTGGCAGTACGTGTAACATAGATACAAGGATTTGATAGGTAGTTTGGTGTACGTGTAACATAGATACAAGGATTTGGATAGGTAGTTTGGCTGTACGTGTAACATGATACAAGGATTGGATAGGTAGTTGGCTTACGTGTAACATATAAAGGTTTGATAGGTAGTTTGGCTGTACGTGTAACATGATACAAGGATTTGGATAGGTAGTTTGGCTTACGTGTAGACATAGATACAATATTTAATAGGTATTTGGTGTACGTGTAACATAGATACAAGGATTGATGGTAGTTTGGCTGTACGTAGACATAGATACAAGATTTGGATAGGTAGTTTGGCTGTACGTGTAACATGAACAAGTTGAAGGATGTATGTACAAATACAAGATTTGATGGTAGTTGGTTAGTGTACTGACAGATGTATTGCTGTACGTAGACATAGATACAAGGATTTGGATAGTATTTGGCTGTACGTGTAACATAGATACAAGATTGATAGGTTTTGCAGTACGTGTAGACATAATACAAGTGATTTTGGATAGTTTGGTTACTGTAGACATAGATACAAGATTTGGTAGTATAGTAGACATAGATACAAGGATTTGGATAGGTAGTTTGGCTGTACTGTAACATAGATACAAGGATTGGATAGGTAGTTTGGCAGTACGTGTAGACATTGATACAAGGATTTGGATAGGTAGTTTGGCTGTACGTGTAGACATAGATACAAGGATTTGGATAGGTAGTTTGGCTGTACTGTAGACATAGATACAAGGATTTGATAGGTAGTTTGGCTGTACTGTAGACATAGATACAATATTGATAGGTAGTTTGGTCGTACGTGTAGACATGATACAAGGATTTGGATAGGTAGTTTGGCTGTACGTGTAGACATTGATACAAGATTTGGATAGGTAGTTTGCAGTACGTGTAGACATAGATACAAGGATTTGGATAGGTAGTTTGTTGTCGTGTAGACATAGATACCAAGGATTTGGATAGGTAGTTTGGCTGTACATGTAGACATTGATACAAGGATTATGGATAGGTAGTTTGCCAGTACGTAAATAATACAAGATTTGAAGTAGTTTGCTGTACTGTAGACATAATACAAGGATTGGATAGGTAGTTTGGTGTACATGTAGACATAGATACAAGGATTTGGATAGGTAGTTTGGCTGTACGTGTAGACATAGATACAAGGAATTTGGATAGGTAGTTTGGCTGTACATGTAGACATAATACAGATTTGGATAGGTATTTGGCTGTACTGTAGACATGATACAAGGATTTGGATAGGTAGTTTGCCAGTACATTTTCACATAAATACAAGGAATTATGGATTGGTATGTTGGCTGTACTGTAGACATAATACAAGGATTTGGATGGTAGTTTGGCTGTACGTGTAGACATTGATACAAGGATTTGGATAGGTAGTTAGGGTACTGTAGACATATACAAGATTTGGAAGGTAGTTTGGCTACGTGTACACATAATTACAAGGATTTGGATAGGTAGTTTGGCTGTACGTGTATACATAGATACAAGGAATTGGATAGGTAGTTTGGCTGTACGTGTAGACATTGATACAAGGATTTGGATAGTAGTTTGGCTTTGCGTGTAGACATTGATAAAAGGATTTGGATAGGTAGTTTGGTCTGTACTGTAGACATAGATACCAGGGATTTGGATAGGTAGTTTGGATTTACGTGTAGACATTGATACAAGGATTTGAATAGGTAGTTTGCCAGTACTTTACACATAAATACAAGGAATTGGATAGTTAGTTTGGCTGTACGTGTAGACATAGATACAAGGATTTGGATAGGTAGTTTGGCTGTACGTGTAGACATTGATACAAGGATTTGGATAGGTAGTTTGCCAGTACGTGTTCACATAAATACAAGGATTGGATTGGTAGTTTGGCTGTAAGAGTAGACATAGATACAAGGATTTGGATAGGTAGTTTGGCTGTACGTGTAGACATTGATACAAGGATTTAATAGGTAGTTTGCCAGTACGTGTACACATAAATACAAGGAATTGGATAGGTAGTTTGGCTGTACGTGTAGACATAGATACAAGGATTTGGATAGGTAGATTGGCTGTACGTGTAGACATTGATACAAGGATTTGGATAGGTAGTTTGCCAGTACGTGTACACATAAATACAAGGGATTGGATTGGTAGTTTGGCTGTACGTGTAGACATAGATACAATGTTTAAATAGGTAGTTTTGCTGTACGTGTAGACATTGATACAAGAATTTGGATAGGTAGTTTGCCAGTACATGTACACATAAATACAAGGAATTGGATAGGTAGTTTGGCTGTACGTGTAGACATAGATACAAGGATTTGGATAGGTAGTTTGGCTGTACGTGTAGACATAAATACAAGGATTTGGATAGGTAGTTTGGCTGTACGTGTAGACATAGATACAAGGATTTGGATAGGTAGTTTGGCTATACGTGTAGACATAGAGACAAGGATTTGGATAGGTAGTTTGGTTGTATATGTAGACATAGATACAAGGATTTGGATAGGTAGTTTGGCTGTACGTGTAGAGTTTGTAATAAAATCGGGTTATTACATCCTAATTTGTACAGTTTATTTGGAGCAGGATCTGCTTACCCTTCCGAAACACCTGAGATTAGTACCTCTAGTTTTTGGTGGGTTTCGTGTTGCTTATTCTTGAGTTTTCTATGTTGTGTCATATGTTAATGTTTGTCTTCTTTCATTTTGAGCCAGGCGTTGTCAGTTTAATATTTTCGATTTATGAGTTTGACTGTCACTCTGGTATCTTTCATCCTTCTTTTATAGATCCCAAGAATTTAGTAACGATACCTGTAAGCTTATTGATCTTTTGATTAATGTCATTTTAAAGGTTATCAATTTAACATTTAAGTAAAACGTTTAAATATTGTTTTCATCGGTACTAACATTGATTTTGTTTTTGAAAAAAATAAAACCCAGCTAAATATATATTGCTAAATGTGTACAGTTAAAAGTACTCATGATCATACATCCCGTTGATACTTTTTACTTATGTCTTGCACAAGGTCATATTTTTCTCTGACTGTTTTGAAGTCTTTACACTAAATCCATTGGATGTTGGATGTGTACGGATGGATAAATTAGTCTTAGATGCATGAATTTTTTATTAGTTGTTAGTGGCTTTGAGCTAGCTTTCAGTTAACTGCGAGTACCCTCAAATCTGTTCCTAGTGTCTTTTTGTTGTTGGGATGTAGAAGTACCCGGCCACGTCCACTTGTATTTTTGTCCATCTGATGAGTTAAGCCTTTTTCAACTGATTTTTATAGTTCGTTCTTATGTTGTACTGTTATACCACTGCCCCAGGTTAGGGAAGGTTGGGATCCCGCTAACATGTCTAACCCCGGCTCATTATGTATGTATGTGCCTGTCCCAAGTCAGGAGCCTGTAATTCAGTGGTTGTCGTTTGTTTATGTGTTACATATTTTTTTTCGTTCATTTTTTATATATAAATAAGGCCGTTGGTTTTCTCGTTTGAATTGTTTACCATTATCATTTCGGGGCCTTTTATAGCTGACTATGCGGTATGGGCTTTGCTAATTGTTGAAGACCGTACGGTTACCTAAAGATTTTAATTTCTGTGTCATTTTGGTCTCTTGTGGAGAGTTGTATCATTGGCAATCATACCACATCTTCTTTTTTATATTAAGTAACTGCAAGTACTCTTATATCGGTTCTTTGTTTTTATTGTTTTTATTTTAGTTACTTTTTTTTTGCATGAACCGAATTATTAAGATAAGCCATTTAGTTTTTGCAACTGATTTTTCCAGTGTATTCTTATATTGTGATAAAACACCATTGTCTCAGGTTGGGGAAGGGTTAGACGCCTCCAAACACGTTCGACCCGCCATAGTTTGTATGTGCTACCAAGTCAGGACCCTGTAGTTTAGTGGTTGTCGTAGGTTTATATATGTCACATTTGTTTAATGTAAATTAGATTGTTATAAATTAGACAGTTAGTTTTCTTATTTTTCATGTCGGGTGACAAATAATTAAGTTTGGTGTATAATAATCTCATCAGCAATCTACCACATCTCCTTATGTTTATATTAGATCTCATCAGCAATCTACCACATCTCCTTATGTTTATATTCGATCTCATCAGCAATCTACCACATCTCCTTATGTTTATATTCGATCTCATCAGCAATCTACCACATCTCCTTATGTTTATATTCGATCTCATCAGCAATCTACCACATCTTCTTATGTTTATATTAGATCTCATCAGCAATCTACCACATCTCCTTATGTTTATATTAGATCTCATCAGCAATCTACCACATCTCCCTATATTTATATTAGATCTCATCAGCAATCTACCAAATCTCCTTATGTTTATATTAGATCAAATTATCGTTAATTAAGTCCTCGGTTATGACATCACCGAAAGAGACGTTTCATTGGATTAATAATGCACGAGCAATATGACGGATGCCACGTGCAGAGCAGGAACTGCTTTCCCTCTCGGAGCACCTGAGTAAATCCCTGTTTTTTTGTTTTTTTTTGTTGTGTTTTTTTTTTTTTTTTTGGGGGGGGGGGCGTGTTGTTTTCGATGTCGTGTTTTGGGGAATTGTTCGTCTTTTCGTCGATTTCGTCAGTTTTTCTTCAACTTTGAGTTTTTAATGCACCCTTTGTAGTTTTTTATGCACCCTTTGTATTTTAATGCACCCCTTGTATTTTAATGCACCCTTTGTATTTTAATGCACCCTTCGTATTTTCCGCCTCTTTTTTTTAAATACTCCAGCTTTCAAATCTACGATATAAATTCATTTTCTTCTCTGATATCTCTTATCAGTATCGAACAAATCTTAAAATTTAAAAAAGGCATATATTTATATATGAAATTTGGTAAATACATGTACTTACAAAATTACTACCAATGCAAATATACCAATTGGTACACCGATAGCCCACATTAGAAGTTCCCATTCTCGTATAAAATACACAAGAATCAAAAGTAAGTATAGACCAACACAAAATCCGAGATAAACACAAAACGAAGCAAACAGTCTCATTTTTGGTCCTACCAATTCTGTAACTATAAACAAAAGCATTTTCATTTTAAGATATATTTCATAGCTAGTGCATGCAAGAAATTGCCTATTAAAATCTTCGGCACAAACCTTAAATGATATAGCATGTAAACAACTCAAATATAAATAAAAATACACTTACATTGTAATTCACTAATCATAATCTTTAGTTAACAGTTTTTATCAACATTACTGCAATTAATTGTGCTATTTGGGCAGTCAACTTGAATTGACTGTATAAATATTTGTAATACAAGTACACACCCGTGATATCGCGGGTCCGTGACTGAATTAAAGTAAATAACTATGCCTAAGCCTTATTTTAGTAATTGGTATTGTCATCTGATAAAGTCATGTCGATTATAAGATACACAGTTTTCTCTGCTTTCAAATCTTTCTGTTTGAACCCGTCGACCTGGAACTTATCAAGTATTGGAAATATTAATTATTTGGAAAACAAAAGGTCCAGGCTATCCAGGAATGGGGTATTTTTTAATCAACAGCATTGTCCTATATTAGTTATCTTAGAAAGTCTTGCTGATTGCTGAATAAAGCTACAATAGGGAACAATTTGACAATGATTGAATTTAGTAGTGTCAGCCCTTTGATTATGACCCGTGTATATAGCAAAATCCTAAATACACCGTTTGGTGGTGCGCCTGTCAAATGCGGAACGTACAGATAAGGTAATAGCTAACAGGTGAATATACTATTGGTATCGGTATCGGATTAGACCCGGAACTTGTTAATTATTGGCAATATTAATTATGTGGAAAACAAAAGGGTCTGGAGTGGTGTAATTTTTAATCTACACCATTGTCCTATATTAGTTATATATAGAGTTGAATTCTTTGATTTGTCGTTTTTACCCGATGACGGCTGACAAATTGGACCTCGTAATTTTAGTATTATAGATACAGTCACTGCATTACCTTATAATTCATTGGCTGTGACATTGGTAATGAAACTCCGTAGGGTTTTTGTTTATGTTATCAAAAATAAATACAGGTTCGCGGAATGTTTTCGTCATCGAGCCGCTTCAAATTCAAAATTGGTGTTTTTTATACAAAACATTTCTTAAGAATTGAATACCAGACTCAAGCTGGCAGCCACTTTTATCAGCCAATCAAGATAGCAGCCACTTTTTTCCAGCAGCCAATTTTGACGATATGTCTAAAAACAAAAAAACTGCGTGAGGCTCAAACGTTCCAAAAATCGCGAAATCTTAGTTAAATGCAATCTAACAGCGGAAATCGACAATTTCACGGTTTCTGCTAATTTCTAAAGCATTTCATTCCGTTTTAAATATGTATGTAAGCGGTCTGTCCTTTATTTGACATTCGATAATTGATATTCAATATCCAACAGACTGCTAGCCGTCGGTTCAATATTTAAATTTAGTTGAAAATCACTATAAAGCCTGAGGGAAAAGATACCATTTTATGACCCCTTCAAGCTGTCATAAATTTTCGTTGTCCTCGAATATAAACCCTGATACAAGTTGTATATTTGTCTTTATGTTATATAGATTTTTATCAATAAAACATAACAGAGGATTCACCAAAGATGTAATATAATATATAAAATATGAAACAAAATCCAATTACTCCAGAAACATATAGAAATATACATAGAAATACTTATGGAAAGCCAAAAAAGAAAAGAAATTAATAGTGAACAGCTACCAGAGACTGCTTAAATGAAGGTGACCACCCTAAGACGACTTTGAACCTCTGTGGTGGCCAGACGGGCCCGGATCCCAGAAAAATATTTAAGTGGGGAATAGCTTGGGTCAATACCTTTAAAATGAGCTAGGTCCGGTTCGGAACTTTGCCGTTGGTATATGCCGAAAAGTACCGAATGTATGCATATGGTTAAAACGGAAAATTACGTTAAAGGGCACCTTTGAACCTCTGTGGTGGCCAGACGGGCCCGGATCCCAGAAAAATATTTAAGTGGGGAATAGCTTGGGTCAATACCTTTAAAATGAGCTAGGTCCGGTTCGGAACTTTGCCGTTGGTATATGCCGAAAAGTACCGAATGTATGCATATGGTTAAAACGGAAAATTACGTTAAGGGGCACCTTTGAACCTCTGTGGTGGCCAGACGGGCCCGGATCCCAGAAAAATATTTAAGTGGGAATAGCTTGGGTCAATACCTTTAAAATGAGCTAGGTCCGGTTCGGAACTTTGCCGTTGGTATATGCCGAAAAGTACCGAATGTATGCATATGGTTAAACGGAAAATTACGTTAAAGGGCACCTTTGAACCTCTGTGGTGGCCAGACGGGCCCGGATCCCAGAAAAATATTTAAGTGGGGAATAGCTTGGGTCAATACCTTTAAAATGAGCTAGGTCCGGTTCGGAACTTTGCCGTTGGTATATGCCGAAAAGTACCGAATGTATGCATATGGTTAAAACGGAAAATTACGTTAAGGGGCACCTTTGAACCTCTGTGTGGCCAGACGGGCCCGGATCCCAGAAAAATATTTAGTGGGGAATAGCTTGGGTCAATACCTTTAAAATGAGCTAGGTCCGGTTCGGAACTTTGCCGTTGGTATATGCCGAAAAGTACCGAATGTATGATATGGTTAAAACGGAAAATTACGTTAAGGGGCACTTTGAACCTCTGTGGTGGCCAGAAGGGCCCGGATCCCAGAAAAATATTTAAGTGGGGAATAGCTTGGGTCAATACCTTTAAAATGAGCTAGGTCCGGTTCGGAACTTTGCCGTTGGTATATGCCGAAAAGTACCGAATGTATGCATATGGTTAAAACGGAAAATTACGTTAAGGGGCACCTTTGAACCTCTGTGGTGGCCAGACGGGCCCGGATCCAAGAAAAAATATTTAGGTGGGGAATAGCTTGGGTCAATACCTTTAAAATGAGCTAGGTCCGGTTCGGAACTTTGCCGTAAGTATATGCCAAAAAGTACCGAATTTTGTGGTTAATACGGAAATTGACGTTAAGGGGCACCCTAGAACCTCTGTGGTGGCCAGACAGACCCGGATCCCAGAAAATATTTAAGTTGGTAATAGCTTGGTCAGTACCTTTAAAATCAGCAGACCTGGTTCGGAACTTTGTCGTAGGGATATGTCGAGGAATACCGAATGTATTGTTGATATAGAAAATACATGTACGTAAATGGACAATTTTGAACCTCTGTGGTGGCCAGACAGTGCCGGTTCCCAGAAAATTTTTGAAGTGGCGAATAGCTCGGGTCAATACCTTTAAAATGAGATAGATATGGTTCGGAACATTGCCGTAGAGATAAGCCTAGTATTTCCGAAAGCATTGTGGTTAATATGAAAAGTACGTTAAGGCACACCTTTGAATCCCTATAATGGCCAATATCTTACAACACCTCCAAATATAGATAAATTAAGATGGCTTCTTATAATGCTAGTAAAAAAGAACACGAATATAAAGTGTATGGAACTTGTTTGGTAACCTTCTTTCATTGAAACAGGTTAAATTTAAAGTAGGGGACGGACACAGTTTTAAACTTTAAAGAAAAGAATGTTTAAAAAGGTGGACCGAGAAAAGTCTTAACCGGTGTCCCAAGTGTTAAAAACTTAAGCCAAGAGGTATCGCATCAAGGATTTTTACTGACGAAAAAGTACAAAGTTCTTTTTATGAACCTTAACTTAAAAGACGGTTCAGGATTTGCACCGCATCGGAAAGGTCTTGCGAAAACAAAACAGGTGTGGGTGAAAGAGGTCTTTGTTCCATGAAAAGGGTAACCTAAGTCCATAAACTCTTGATTTAAACAATAAGATTTGCAGTACCAACCTTTTAGCAAGTATAGGCTTTGACAATTTGACCAAGATTATAAAGGATACTTTCGTTATGCGAGTATTAATGTGGTGAAGGCTTAAACATCTGGACTACGTCTTTACCAAATAATAAACCACTAACGGATTTTAATCTCCCACCAGCATGTTTCGATAGAATACACATCCTCAGACTCTCTAGATTTTCCTTGTTTTGGTCTTAAGCTTCTATTGACAACTAAAGTTTCAAGAGTTCATCAATGTTTTATGTGTCGAGTTTTTAATCTGATTTACCTCGAGTTCTTGGTGCAGAGTGGTCTTAAACTCATCTACCTTTTTCTCGAGTTCTTTAATGACTGTATCATATCCTTTCTCTAGTGTTTTGTATCTCTCTTTATCTGGTTACACGCGGATTGTAATTTTAATTCTAACGGTTTCGTATAGTGTTTCAATTGACGCATGACTCGTCGTTTTGTTGCAGCATCCGTATTATTATTCTAAGATTTAATGTTAGTGATAGGATTGTTGTTATGTTCAATTCTTCAAGCAATTGACTCCTATGTATTTCTCAATTTCCATAAAGTCCAAATTTGTCTGTCTTGGAAACGCAACTTCATCAAGGTTTTCCTTCAGACAACAATTGTGACAATTACAAACAAAAGTGTCCACAGACCACTGGTGCTCTTATCTGAAGTTCATCGGTGATGTAGTAGATCTTAAGTTTCAAGTAATTTACCATTACGTAAGGGGGAATTAAAGTCCGTAAGAATGAAAATACGCTTTGCTTGTTGTCGTCTTAAACTAACACGTCCAATGGGTTCCAGGTCTCATAATGGAAGGGTTAAAAGGTCATCAAACACGTCTTGCAATCGTTAAATGTAATGTTCTGTCAATTGACTTGTTTCTTCGTTCCTTTAGCTTTCCTGGTGTGTTGACCATCACATATTCGATATTAACTCATCTTGTAAACATCCATACAAAGTTAGCCATCATTTGACCACCACATGCATACCAATCATTTTTTGTTGTTGACGTTGGTCGGAATTCGAAAACGGGTTGTCCATACAATAGTTTGATGTGTCAATCTTGTTTTGAATGTGAGATATGTCTTTGTAAAAGTCGTCGGTTTAAATTTATTAGGCTTAACTATCAGTGTCGGTAAACAATTGTCGAACTTTGTTCCCGTTGGTTTAAGCACAAAGTCCAAATGAATGTCGTACATTTAAAATCTTTGAAATGTCTAAGATAATTGCTCCTTAGTACACAGGCTTGTTAAACTTTAGTTTGGTTTTCTTTATGTTTACTACTACCATGGACTCGTTATACACCACGAATTGATCACAGTTGGGTGTAGCTATTAGTTTCAACGGTTGCTTATCAGTAGTCATTAATATTATATTCACCCGTTAACGTGTGTTTTCCATGGTATTTTCAAACATTGAGTTGTTCATCAGTTTAAAGGAATACATTTCAGATACGATGCTGGGTATGATTCTAAGGTTAGTGTTCAGGTCAATGAAAATTTTAAGCCAAATTGATTGTTAAAGTTTTGACACACGATGCACTTTGGTTAATACCAACCATTGGAAACAACACTGTTTCAAATTTCAAAAAAAAAATAGTAAACACATGTAGTACATGAACATAGTCAGCCACACTAATGTGTTTATTATTAAGTCGGTCAGCAGATAGTAGTTGTGTTTTCGTCATGTCGTAATGACCCTTCATGGAATCGTAAGATAAACATTTTATTTTTAATTATTTATCATAAATTCATTATTCTACCTAAATCACGACTTTCATACCTTAAATTGGTTCAACTTTAAATTCTAAGCTAAATATATAAGGTGTCGGACGAATTTAACATAAACTTACACGAATCAATGAAAAGCATTTCTTACCGGTAATTGACAGTCTAAGTTACATTTTGTTTATGTGCTGCACCACGAACGCTCGTGATCACGCACTTTGTCTTCACCTAATTCATCATCGCACATGTGACAATCTTAACTCGCTGTAAAACATTGGGATCTTCTTCAGTCATCACCAGGTCTTTTATCAATGTAGATGTCTGCAATCGCCTTCATTATCTCTTCCATACAAGCCACAAATCTCTGAACAATGTCTTCCAGTGAGTACACTTTTGTTTATTTATATTCCCTATGTGCATACTGGACACGGTAGTAAAACCAGAAGGTGTATTTTGTTAGTTAACATCCGTGTAAGCTTTTAGTTTGTCAGGTTGGCAAGTGTCTATCTGTTCTTAGCTACATTGAATGTCAGCATAAATAACATAAGGAAATCGCATTTTACGTTGGTACTATGTTGTAAGATATTGTAATGGTATCTTCTTCTGGAATTTCGATTTTCACTCCATTTATCATATCACAATACATTAAATGTTCGTCTAAAAAGTCTTCCTTTAACAATGATTGAAACATCTTCGACAAAAACACTTTACCATTGTGGGATGACACTTGGGGACTTATCAAATGTGATAATAGTTATCAAAGTACCAGGATTATAATTTTGAACGCCAGACGCGCGTTTCGTCTACATAAGACTCATCAGTGACGCTCATATCAAAATATTTATAAAGCCAAACAAGTACAAAGTTGAAGAGCATTTAGGATCCAAAATTCCAAAAAGTTGTGCCAAATACGGCTAATGTAATCTATTCCTGGGATAAGAAAATCCTTAGTTTTTCGAAAAATTCAGTTTTGTAAACGGGATATTTATAAAAATGACCACAATATTGATATTCATGTAAACACCGAAGTGTTGACTACTGGGCTGGTAATACCCTCGGGGACGAAACGTCCACCAGCAGTGGCATCGACCCAGTGGTGTAAATAATTATCAGAGTACCAAGATTACAATTGTGTACGCCAGACGCGCGTTTCGTCTACATAAGACTCATCAGTGACGCTCATATCAAAATATTTATAAAGCCAAACAAGTACAAACGTTTTTATCCAACAGTAATGATGTTTAGTAGCATTGGTTAAATAAAACGTGTTTGTGTGAGTTCTATTCTTTCTGATGTTTTTTGAATTTTTAATGGGTACTTTTTTGAATTTTTTGTATTGACTCACTCGTAAAATGTACTTTTCTGATCCACCTATTCATGATGTGATTGTAAGAATACAGCTCACGTTAATAATGGCCTTCTTCTGTGCTAGTTTAACTGAAAGGCGTAGGTAAGACTCAAACTTCAGGGATACAATTTACTCATATAAAGGTGTACTTCTACAATATGACTAACGTTCACTCACTTCCATCACGCATGCAAGTTGCTATGCTTTCTTTTGCCTTTTATATCATTACTGTTAGTTCAGTGTCTTAGTTGGTTGATTCAGTAATACTAACTTGCCATGCTTGAGTTGACCTTAAAAGTGGAATCACTGTCACCTGTTGCAGGTTTTTTTTACCAACTGTACTAGAAGCACCTTCGATGCCTACTTTAAGTTGTCTTCTGAAATTTTACGAATCAAATGTATGTAAAGCACTTCGACTTGCCTTAAAAATGAATTAACAAATGGTTCAATAAACACTGTAGTTCTTTTCTACCATCTTTCATCTTAATAACAGGTTTCTTAGCTATGTCTTGTTGCAGTCCTTTTTTCTTTATCTTGATCTATATATAAGGTATACCACGTTTCTTTGCTTTTAGTATTAATTCATTTTTAGTGAACACTTCTGTATGGGGTAACACTTGATGCGTTTTGTCTTCAATAAGCTTTACCAACACGTCTTTTGGGTTTATACTATATCCTTTTAACCCCAAATCCTTTATTTACCGTTATTTGTGAATGACCCGTTGGTATTGTCTTTATAAACCTAGCGCAACCTCTTTATTATGTAGAGCATGTATATTAACTGACAATCTGGGCGTACCCGATATGTTTTTGTTTGTTAATGCCATTGTTTATTTAATACTTACACACATATGTCTTTTATGATTATTTTTTTTTTCAATTTTACACCCCTAACCACCACTTGTTTTTTTTTTAATCTAATGTTTACTAGATGTGAAAAGAAAAATAAGGACACGTACTACTACGCGGTTTTCTGTCTAATAAGGGTATAGGCAGTCGTACTTATGATGAACGGTCAACTAACGTTCTTGTTTCGTAATACAACCCACTACAAGCCCACACCTTACTTGTTACCCGTTTTATTGACTTCAAGATTAGTAGGTATGTATCACAAATTATTTCATCCCCTCTTGTAGTGTCAATAATTTGGTTCACATCACTTGTTTGCAGGTCCTTCCATTTTTGTTTTTCTTTTGTGTCAAAGGTATTCAGATCAATGAAATAATATTGATTATAAGATGCCTTCATAATCCTAAATATTCCTATATTCTGGATTTTTTCAATTTAAAAAACACCACCCGTACTCCTTTCAAATTCTAACCCTAACACCCCTTACCCTAACACACCTTACTCTAAAACCTTAAACACCTTAATGAGCAGTTTTAAATCAGACTACTTTAACTTTTACACCATGATGCTTATTTACCTGTATAATGTTACGTCATAACTTTTACTTACTAATATGACGTCACTTTTTTCACTGTCACCTTCCTACTTTCACGTTCACTGTTAATTACTAAAATTGAAAGTGTTGCAGCATTCTCTATTCTACACCACTGGTATGAACCCAGGCTATTCACTACTTTTTTTATATAATAAATTGGGTGTTTTTGCTGTCTTGTGATTGGTTAAAATTATTAGTTTTATTTTCAATGTTGTCAATTTTAATGGCGACACGCCCACTCTGACGTTTTGTATTCATACGCCAACATGTGTGTACGTTGTTATTGTTAATATAAATAATATAAAAAGTTCTTTTAGCCTTATTTTTGATAGAAATTTATTTATAATGAATGGCAATAATTTATTTGATTTTATTGAACCATAAAACTAATTTTTGACTCTTCACATTTTACATAATCCGCTTCGCGGATTATTCAATGTGAAGAGTCAAAAATTAGTTTTATGGTTCAATAAATTCAAAATAGATAATAGCCATCATTAAATAATCCAGAGCCATCTGCATTACAGTGGTTCCGAAATTCATATAACGTATTCAACTTACAAACACATATTCGGAACATCTTAGCATATCCTTACGGCAAAGTTCCGATTTAATATTTTTCTGGGATCATGGCAATCCTGACCACAATTGGGGTTAAAAGTTGTGCCTAAACATATTTTCATAATAATCATGTCAGAAAGTACACAAATACAAACATTATGCTATGGTAACGTTGTTACCATAACGCTATAGTGAGTGACGTTATTGTATTATTCATTAGCTATCATGACGATTAAACGTATATAGAACACACAACGCATTTATTGAGATTTTTTAACATTTATGGTGCCGTGACGGACGTTAAAGGCAATACGTGTCGGCAACAGAGCAGCATTGACGAAGCTATGGATCAAATTCGAGGAGCTGAAAGAGAATCCTGAAAACGTCAAAATGGAGGAATTCAAAGCCATAGAGTATGCCGTAACCCAGAAAAAGAAGATCATTCATGATTTAAACGAGAAGATGAAAGAAATCCAACACGAGGATCACATTGAAGAAGAAATTACAGACTCGGATGAGTATATGCTTGATTTAGACAGTAAACTAAAGCAAATACGAAAACTTAAGCAAACAATCAAATCCCCCAACAATAATTCTAATTTAAAAGAAAGTAAACAATGAACGCTAACACTGAATGCTATATACCTACATCAAACGCTATTTATACAAACACATCAGCCGTTTACATGCTAAACACTAGAAAACGAATTCCATCGGAGGAAAATCCTACCGGAAATCAATCAAGCAACTTTATTGGTCCGATTTTACAATCATACAATACTCAGGAAGATTGTTCGTATATACAACCACCAGCCCAACTACCAAATGTATTTAGTAATGTAAATCATAGATTATTTTAGTTAGATTAGCCACATTTTGACGGGTATGTTTTGCAGTTGAGCACATTTTGGGACCTTTACGAATGTACCATACACTAAAATAGTAGCCTTACACCAATACAGAAATTTAGTTATCTGAAAGCCCAGCTTATAAGAACTGCCGCCCAAACCATAGCAGGATTTGCGCTTACGCACACCAATTATGAGACAGCCGTTTGTTTGCTAAGAGAGAGATTTGGAAACTCACACAATTTTTTAATGCTTACATGAAATCACTCATGAGCTTACACGCACTGACAAATGATGCATTTAGCTTGAGATCTTACGGAGACAAACTTGAATCATATGTGCGAGATTAGAGTCACTTTGTCAAACACCTGAGATGTATGGGTCGCTTTAGTTTTGGACAAGTTACCGATTGACATGAGAAAATATATTGCAAGAAAACGCGGGAGATATAACTTGATATTGAAAAATCTACGAATAGCAATAACTAAAGAGATTGAAATACTTAAAGCTGGCGAAGGAGTCATGAATTCAGACATATTGTACGCCACTGCACTTTTTTATGGGTATGCAATCACATTCATACAAGAGCGAATTCAAAGACACACGTAAGATGGTAAATACACATACATGTATAATTGTTTTAGCTGAGTGCCCTGAAGTAACAGACGTAAACATAAGAAATCAAATTGTAAAACAGAAACAGTTATGCTTTTACTGTAAAGGGTCACACTAAGTAGCCGCATGCCACTCTACTGAACGATGGAAAAAATTTAACGGAATACATCATACTAGCATATGTTAAGGAAAAGAGGTAATTCCAGGTATGACACCGCAGCCTACAATACAATAGTCAGCAATCAACGTAGCTGAAACACCAAACGAGACTACAGTAATGTATCCATCACATCAGAGTCACGACATTCTCCCGAAAACAACAACTGCACCAGTTGTAAATAACGACCAAGAACTAGAAAGTAACATCTTATTTGACGAGGGAGCACAGCCTTCTTCAATTTTATAACTCAGAAATTAACTGATAAATTAGAAACAAATCCTACAGAAAAAGTAAGCATTCATCCGTCTGTGATTTGAAATTTATCCCAGAAGGTTCGCAACTTAGACACTGCAACAATACAGTTACAGACCGACACAGGAGAAAAAGTCCACATCGACACACTCATTGTTCCAGAGATTGCCGTTCCGATTTAAAACAAGATTTCACAGACTACAAGGAACTTTCCACTTTTAAACTTAAGTACAGAACGTTTCGAAGTTGACTTACTCATAGGCACCGACTACTACTGGTAAATTATCGAGGACAGAGTTATAAGAGGAAAATGACCAATCGTTGTACAGTCAAAGTTCGGATGTGTGTTATCAGGACTAATCAATAGAAACATACACCATCCGACAACATCTATAGCTCTGGTAAACGTCATTGAAAACAAGAACACAGCGAAAAAGGAAAGTCCACGGCAAAGTTGCTATGGAAACATGACCGTTCAGATGATATACCTTCAGGCACGACCGTTGACAAACGAAGACCAGAAGACACATCACAATGGCTCGTACAAAGTAGATCGCACATGAACCCACTTAAGGAAAATTTCAAAGAAAGTAACTTGCTACCTAGACGAACGAACACACCCTCAACTGGTAGAGTCAGGAACCCAAATAGATACAAGAAAGGAACTTACAACGCATAAAGAAAATTACCGCTGAGTGATGCTACAGTAGGCGGCAGAACAAAAATCCATGAATTGACTATGAGATAAACTTTAGTTGTGATCAGTTAAGGTCAAGGAACTAGATTATTTTATTTGAGATGGACATAAATTTAAATTTCTTTTATCTATATTGTGAACTTACATTTTCTTACAATTTATCGTTACATACTTCAGAAAATACGCAAGGTACAAACATTATGCTATGGTAACGTTGTAACTATAACGCTATAGTAAGTGATGTTATTGTATTATTCATTACCTATCACTACATTTAAACGTATATAGAAAACACAACGCATTTATTGAGATTCTTCAACAATCTTACATTCGGAATTCCTAAGAATATCTTTACGGTAATTTTCGAACATTTCCAAGCTCATTTCAAAGGTATTGACCAAGGCTATTACTTACTTAAATATTTTTCTGGGATCCGGGCCCGTCTGGCCACCACAGAGGTTCAAAGGTGCCCCTTAACGCAATTTTCCGTATTAACCATATGCATACATTCGGTACTTTTCGGCATATACCAACGGCAAAGTTCCGAACCGGACCTAGCTCATTTTAAAGGTATTGACCCAAGCTATTCCCCACTTAAATATTTTTCTGGGATCCGGGCCCGTCTGACCACCACAAAGGTTCAAAGTTGCCAATTTACGTATTTTCCATACCAACCACACATTCGGTACTCCTCGACATATCCCTACGGCAAAGTTCCGAACCGGACCTAGCTCATTTCAAAGGTATTGATCCAAGCTATTTGCCACTTAAATATTTTTCAGGGATCCGGGCCCGTCTGGCCACCACAGAGGTTCAGAGTTGCCCATTTACGTATTTTCCATATCAACCACACATTCGGTACTCCTCGACATATCCCTACGGCAAAGTTCCGAACCGGACTTAGCTCATTTCAAAGGTATTGATTCAAGCTATTTGCCACTTAAATATTTTTTCTGGGATCCGGGCCCGTCTGGCCACCACAGAGGTTCAAAGTTGCCAATTTACGTATTTTCCATACCAACCACACATTCGGTACTCCTCGACATATCCCTACGGCAAAGTTCCGAACCGGACCTAGCTCATTTCAAAGGTATTGATCCCAGCTATTTGACACTTAAATATTTTTCTGGGATCCGGGCCCGTCTGGCCACCACAGAGGTTCAAAGTTGCCCATTTATGTATTTTCCATATCGACCACACATTCGGTACTCTTCGGCATATCCCTACGGCAAAGTTCCGAACCGGACCTAGCTCATTTTAAAGGTGTTGACCCAGGCTATTCCCCACTTAAATATTTTTCTGGGATCCGGGCCCGTCTGGCCACCACAGAGGTTCAAAGTTGCCCATTTATGTATTTTCCATATCGACCACACATTCGGTACTCTTCGGCATATCTCTACGGCAAAGTTCCGAACCGGACTTAGCTCATTTTAAAGGTGTTGACCCAGTCTATTCCCCACTTAAATATTTTTCTGGGATCCGGGCCCGTCTGGCCACCACAGAGGTTCAAAGTTGCCCATTTATGTATTTTCCATATCGACCACACATTCGGTACTCTTCGGCATATCCATACGGCAAAGTTCCGAACTGGACCTAGCTCATTTTAAAGGTGTTGACCCAGGCTATTCCCCACTTAAATATTTTTCTGGGATCCGGGCCCGTCTGACCACCACAGAGGTTCAAAGTTGCCCATTTATGTATTTTCCATATCGACCACACATTCGGTACTCTTCGCATATCCCTACGGCAAAGTTCCGAACTGGACCTAGCTCATTTCAAAGGTGTTGACCCAGGCTATTCCCCACTTAAATATTTTTCTGGGATCCGGGCCCGTCTGGCCACCACAGAGGTTCAAAGTTGCCCATTTATGTATTTTCCATATCGACCACACATTCGGTACTCTTCGGCATATCTCTACGGCAAAGTTCCGAACCGGACCTAGCTCATTTTAAAGGTGTTGACCCAGGCTATTCCCCACTTAAATATTTTTCTGGGATCCGACCCCGTCTGGCCACCACAGAGGTTCAAAGTTGCCCATTTATGTATTTTCCATATCGACCACACATTCGGTACTCTTCGGCATATCCATACGGCAAAGTTCCGAACCGGACCTAGCTCATTTTAAAGGTGTTGATCCAGGCTATTCTCCACTTAAATATTTTCTGGGATCCGGGCCCGTCTGACCACCACAGAGGTTCAAAGTTGCCCATTTATGTATTTTCCATATCGACCACACATTCGGTACTCTTCGGCATATCCCTACGGCAAAGTTCCGAACTGGACCTAGCTCATTTCAAAGGTGTTGACCCAGGCTATTCCCCACTTAAATATTTTTCTGGGATCCGGGCCCGTCTGGCCACCACAGAGGTTCAAAGTTGCCCATTTATGTATTTTCCATATCGACCACACATTCGGTACTCTTCGGCATATCTCTACGGCAAAGTTCCGAACCGGACCTAGCTCATTTTAAAGGTGTTGACCCAGGCTATTCCCCACTTAAATATTTTTCTGGGATCCGGGCCCGTCTGGCCACCACAGAGGTTCAAAGTTGCCCATTTATGTATTTTCCATATCGACCACACATTCGGTACTCTTCGGCATATCCCTACGGCAAAGTTCCGAACCGGACCTAGCTCATTTTAAAGGTGTTGACCAGGCTATTCCCCACTTAAATATTTTTCTGGGATCCGGGCCCGTCTGGCCACCACAGAGGTTCAAAGTTGCCCATTTATGTATTTTCCATATCGACCATACATTCGGTACTCTTCGGCATATCCATACGGCAAAGTTCCGAACGGACCTAGCTCATTTTAAAGGTGTTGACCCAGGCTATTCCCACTTAAATATTTTTCTGGGATCCGGGCCCGTCTGGCCACCACAGAGGTTCAAAGTTGCCCATTTATGTATTTTCCATATCGACCACACATTCGGTACTCTTCGGCATATCCTACGGCAAAGTTCCGAACCGGACCTAGCTCATTTTAAAGGTGTTGACCCAGGCTATTCCCCACTTAAATATTTTTCTGGGATCCGGGCCCGTCTGGCCACCACAGAGGTTCAAAGTTGCCCATTTATGTATTTTCCATATCGACCACACATTCGGTACTCTTCGGCATATCCTACGGCAAAGTTCCGAACCGGACCTAGCTCATTTTAAAGGTGTTGACCAGGCTATTCCCACTTAAATATTTTTCTGGGATCCGGGCCCGTCTGGCCACCACAGAGGTTCAAAGTTGCCCATTTATGTATTTTCCATATCGACCACACATTCGGTACTCTTCGGCATATCCTACGGCAAAGTTCCGAACTGGACCTAGCTCATTTCAAAGGTGTTGACCCAGGCTATTCCCCACTTAAATATTTTTCTGGGATCCGGGCCCGTCTGGCCACCACAGAGGTTCAAAGTTGCCCATTTATGTATTTTCCATATCGACCACACATTCGGTACTCTTCGGCATATCTCTACGGCAAAGTTCCGAACCGGACCTAGCTCATTTTAAAGGTGTTGACCCAGGCTATTCCCCACTTAAATATTTTTCTGGGATCCGGGCCCGTCTGGCCACCACAGAGGTTCAAAGTTGCCCATTTATGTATTTTCCATATCGACCACACATTCGGTACTCTTCGGCATATCCATACGGCAAAGTTCCGAACGGACCTAGCTCATTTTAAAGGTGTTGACCCAGGCTATTCCCCACTTAAATATTTTTCTGGGATCCGGGCCCGTCTGACCACCACAGAGGTTCAAAGTTGCCCATTTATGTATTTTCCATATCGACCACACATTCGGTACTCTTCGGCATATCCCTACGGCAAAGTTCCGAACTGGACCTAGCTCATTTCAAAGGTTTGACCCAGGCTATTCCCCACTTAAATATTTTTCTGGGATCCGGGCCCGTCTGGCCACCACAGAGGTTCAAAGTTGCCCATTTATGTATTTTCCATATCGACCACACATTCGGTACTCTTCGGCATATCTCTACGGCAAAGTTCCGAACGGACCTAGCTCATTTTAAAGGTGTTGACCCAGGCTATTCCCCACTTAAATATTTTTCTGGGATCCGGGCCCGTCTGGCCACCACAGAGGTTCAAAGTTGCCCATTTATGTATTTTCCATATCGACCACACATTCGGTACTCTTCGGCATATCCCTACGGCAAAGTTCCGAACTGGACCTAGCTCATTTTAAAGGTGTTGACCCAGGCTATTCCCCACTTAAATATTTTCTGGGATCCGGGCCCGTCTGGCCACCACAGAGGTTCAAAGTTGCCCATTTATGTATTTTCCATATCGACCACACATTCGGTACTCTTCGGCATATCCTACGGCAAAGTTCCGAACTGGACCTAGCTCATTTCAAAGGTGTTGACCCAGGCTATTCCCCACTTAAATATTTTTCTGGGATCCGGGCCCGTCTGGCCACCACAGAGGTTCAAAGTTGCCCATTTATGTATTTTCCATATCGACCACACATTCGGTACTCTTCGGCATATCTCTACGGCAAAGTTCCGAACCGGACCTAGCTCATTTTAAAGGTGTTGACCCAGGCTATTCCCCACTTAAATATTTTTCTGGGATCCGGGCCCGTCTGGCCACCACAGAGGTTCAAAGTTGCCCATTTATGTATTTTCCATATCGACCAACATTCGGTACTCTTCGGCATATCTCTACGGCAAAGTTCCGAACGGACCTAGATCATTTCAAAGGTGTTGACCCAGGCTATTCCCCACTTAAATATTTTTCTGGGATCCGGGCCCGTCTGGCCACCACAGAGGTTCAAAGTTGCCCATTTATGTATTTTCCATATCGACCACACATTCGGTACTCTTCGGCATATCCATACTGCAAAGTTCCGAACCGGACCTAGCTCATTTTAAAGGTGTTGACCCAGGCTATTCCCCACTTAAATATTTTTCTGGGATCCGGGCCCGTCTGGCCACCACAGAGGTTTCAAAGTTGCCCATTTATGTATTTTCCATATCGACCACACATTCGGTACTCTTCGGCATATCCATACGGCAAAATTCCGAACCGGACCTAGCTCATTTTAAAGGTGTTGACCCAGCTATTCCCCACTTAAATATTTTTCTGGGATCCGGGCCCGTCTGACCACCACAGAGGTTCAAAGTTGCCCATTTATGTATTTTCCATATCGACCACACATTCGGTACTCTTCGGCATATCCCTACGGCAAAGTTCGAATGGACCTAGTCATTTTAAAGGTGTTGACCAAGGCTATTCCCCACTTAAATATTTTTCTGGGATCCGGGCCCGTCTGGCCACCACAGAGGTTCAAAGTTGCCCATTTATGTATTTTCCATATCGACCACACATTCGGTACTCTTCGGCATATCCTACGGCAAAGTTCCGAACCGGACCTAGCTCATTTTAAAGGTGTTGACCCAGGCTATTCCCCACTTAAATATTTTTCTGGGATCCGGGCCCGTCTGGCCACCACAGAGGTTCAAAGTTGCCCATTTATGTATTTTCCATATCGACCACACATTCGGTACTCTTCGGCATATCCATACGGCAAAGTTCCGAACCGGACCTAGCTCATTTTAAAGGTGTTGACCCAGGCTATTCCCCACTTAAATATTTTTCTGGGATCCGGGCCCGTCTGGACCACCACAGAGGTTCAAAGTTGCCCATTTATGTATTTTCCATATCGACCACACATTCGGTACTCTTCGGCATATCCATACGGCAAAATTCCGACCGGACCTAGCTCATTTTAAAGGTGTTGACCCAGGCTATTCCCCACTTAAATATTTTTCTGGATCCGGCCCGTCTGACCACCACAGAGGTTCAAAGTTGCCCATTTATGTATTTTCCATATCGACCACACATTCGGTACTCTTCGGCATATCCCTACGGCAAAGTTCCGAACTGGACCTAGATCATTTCAAAGGTGTTGACCAGCTATTCCCCACTTAAAATTTTTCTGGGATCCGGCCCTCTGGCCACCACAGAGGTTCAAAGTTGCCCATTTATGTATTTTCCATATCGACCACACATTCGTACTCTTCGGCATATCCATACGCAAAGTTCCGAACCGACCTAGCTCATTTTAAAGGTGTTGACCCAGGCTATTCCCACTTAAATATTTTTCTGGGATCCGGGCCCGTCTGGCCACCACAGAGTTCAAAGTTGCCCATTTATGTATTTTCCATATCGACCACACATTCGGTACTCTTCGGCATATCCATACGGCAAAATCCGAACCGGACCTAGCTCATTTTAAAGGTGTTGACCCAGGCTATCCCCACTTAAATATTTTTCTGGATCCGGCCCGTCTGACACCACAGAGGTTCAAAGTTGCCCATTTATGTATTTTCCATATCGACCACACATCGTACTCTTCGGCATATCCCTACGGCAAAGTTCCGAACTGGACCTAGTCATTTCAAAGGTGTTGACCAAGGCTATTCCCCACTTAAATATTTTTCTGGATCCGGGCCCGTCTGGCCACCACAGAGGTCAAAGTTGCCCATTATGTATTTTCCATATCGACCACACATTCGGTACTCTTCGGCATATCCTACGCAAAGTTCCGAACCGACCTAGCTCTTTAAAGGTGTTGACCCAGGCTATTCCCCACTTAAATATTTTTCTGGATCCGGGCCCGTCTGGCCACCACAGAGTTCAAAGTTGCCCATTTATGTATTTTCCATATCGACCACACATTCGGTACTCTTCGGCATATCCATACGGCAAAGTTCCGAACCGGACCTAGCTCATTTTAAAGGTGTTGACCCAGGCTATTCCCCACTTAAATATTTTTCTGGGATCCGGCCCGTCTGACCACCACAGAGGTTCAAAGTTGCCCATTTATGTATTTTCCATATCGACCACACATTCGGTACTCTTGGGCATATCCATACGGCAAAGTTCCGAACCGGACCTAGCTCATTTTAAAGAGTTGACCAGGCTATTCCCACTTAAATATTTTCTGGGATCCGGGCCGTCTGACACCACAGAGTTCAAAGTTGCCCATTTATGTATTTTCCATATCGACCACACATTCGGTACTCTCGGCATATCCCTACGGCAAAGTTCCGAACTGGACCTAGCTCATTTCAAAGGTGTTGACCCAGGCTACTCCCCACTTAAATATTTTTCTGGGATCCGGGCCGTCTGGCCACCACAGAGGTTCAAAGTTGCCCATTATGTATTTTCCATATCGACCACACATTCGGTACTCTTCGGCATATCCTACGGCAAAGTTCCGAACCGGACCTAGCTCATTTTAAAGGTGTTGACCCAGGCTATTCCCCACTTAAATATTTTTCTGGGATCCGGGCCCGTCTGACCACCACAGAGGTTCAAAGTTGCCCATTTATG
Source organism: Mytilus edulis (assembly GCA_019925275.1). NCBI lineage: Eukaryota > Metazoa > Mollusca > Bivalvia > Mytilida > Mytilidae > Mytilus > Mytilus edulis. The sequence goes on from CM034360.1 coordinate 69,142,469, forward strand.
TATTTTCCATATCGACCACACATTCGGTACTCTTCGGCATATCCCTACGGCCAAAGTTCCGAAACTGGACCAGCTCATTTCAAAGGTTTGATCCCGGGCTATTCCCCCTTAAATATTTTTCTGGGTTCCCGTTCCTCCTGGCCACCACAGAGGTTCAAAGTTGCCCATTTTGTATTTTCCATACGACCACACATTCGGTAATCTTCGGCATATCTCTACGGCAAAGTTCCGAACGGACCTAGCTCATTTTAAAGGTGTTGACCCAGGCAATTCCCCACTTAAATATTTTTCTGGATCCGGGCCCTTCGGCCACCACAGAGGTTCAAAGTTGCCCATTTATGTATTTTCCTATCGACCACACATTCGTACTCTTCGGCATATCCATACGGCAAAATTCCGAACCGGACCTAGCTCATTTTAAAGGTGTTGACCCAGGCTATTCCCCACTTAAATATTTTCTGGGATCCGGGCCCGTCTGACCACCACAGAGGTTCAAAGTTGCCCACTTATGTATTTTCCATACGCCACACTTCGGTACTCTTCGGCATATCCCCTACGGAAAGTTCCGAACCTGGACCTAGATCATTTCAAAGTGTTGACCCAGGTATTCCCATCTTAAAATTTCTGTGATCCGGCCCTCTGGCCACCACAGAGGTTCAAAGTTGCCCATTTATGTATTTTCCATATCGACCACACATTCGTATTCTCTCGGCATATCCATACTGCAAAGTTCCGAACCGGACCTAGCCATTTTAAAGTGTTGACCCAGCTATTCCCCACTTAAATATTTTTCTGGATCCACGGCCCGTCTGGCCACCACAGGTTCAAAGTTGCCCATTTATGTATTTTCCCATATCGAACATCATTCGGTACTCTTCGGCATACCATCGGCAAAATTCCGAACCGGACCTAGTCATTTTAAAGGTGTTGACCCAGGCTATTCCCCACTTAAATATTTTTCTGGGATCCGGGCCCGTTTGACCACCACGAGGTTCAAAGTTCCCATTTATGTATTTTCCATATCGACCACACATTCGGTACTCTCGGCATATCCCTACGGCAAATTCCAACTGGACCAGATCATTTCAAGGTTGACCAAGGCTATTCCCCACTTAAATATTTTTGGATCCGGGCCCGTCTGGCCACCACAGAGGTTCAAAGTTGCCATTTATGTATTTTCCATATCGACCACACATTCGGTACTCTTCGCATATCTCTACGGCAAAGTTCCGAACCGGACCTAGCTCATTTTAAAGGTGTTGACCCAGGCTATTCCCCACTTAAATATTTCTGGATCCCCCGTCTGGCCACCACAGGGTTCAAAGTTGCCCATTTATGTATTTTCCATATCGACCACACATTCGGTACTCTTCGGCATATCCATACGGCAAAGTTCCGAACCGGACCTAGCTCATTTTAAAGGTGTTGACCCAGGCTATTCCCCACTTAAATATTTTTCTGGGATCCGGGCCCGTCTGACCACCACAGAGGTTCAAAGTTGCCCATTTATGTATTTTCCATATCGACCACACATTCGGTACTCTTCGGCATATCCCTACGGCAAAGTTCCGAACTGGACCTAGCTCATTTCAAAGGTGTTGACCCAGGCTATTCCCCACTTAAATATTTTTCTGGGATCCGGGCCCGTCTGGCCACCACAGAGGTTCAAAGTTGCCCATTTATGTATTTTCAATACCCATAACCCAAAATCCTTTTAGTCACGTTTAAATATACACCCAATTTTATATACTACAAAGTCTATAATATCGTTGAATTTGGGATAATGAAAAACCAGGGTCTCACCGTCCTCTGAGCGGTCTCCCGTAGGTTTTCACTATATATTTTTTTCTTTTTTTGGCTTTCCATAGATATTGCTATTTATATTTCTGAATGTTTTTAGAGTGGCCGGCTTTAGTTTAAGTTTTATATATTATATATTAAATTAAATCTTTGATGAATCTTTGATGTCGTTTTATTGATAAAAATCTATATTACATAAAGACAAATATGCAATTTATATAAGGGTTTATATTCGAGGACAACGAAAATTTACGACAGCTTGAAGGGGTCATAAAACTATTTGCGGTGTAATTTTTCACTCCTGTTAACTATGAAAATCATATTTTTTAATGATTTTCAACTAAATTTTAATATTAAACCGACTTCTAGCAACCGGTTGGATATTGAATATCGAATATCGAATAACAAACCGGCAGCTAACTTCACATACATATTTAAAACGTAATGAAATGCTTTTAAAATCAGTAAAAGCCTCGAAATTGTCGAATTCCGCTGTTAAATTATATTTAACTAAGATTTAGCGATTTTTGGAACGTTTGAGTCTCATGCAGTTTTTTGGTTTTTAGACATATCGTCAAAATTGGCTGCTGGAAAAAAGTGGCTGCTATCTTGATTGGCCGATAAAAGTGGCTGCCAGCTTGAGTCTGGTGAATTGAATGCTTCTTTTTGTAACTTCATTGGGATGTAAAAGCGTTGACGAAGTACATTTTGTATGCGGCGCGGAAGCGCTTCATTCTAAAAATTTGCGCATGGTCAACGCTTTTACAACCCTATGAAGTTACAAAAAAAAGCATTCAATATTTATATAATTACATTTTTTAAGCTAGGATCATGAAAACACGGTTTTTATCAAGTTTTTATTTGATTTACATGTGCACTTTATTGTGGGACCTCGTTTCATCACGATTGATAAATTTTATAGTGAAATGAAATTGGTTAAGGAATAACGCGAGATTTCAGTGTAGCCAATCAGAATAACGTATTATTATGAAACATACATCTAATTATATTTGGAACATTTGAATTAGTGGCAGTTTTAAAGATAGCAACCATTATAAACATAAGATAAGGAGAAATGGTACGGTTGCCACTATGACAAATATCCAAATGAAGCGACTGCAGGTCACTGTACGACCTTCAAAAATTAGCAAAACCATACCTTATAGTCAGCTGCTAAAAGGCCCTGACATGAAAATATATGAAATAATTCAATCAAACAAAAACACTGGTATGATTTATGACCAAAAACAAAATATGACAGACAGCAAAGAACGACAACTTGAATAACTGACTTGGGACAGGCACGTATATAAATAAATGTGCGGGGTTAAACATGTTTTGTGACTGTTTAACTCTTCCCTAACCTAGGACAGTGGTGTAACAGTACAACATAACGAAAAACTGTAAAAATCAGTTGGAAATTGTTTAACTCGTCAGATAAGCATGATGCATACAAAATCAACTAACTTAACAAGAAAACACACTAAGTAACGATCTCAGAGTACTCGTACTAGTACTGAAAGCTAGTTCAAGGCCAATAACAAATAATAAATGAATCCTGTATAAACCCAGACTAAAGTATCAATCAATGCCAAAATATAATTATTGTCAATATAAGCGCTTTTTGCGCCTGTCCCATGTCAGGAGCATCTGGCCTCTGTTAATCTTGTATAGTTTTTTTTTTTTTTTTAGTTCATTTATATGTTTTGGAGTTTAGTATGACATCCATTTTCACTCAACTAGTACACATTTTTATTTAGGGCCAGCTGAAGCCCGCCTCTGGGTGCGGGATTTTCTCGCTGTTTTGGAGACACATTAGTGTCTTTCGGCTGTTTTCTGCTCTTTGGTCGGGTTGTTGTCTCTTTGACATATTCCCCATTTCCATTCTCAGTTTTATAATGTCGACAGGACGTAGACTGTAAGTTCTAATAAATGTATAGCAATATTGTGTTATACTTGTATCGAAATATACATTTAATTTGTACTCGGCTCAAAACAGGATAGAAATGCTCGGCACAAGCCTTGTTTTCAACCTGTTTCTAAGTCTTGTACACTTTTTTTACATTACAAAGTGTTGTTTCCGTTTTGTTTTTTGTTTTTTTGACAAGTATTTAAGACATGTTTCTATTGTTATAGAAGGTAGGTTAATTTGTGTATGTCTTTCTGGTATTATTAATCGGGTATTTCAACGAAAACATACATCGACGAACTTGCAGTTTGGTGTCAGCTTTTCCCTGCATGAAGGCTTCACTATCACATTAGAATAGGAAACAGCAATAGATACATTATTTCTAAGCGTTTTGTTTTGGAAGCATGTTGGTGTTTAGTGCATTTTTCGTTTTCTGTGTATTTAGTGAATCTATCGTGTAGATCTAGAACACGGGTGTCATTCGGTATAACGAGCAAAATGATGGTGAAAGAATAAGTAACGGTGATCAAGCATTACGATCGGATCGTGAAAGATCTGGTTTCGGACCGTGAATGTAATTAATTTTAATTCTACTTCAAAATCTGTGAAAAAATCTGCTGCATTTTCAAAAGGGGGAACAAATCAGAAAAAAAATATGTCTGTCAAAATTATTCCTTATTCCTTGATAATAATAACACTAAGTTAAAAAAAAACGAGTACCATATTTAAGAAAACACAAAAGGCGACACACACATGACACAATTCAATGAGAATCATTAAGAAAAGTCATGTTTTGTATCTATAGACGTTACGCACGGTGTTTAATTTAGTAATTGGTAACGTTACCCGACGTCGTTTTTCTATTCAACCGATTTCTGTACAAAACGTCAAAGCTTTGCACCTTTTTAAATACAGCTGGCATTTTGATGTTTAACTATTTATTTAAGGTGGTACCCAACACTTTAACTAAAATTAATTTGGCTCGTTTAATTATCTTGAAATTATGACAAAGTATTTACTTTGACCCTTGGACTACGATACACTTTCAGGGGATATCTTTTGGGCAGCCAGAGTATAACCACTCCCTCTAAAATAGCTATGTATTACAGAAGTTACCTTGACAAAAATATAAAAATTTGAAAAAATTTGAACCAACCGTTTTATCAAAAAATTACACTGGTTATATAGCAGTTTGACAAACACTTATTTTGATCATTGAGAAGCTTAATATTCCCTTAACAACACAATGTAATTAAAACGTTTAGCTGATTTTACAGAGTTATCTCCCTAGAGTGTTAGGTACCACCTTAAAAAATAGACTGTTAAGATTACTATTATATGTTTTTGACACACTTATTGAAAGTATATATTTCAAATGATTGTCGTTGCCAAAGAATGTCAATTCTTGCAAAATGTGTATCTTCAATGATGGTCAGAATTCCGTCATCACTAGTATCGAAGTCTAGGCTTATATATAAATTGCTTGGAAACAGTCGGTACCAAAGCTGTTTTGAGCTTCAAGAGTTTAAATTCTACCAACCCGCCTTCAACTGTAGTTTTCAAAATACAGTTCGCGAATAATTTCAGGGTCTTTTAGAAAACGAGCGCCTTTTTATCCGTAATATCAATTCTGAAATATGGGTCTTTCAAAAAGATTGTAATGAAAATAATCCTCGTGCTGGTCAATGACAGCAACAGCTACTATATATATCCCCTGTTTGCTTGATCCTTAATTTCAATTTCATCCTCAGATTTTGGGGTGAAAATTTCAGTTTGGAATTGTTCATTTATTCAAAATTAAAAAGTGATTTACAGTCCTTGAAAAAGAACGAGTATTTTTCACATGCGTCTGTCGGATGCGTGGAAATTACTGTTGGTGTATATAACAAACATTCGTACTATTAGAGACATATCTGTTACTGGGTTCCAAAACCGAAAGCTTCGGTATCACTAAAGCTTGTGCTACATATATTTATCTACCACACTTTTCGCTTTACAACGCAAATTGTTTGCATAAAAAATAATTAACCCTTTGCATGAAATTATTGTTTTTATCCGAGATCTTCGACGTTTTTAAGATCAGCACGTACATTTGTAGCTAACAAAACTTTGATAGAGTCAAATGTTCATGTTGATTTGTATGTAACCTTTTAAAAGAAATTATAAAAACATTATCTCCCAAAATTATGTCATTATACAGAACGTGTCAAATGCAAAAGACATATACATGTAACACTTTCAGTCAATGGAAAATAAAATTAAATACATTACGTTACAATAATTTAATTTTGGATGTAACGCGTCTTCTGATTGGCTGACGTTATTTTGTTATGAGCCCATAGACATAATTTAGTCATGTGACCGTGACGTCATCAACGTTTTTTCATGGTTTTCTACGGTTTAAAATGGAATTTAGAATTAAATTATAAGAAATGACTGTAATACTTTTTCTGTCTATTCGAAATAACATAAAAAATGTGGTGCACACTGTTAAATAACCCGCTACGCACGTTATTCAGTGTGCACCAAATTTTTTATGTTATTTCTTCATAGACAGAAAAAATATTACAGTCATTCCTTAATTAACGTTCCGTGCCAAAAAAACGTTCAATTTGGACGTGGTAACATTTTGGGAGACACGGACAACTTGGTGGAAATTGATGAAAAATTGAGCGTTTCCTTAACATTGAAGGCTTAAACAAATCACATTTCAGTAGTAATATATGTTTTCATAGTTCATTTGTCTGTCAAAAATTGTAAAATACCATAAATTATCATGGTAATGAAAAATCTTGAACAATGGCTCTATGGTAACATTTGAGGGAGACACGGAAAATACTGAAAAAAATTAAAATGATATAATTTATGTTAAAAATAAAAATATGTTCGTACAATCTAATAAAATCACATTTTAATGTTGAGTTGACATACCTTTTCTATAATTTATGTGAAAATATTATAATATCGAAGTGCTTGCTTTTATTTTTGTGTACTCCAATTTTCAAATCTTACAGCTCTATCGAATTTCGAAAATGGCCGCTAGATTGCAACCTGCTATGATATCTATCGTGACGTTTCACACCATGAATATAATCATATTATATCCCACCTGTACACATTTTATCGAAATCCATTTAACAGTTTGTGTTTTTTATTTAAGAATTGAATGCTTCTTTTTGTAACTTCATTGGGGTGTAAAAGCGTTGACCGAAGTACATTTTGTATGAAGCGCGGAAGCGCTTCATACTAAAAATGTGCGCACGGTCAACGCTTTTACAACCCTATGAAGTTACAAAAAGAAGCATTCAATACTCATAATTACATTTTTTAACTATGATCATGAAAACACGAATTTTATAACTTGTTTATTTAATTCACCTGTGCACTTTATTATGGGACCACGTGTTATCATGAATGAAAAGTTTTATTGGTGATGCAATTGCTTAATGAATAACACATGATGTGCAGTTAACCAATCAGAATAAAGTATTATAATGAAACATACATCTAATGTAATTATTCGTTTATATTTGGATGGTTGGTTCTTGTTGTTACGTCTTAGACGGTAAAAATGGCAGTATGAACACGGTATCATTGCTTAATAGTCCATTTGCCAATTACCGATTTGATTCTGTTATTACACACTTTTTAATCGAATTACCTCCCTTGTCACTTGTAGACTGGTTTTATACCGGACAAAATTGGCAAATGCCAATGCAAAGCATGAGGAATTAAAAGTGATGTATCGGCGGTTTAACTAATTGTTCATGAAAATTAATTTATGATGTCAAAAGTATTTAGCTGAACAACAAATTAATGTAATTGAAAGATTTGAAAACCTTAAAGATTACTCACATTACGCACAGGTAAATTTGCACTTTCTGCTAGCTCTCCATTATAAATAAAAATTAATGTCCCTCATAAGGGAGACAACTTAAATAGGGATCTCTAAATACAGGGTCAATAACGGTAATTGGCAACTGGACTATTATATAATAAAACATAACATTGAATTTATTAAAATCAGGTTTTATTTAATATCGATTCAAATGATGAATCAAGACAATTTACTCTGCGTAGAATTGATTTGTTTTGTGTCCTACTTATGCATCAAAAAATGGTCAAATGAAAAATTGATCGAATACCGTGCGTAACGTCGTAATGGTCGCATTCCAATATATCATGATATATTTGAAACTTAATCTTTATTGTATTAGAAAGTCCAGTAAAATATAAGTATGCTATTAAATGTGCTTGAAAAAGTTCATATTATTGTTGAAAACTTATAATTTTGATGATATTAAATCAAAATTGATCGTGAAAGATCAGTCAACACATTATTTTTATCGTGAAAGACAAGGCGTGCCCAGACTTAATGATCAGAAAACAACATAACGGTATTCTGCCATAGGCGACAGTACTAGCATTTTCTAAATTTACCACTTTTTTATAATAAAAACCTTGAGAAAACAGTTATGTGTGGTGTTAGTACTTTATTATTCTATTTTTAAAATTGAAGCCAAATAGTATCATGAAGAATTTTCGAATAATTCTCTAAAAAATATTTCAATAGGTTTCAAAATTTATATTGTAAATATACACACTGCAGTTATTCATAGATAAATAAATAAAAAATATTGAACCCTTACATCCAATCACAGCACTCCTAAGTTGACTTCCTTCACCTGCCTTGGGTACACAAAAGGCCAACCTAATGCTTGGAAAATGTAATAGTACCGTTTTCCCTCTACGGAAATGAAACAGTGATTATGAAATGTTTCCGTTTCAAGACGTTACAAATCACGGAACATCATTAAACTTTTTTATGTTATTTTAACGTGTTTAAGTTAAAAAATATGATACAAATGTATTGTATGCATAAATATGGACTTTTCATATTGGCCCTGTAACATGCCCTTGGTATTGATAATGGCCTCGGACAGTTGTAATGGCGTTGCCTCATGGCCATTACAATCATCCTTGGCCATTATTAATACCTCGGTCATGTTACAGGGCCAATATAAAAAAGTCCATACATTAATACTAAAATAATATAGTTTATGTCTAGGGGCATTAACATGTGAAATAATTTGTTTTCGTTTAAAAATTGTGTTATTTTTGTTCTTTTCGGGAAAATATTGAAACACTGTTTTTTTTTTCTTTTACCGCAAACATGGAAAAAACTACAATATCTGGAAACATAAATCGAGAAAGTACCCTTTTCTTTTGCACATTTTTCGAGTGCATATCAAAATAAGAAATTGTGTCAAGATATCAAGAAAGAATAAACGTATAAAATTTTACTTAATATCTTATTCTCTTAAATGTTTTCTGTATTAGTCTTTACTATATAGGGTTATTACAGAAAATTTACACTGAAATCACTGTCTTTATACGCTTTTCTGATCAGATATATAAATGAATTTCTTAACACAACTAATTCCCTCAATAGAAATGGGACACATGCTATTGTTGGGTTTTTTTCTTTTTTTTTCATGTGCGTTTTTGACTTACGGAGAACAAATGGTATCATATAGGAAACCATGCTTCCAAAACCATTTATAAATTCCAAAAAGGTCACCATTTCCAAACTTGGAACGAAAGGTCTAGTCACCATTGCTATCAGCATCGACATAATTCCTAATACAAGAACTGGTTTACGCCCAATACTACAAAACATATAATTAACAATTTATATCTTTAGATGTTTGACCTTGTTAACACTTTCATCTTTTTGTTAAGCATTTCAAGAATTCCACCTTTTTGTCTAATTTTAGTTCATGTGTAATTAAAGCAAAAATATCAATCTGAATGTCTCTGGTCGAGCAGTGACGACGGTTTTTACTCTAGTTATTTCATCCTTAGGTAAAAACATCGTGTTGCACTTCCGAAAGAACGCATCTGATTTATCGTCCTAAATCCGACCTGGCAGTCAATTTGTACAATAATTTTGCAAAGCTAAAACTTTAAAATCTTAGGATTTTCTACCCCAAGAATAGATTATCTTAGCTGTATTTTGCAAAACCTTTGGCATTTTGGGTCCTTGATGCTTTACTACTATGTGATTTATTTAGCCCTTTTGTAATATTTTAATTTGAGTGTCACTGATGAGTCTTCTGGCGTACGATATATTTTTACTCCTGGTATCTGAGTAGAGTTTATTTACAACCACTGGGTCGATGTTACTATTGGTGGAGGTTTCCTTCAATGCTCTTCAATTTCGTACTTTATTTTGCCGTTCATAACTTTTTTACTCGAGCGTCACTGATGATAAAACTGAGAATGGATACGGGGAATGTGTTATAGAGACAACAACTCGACCAAAGAGCAGAAAACAGCCCAAGGCCACCAAGGGGTCTTCAACACAGCGAGAAAATCCCGCACCCGGAGATGGACCTCAGCTTAACTCTAAACAATAATTATACTAGTTTCTCGTTCGGACACCCACTCCATTATCTTAGGGTTTTTTTTAAGACGAAACGCGCGTCTAGCGTACAAAATTTTAATCCAAGTATCTATGATGTGTTTTCGGATATCCAAAAAAGATTGATTTTACTGTTGAACAGGAAAAGTCAATGTGACTATATATTTTTATCCTAAATCCTTAAGGTAAGAATGAATAACTACTTATGCAACACAATGTAAGTATATATATTATAGAAGATGGTATGTAACCATCAAGACAAAAAGCAACAAAACAAAGCTAAATCTATACCTACATGTCTGACAGAAATCCACTCAATATCGAACCCACTAACAATCCAATGTAATGCGCCATCAAGAAGTGTGCCCGGAAAAACTTCTCATCACAAACTACGTCAAACTGAAAATATGTAACAATATTCTGTTCATGATTGGTGTACAAATCTCATAAATTGATTAAAAAGATAAATCAAGGAAGTAAACAAAAAATCAGGACTTCTAATAAACTCCAAATGGAGAGAGACCGGATGATTCTACAAGGTAAACGTCCTATGCTGTGTCGAGAAATCATATAATTTATGATTTTAATAGCGATATATAAAGATTATATTTATTTTATATTCTTCAGAAAAATTGTTTTTATTGCTGGATTTATTGACAAAACCATTTTGAATTCAAATTAATTGAAGAACAGAAAATATGCAAATCATTTTGTGTCTAAGTTTGTGAAATAAATGTGAAAGAGAGGTGGAAGATATCAAAGGGCCATTCAAATTCATAATTCGAAAACAAATTGACAACGTTATGTCTAAAAAAGAAAAAGACCAACATACAAACAACAGTTCACAAAACACAACATAGAAAACTAAAGACTGAGCAACACGAACACAATCAAAACTGGGGTGATTTCAGGTGATCCAGAAGAGTAAGTAGATCCTCCACCACATGTGGTACCGGTCGTGTTGCTTGTGATATTTGCATAACAAAACGTTAAACGATTGGTTTCCTTACACTCTTTTATTCCTGCACATAATAGAACTTTACCTTTGAGATAATAGTGCTCTTGAACAAGCCCTGTCATAAACCCAACTATTACATTTTGTAGTGGTACCATTGAATTCTATCGTACATTCTGTGACATTGTAGTTTAGTTCTCCGTTTGTTGTATTGATGAATACGGAACCTGGTGGGGAGTAATGATCCAAGTCATAATGTGGAATTTGACATCTGCAACAAAAACAATTTTTCCCACTTTTATCGGTTGAACAGATTTAAAGACCTTTTTTGTCATGATTTCCGTGAAAGATGTCTGATTCTTCCGTGGAGGGTAACTGATGTCGACAATGATGAATATGTTTGAGATACATATGAGGGGGGTCAGATTTTGGCCTTAGGGTGATAGCTTATGATATAAATTATCCTAGTCAAAAATGATTTAAAAATATAATCTTTCATTTACAGGTTACGTATAAAAAAAATCAAAAGTATTTTCCCTCTTGTAAAAGAGCTCGTTCTGCAACAATACGAGACCGAGAAAGAGGGAGAAGAGAGATAAAGGACATTATTATTATTTCGACAATAGAACACAAAGACGATTATTAAAGTTTGCGTACAGATCCACCCGATACAACACAAAACACAGAACATAGAAACATAGAAAACCTAAAGACTGAGATGTATGTGAAGTTAGCAGCGGGTTCGTTATTCGTTATTCGATATTCAATATCCAACCGGCTGCTAGCAGTCGGTTGGATATTCAAAAGTTTGTTGAAAATCATAAAAAAAAGAAATACTTGATAACATTAAAAACATGATTTTCATAGTTAAGAGGACTGATAAGATATAAACCCTTTTCTATGTTGCATATTTATCTTTATGTAGTATAAATTTTGTCAATAAAACGACTTCAAAGATGTACTTTTTTACATGATATTTCTTAAAACAAAAAGAAAAACTGGATAACTCTAGAAAGATTCTATCAATCGAAATATTTATGGAAATCCAAAAAAACAAATTTTCAGCCAAAAAATGTCAAAATTTTAGGACAAAGGGCACATGGCAATGGTGAGAGCCCCCCTGATCTCTCAATCTTTCTAATATTATGCAGACATTTAGTCAATAGGTAGATACAAACATGACTAAAATAAATTTGGGTTCACTTCCTGTCTTCTGTGTTTACGGAGCGCCCAAAGTGCCAGTTGGATATTCAAAATATATAGCGAAAACCTACCCGAGACCGCTTAAATGAGGTTCAGACCCCCCTGGTCTTTCATTGTCCATAAAATTCAACCAAATCATAGATTCTATATATATATTGAGATTGCATTAGAATGATTTTCCAGAATAATGTCATCTTCGATATCTACAGAGCGCTTAGATTGTCAATTTTTAGCCAAAAAATGTCAACATTTTAGGACAAAGCGCACAGGGAAATCGTGAGAGTCCCCTGATCTCTCAATCTTTCTAATATTATGCAGACATTAAGTCAATATGTAAATACAAGCGTGACTTAAAGAAATTTGGGTAAACTTCCTGTCTTCTATGTTTACGGAGCGCCCAAAGTGCCAGTTGGATATTCAAAATATATAGCGAAAACCTATCCGAGACCGCTTGAATGAGGTTTAGACCCCCCAAGTCTTTCAATGTCTATTAAATTCAACCAAATCATAGATTTTACATATATTAAGATTGTATTAGAAGGATTTTCTAGAATAATGTCATCTTCGATATCTACAGAGCGCTTAGATTGTCACTTTTTAGCCAAAAGCTGTCAAAATTTTAAGACGAAGGGCACAGGGCAATGGTGAGTACCCCATGATCTCTCAATCTTTCTAATATTATGCAGACATTTAGTCAATAGGTAGATACAAACGTGACTTAAAGGAATTTTGGTACACCTCCTGTCTTCCATGTCTACGGAGCGCCCAAAGTACCAGTTTGATATTCAAAATATATAGTGAAAACCTACCCGAGACCGCTTAAATGGGGGTGAGACCCCCTGGTCTTTCAATGTCCATAAAATTTAATCAAATCATAGACTTTGTACATATAAAAGCTGTATTAGAAGGATTTCACAGAATATTGTCATATTCGATATCTATGGAGGGCTTATATTGTCACTTTTCAGCTAAAAATTATCAAAATTTTAGGACAAATGGCACAAGGCAATGGTGAGAGCCCCCTGATCTCTCAGTCTGTCTAATATTAAGCAGACATTTAGTCAACAGGTAGATACAAACGTGACTTAAAGGAATTTGGGTACACTTCCTGCCTTTTATATTTATGGAGCGCCCAAAGTGCCAGTTGGATATTCAAAATATATAGTGAAAACCTATCTGAGACCGCTTAAATGAGGGTGAGATCCCCCTAGTCTTTCAATGTCCAAAATATTTAATCAAATCATAAACTCTGTATATATAAAGGTTGTATTAGAAGGTTTTACCAGAATATTGTCATATTCGATATCTACAGAGCGCTTAGATTGTCAATATTTAGCCAAAAAATGTCAAAATTTTAGGACAAAGGGCACAGGGAAATGGTGAGAGCCCCCTGATCTCTCAGTCTGTCTAATATTTAGCAGACATTTAGTCAACAGGTAGATACAAACGTGACTAAAAGAAATTTGGGTTCACTTCCTGTCTTCCGTGTTTAAGGAGCGCCCAAAGTGCCAGTTGGATATTCAAAATATATAGCGAAAACCTACCCGAGACCGTTTAAATGAGATTCAGACTTCCCCCTGGTCTTTCAATGTCCATAAAATTCAACCAAATCATAGATTTTATATATATTAAGATTACATTAGAAGGATTTTATATAATAGTGTCATCTTCGATATCTACAGAGCGCTTAGATTGTCAATATTTAGCCAAAAAATGTCAACATTTTAGGACAAAGGGCACAGGGAAATCGTGAGAGTCCCCTGATCTCTCAATCTTTCTAATATTATGCAGACATTTAGTCAATAGGTAGATACAAACGTGACTAAAAGAAATTTGGGTACTCTTCCTGTCTTATATGTTTACGGAGCGCCCAAAGTGCCAGTTGGATATTCGAAATATATAGCGAAAACCTATCCGAGACCGCTTAAATGAGGTTTAGACCCCCAAGTCTGTCAATGTCTATTAAATTCAACCAAATCATAGATTTTACATATATTAAGATTGTATTAGAAGGATTTTCTAGAATAATGTCATTTTCGAAATCTACAGAGCGCTTAGATTGTCACTTTTTAGCCAAAAGCTGTCAAAATTTTAAGACGAAGGGCACAGGGCAATGGTGAGTACCCAATGATCTCTCAATTTTTCTAATATAATTCAGACATTTAGTCAATAGGTAGATACAAACATGACTTAAAGAAATTTCGGTACACTTCCTGTCTTCCATGTCTACGGAGCGCCCAAAGTGCCAGTTGGATATTCAAAATATATAGTGAAAACCTACCTGAGACCGCTTAAATGGGGTGAGACCCCCCTGGTCTTTCAACGTCCATAAAATTTAATCAAATCATAGACTCTGTATATATAAAGATTGTATTAGAAGGATTTTCCAAAATATTGTCATATTCGATATCTATGGAGGGATTATATTGTCACTTTTCAGCTAAAAATTGTCAAAATTTTAGGACAAAGGGCACAGGGCAATGGTTAGAGCCCCCTGATCTCTCAGTCTGTCTAATATTAAGCAGACATTTAGTCAACAGGTAAATACAAACGTGACTTAAAGGAATTTGGGTACACTTCCTGTCTTTTATGTTTACGGAGCGCCCAAAGTGCCATTTGGATATTCAAAATATATAGTGAAAACCTACCTGAGACCGCTTAAATGGGGTGAGACCCCTCTGGTCTTTCAATGTCCATAAAATTTAATTAAATCATAAACTCTGTATATATAAAGGTTGTATTAGAAGGATTTTCCAGAATATTGTCATATTCGATATCTATGGGGGCTTATATTGTCACTTTTCAGCTAAAAATTATCAAAATTTTAGGACAAAGGGCACAGGGCAATGGTGATAGCCCCCTGATTTCTCAATCTGTCTAATATTAAGCAGACATTTAGTCAACAGGTAGATACAAACGTGACTAAAAGGAATTTGGGTACACTTCCTGTCTTTTATGTTTACGGAGCGCCCAAAGTGCCAGTTGGATATTCAAAATATATAGTGAAAACCTATCTGAGACCGCTTAAATGGGGTGAGACCCCCCCCTGGTCTTTCAATGTCCAAAAAATTTAATCAAATCATAGACTCTATCTGTATATATAAAGGTTGTATTAGAAGGTTTTACCAGAATATTGTCATATTCGATGTCTATGGGGGCTTATATTGTCACTTTTCAGCTAAAAATTATCAAAATTTTAGGACAAAAGGCACAGGGCAATGGTGATAGCCCCCTGATCTCTCAATCTGTCTAATATTTAGCAGACATTTAGTCAACAGGTAGATACAAACGTGACTAAAAGGAATTTGGGTACACTTCCTGTCTTATATGTTTACGGAGCGCCCAAAGTGCCAGTTGGATATTCAAAATATATATCGAAAACCTACCCGAGACCGCTTAAATGAGGGTCAGACCCCCCTGGTCTTTCAATGTCCATAAAATTCAACCAAATCATAGTTTCTATATATATTAAGACTGCATTAGAAGGATTTTCTAGAATAATTTTTCGCCAAAAAATGTCAAAATTTTAGGACAAAGGGCACAGGGCAATGTTGATAGACCCCTGATCTCTCAATCTGTCTAATATTTAGCAGACATTTAGTCAATAGGTAGATACAAACGTGACTAAAAGAAATTTGGGTTCACTTCCTGTCTTCCGTGTTTACGGAGCGCCCAAAGTGCCAGTTGGATATTCAAAATATATAGCGAAAACCTATCCGAGACCGCTTAAATGAGGTTTAGACCCCCAAGTCTGTCAATGTCTATTAAATTCAACCAAATCATAGATTTTACATATATAAAGATTGTATTAGAAGGATTTTTCTAGAATAATGTCATCTTCGATATCTACAGAGCGCTTAGATTGTCCATTTTTTAGCCAAAAAATGTCAACATTTTAGGACAAAGGGCACAGGGAAATCGTGAGAGTCCCCTGATCTCTCAATCTTTCTAATATTATGCAGACATTTAGTCAATAGGTAGATACAAACGTGACTAAAAGAAATTTGGGTACTCTTCCTGTCTTATATGTTTACGGAGCGCCCAAAGTGCCAGTTGGATATTCGAAATATATAGCGAAAACCTATCCGAGACCGCTTAAATGAGGTTTAGACCCCCAAGTCTGTCAATGTCTATTAAATTCAACCAAATCATAGATTTTACATATATAAAGATTGTATTAGAAGGATTTTTCTAGAATAATGTCATCTTCGATATCTACAGAGCGCTTAGATTGTCACTTTTTAGCCAAAAGCTGTCAAAATTTTAAGACGAAGGGCACAGGGCAATGGTGAGTACCCCATGATCTCTCAATCTTTCTAATATTATTCAGACATTTAGTCAATAGGTAGATACAAACGTGACTTTAAGAAATTTTGGTACACTTCCTGTCTTCCATGTCTACGGAGCGCCCAAGGTGCCAGTTGGATATTCAAAATATATAGTGAAAACCTACCTGAGACCGCTTAAATGGGGGTGAGACCCCCCTGGCTTTTAATGTCCATAAAATTTAATTAAATCATAGACTCTGTATATATAAAGGTTGTATTAGAAGGATTTTCCAGAATATTGTCATATTCGGTATCTATGGAGGGCTTATATTGTCACTTTTCAGCTAAAAATTATCAAAATTTTAGGACAAAGGGCACAGGGCAATGGTGAGAGCCCCCTGATCTCTCAGTCTGTCTAATATCAAGCAGACATTTAGTCAACAGGTAGATACAAACGTGACTTAAAGGAATTTGGGTACACTTCCTGTCTTTTATGTTTACGGAGCCCCCAAAGTGCCAGTTGGATATTCAAAATATATAGTGAAAACCTACCTGAGACCGCTTAAATGAGGATGAGACCCCCCCCCCCCCCCTGGTCTTTCAATGTCCATAAAATTTAATCAAATCATAGACTCTGTATACATAAAGGTTGTATTAGAAGGATTTTCCAGAATAATGTCATATTCGATATTTATGGAGGGCTTACATTGTCACTTTTCAGCTAAAAAATTTCAAAATTTTAGGACAAAGGGCACAGGGCAATGGTGATAGCCCCCTGATCTCAAAATCTGTCTAATATTAAGCAGACATTTAGTCAACAGGTAGATACAAACGTGACTAAAAGGATTTTTGGTACACTTCCTGTCTTTTATGTTGACGGAGCGCCCAAAGTGCCAGTTGGATATTCAAAATATAAAGTGAAAACCTACCTGAGACCGCTTAAATGAGGGTGAGACCCCCCCTGGTCTTTCAATGTCCATAACATTTAATCAAATCATAGACTCTGTATATATAAAGGTTGTATTAGAAGGATTTTCCAGAAAATTGTCATATTCGATATTTATGGAGGGCTTACATTGTCACTTTTCAGCTAAAAATTATCAAAATTTGAGGACAAAGGGCACAGGGCAATGGTGATAGCCCCCTGATCTCTCAATCTGTCTAATATTAAGCAAACATTTAGTCAACAGATAGATACAAACGTGACTAAAAGGATTTTGGGTACACTTCCTGTCTTTTATGTTGACGGAGCGCCCAAAGTGCCAGTTGGATATTCAAAATATATAGTGAAACCTACCTGAAACCGCTTAAATGAGGGTAAGACCCCCTGGTCTTTCAATGTCTATAAAATTTAATCAAATCATAGACTGTATATATAAAGGTTGTATTAGAAGGATTTTCCAGAAAATTGTCATATTCGATATCTATGGAGGGCTTATATTGTCACTTTTTAGCTAAAAATTATCAAAATTTTAGGACAAAGGGCACAGGGCAATGGTTATAGCCCCCTGATCTCTACATCTTTCTCATATTATGCAAACATTAAGTTAATAGGTAGGCAAAACTTATAACCATATGCTGGAAGGTTGGGGTTGTGAGAGATTAAACAAGCAGCTGACCACCGTCTTGGAAACGAAAGAGACCGATTGAGCTCTGCAAATTATGAGCTATGGGATGAAAAAAAAACAGGCGCACAGGGTATGATTACCACGAATTTTATATTTTTTGATAAGAACGATAGGATCGAAAGATCAAAAACCGGGTTTTAAAACCATTGAATTGTGGATAGTGGTTTTGGGGGACCTAAATTGATTTTTTTTTAATTGTTAGGATAAAGACATGGATCTAATGGCTAGAAATTGCTGGAATTAGTTGTTGAAAACGTCAAAGGCCTGAAAAGTATTGCCAAAATGAACCACCTCCGATGGTACTCCCGGATGAGGAAGGGTCAGTTGGTTCAGTTGATCGAAATGAGAACCAACATTATTTGAGCGTTGTCCCAACCCTATACGAGGAAGGATTATTATCAAACAGGCCAAACAGCATGGGTTGATAGGGGTTAGCAGGATGTCGAAAGATCGACTGCTGGAGAAGATACAGGAAAAGATCAGAAAAGATAGGAACGCCATTGGGGATAAAATTGAGGTACATCCACTGAAGAAAGCCTTTAAAGATGTATTTACTACCTGAAAGATGACCCCCATTATTGACATGGATGTGCAGACCTTCCTTGAGGTCTCTCGGATGTCAAGGATGGAACTCATAGACGATTGGGCATTGAAAGGATAAAAAATCAATGTGATGCTGCACTGTGAAGATTAACCCAACAGGTAAGATGGATGATGAGAACGTTGCATACTTTCACTCGGGAAACCAGATTTTCACCCCAACAACGGACTTGGTTGAAACCCTTGAGGAAATGGATGAAAAGATCGGAGAAAAGATTGCGCAGTGGACCTCTGAAAAAAGTACTGTGGCTTGACATTGAAGGCAATTGTAAAACTTCAAGTCAATATTAACAAACACCGACCGCTGGGTGGGTCACAGTACATTGATTAGCCGGCGTGGATCAAAGCCAAGAAGGGTGTAATCAATGTGAAAAATAATGACGACGAGTATTTCAAGAGGGCCATACTTTCGGCCTTGCACCAAAATGAGGTAGACCCAAAACAAACGGACAGGGTTACACAGAGCTCAATCTGGCTAGCCTAAAGGAAATTAATAAATTTGAGAAGGCCAATTCCACGTTGGCGGTTAATGTATTTGGAATAGATGATAGTGAAGTATACCCGCTGAGCATTTCAGACGTTGGTGAACAGCAAGAGAGAGAACCCAACTTACTGCTGATCGAGGCTACAGGTGCTGGAGACCAACAAAGAGTATTGCGTCAACCACAAGATCAAGATCGAGCTGCCCAAAGAAGGGACATACCAGCTGACCTTTGTCAACAACACCCACTCGATGAGAGTCCCGTTCGTGGTGAACGCGGACTTTGAGTGCTTTATCGATAAGGTAGCAATACACAGTTAGAAGTTTAGTTTCACATTACGGCCATGGTGATTTTTTTCAAATATGAAAGTTTTTGTACAATAAAATAGATTTTTAGATAATTAAAGAATAATATAGCCTTCTCAGTGGGTTTATATGAACATTTAGATTGTTTTTAGCATGTTTTGTATGGCATTTATCTGTTTGACAGTCCGTTTTTTCCTATCCGTAACACCCATATGTTATTGTAGTGTTCATCAACAAACATTTATCGCTCGATCTTTTCAATTTTATTTTATGGAAAAACGAGTAGAAATGCATGTGATTTTTTTTGGACCTTTTGATAGATATATGTCTATGGTTTCAGGAAAGGTACCACTGTTCAAACCAACGCTTAGGGGCGTTCAAACAAACGCTCAGAGGTGTTCAAACCATCGCTTAGGAGGGTTCACGTCAACGCGACGTTTATAAAGATTACACACCCTAAACAGTGTGAGGCGCTCGCCAGGGAGTTGCAAGAGATCAAGCGGCAGATTCAAGCCAGCTTTAACATTCAGCATCGTCTCGAGAAGATTTGACTCTACCAGGACCTTTCCAAGGTGTTACGCCTGTGGTTGAGTCTTAGCGAGAGGCAGCTTCACCGATCACCGAAACGATCGTATACCTTCCTGTAGCAGTGACAGCCCTCCCTCCTCCACCGCCAAAGTTTGGCTACCCACTACCCATTGCACCACCTACAGACACCATCCTCGGACCTCGAGCACAGCAGTATTTGCAGCTCAATAACAATTCTTCCGCCGACCACACCTTTGGATCGCGATCTGAAAACGATGGTATCTTCATCGGAAGCTAACCAGTTATTTCTGACGGCGATGATATTTTCGTGGATGGTGTGAGGTACAACGGAACCCTTGACCTCTGGGAACTCATGGTGAAAAAGAAACCAGAGTCGTTCGAGCCCGAAGCTTTTAAGACCTTGTCGACTATGCAGAGATCCTGAACAGTTCCGATGCCATGTATCAAGGCAATAAACCCTCTCGAGAACCCGAAGGCGAAAAAGAGTTACAAGTGGACGAAGATTGTGTCGCACATCTAAAGCAAGAACCCCCGAAAAATCAGTGTCCAACGCAGCAAGCCCAATCAACCACTCAGTGTTAAACACAGAAAGCCCCACAACCAAACCCGATTAAACAATATCATCTCTGGTCGTGGCATCGCTAACATCCACGACTTCATCCAACGCTATAAATAAATACATAATGTCTGACATCCTTACAATCACAGAAGGGTTGACCTTCGATGAAAGTCTTCAAAAATATTAAGACCAGGTTCACTAATTCGAACCTTAAGCCGGCTCATAACTTACTAACTTTGGAGCGGAGATCCGAATCAACATCGAAACGCAAGACCTGTTGCTCCACCCAACGTTATCTCTTGGTAGAAGGACGACATCAAAAGCACGACGGCACTGCATATGCAAACGTTGATCTCATTCACAATGGTATCATGTATCTCCTCGAAACTATCTGTTATCGACTCTCCGGCCAGCAGATTGAACACATTAACGACTCCGGCATCGCCACCACTATGCTGGGAATGTGAACCTACCTCGACGACTTCTCCAAATCGCAGGGTCTCGACCAACTGTTGTTTAAGGATTCTTCCACCAATGTCGAGGCTGAAAACACTGGATTTGCAGCCTGCCATGGATACATAACCACCAAGCTCACCAACAAAGGATCGTACTCGTTTTCCATCCCCCTGAAACATATTTTGGGATGATTACAACAAAATAGTGTACGGGTTCAGGCACGAACTCCCACTCGTTCGCAATTCATTCTGAGGGCAGCCGCCGTCAATAACGTGGCGAAAATAATCCTGTGTAAGATCTCTTGGTTCCTCCCTCACGTCACTCCTGCAGACGAAAACAAGATACGACTGTGCAAAACCATCCAAAATAAATCCAAGATCCACTGTGGATTTCGCATGATACAGTGCGATTCCATAGCCGTTCCCCAAGCCTCACATTTTAACTGTCGCCTAGCTGCCAATAGTGGTCGCGAAAAGCCTAGATATATCATCGTTGTCTTCCAAACCGACAGAGATAATGACAAAACACGTAATGCTTCCGTGTTAAATCACTGTCGATTGCAAAATATCCAGGTCACCCTCAAAGCTAAACGCTACTCAGCCGTCGACTTTAATGCCGGTTTTTCACAAGGAGGCTGTAAACTTCAGAAAGAAATTCTACAACATTGACACCCTCCTCAGTAACGGTGGCGTCAACCCCTCTGATTTCATTGACCTATAGCCGCGGTATGTCATTGATGTAAGCTTAAGTCATCAATCCGAGTGGACATCCAGATTCGAGCGGACTTCGTGCGTAATGTTCCCGCCAACACTGAAGCATCTCCGAAGGAGTCCTCCAGTTCGAATCGGACGTTCAGAAGATGAACGTCGTGTTTTAATAAATAAATGGACACCACACTGTTGCAGCAAATCGTCGAAAACACAGACCAAAAAACAAGGGTTTTCCATCCTTGTCTCTGGAAACTGTGTTCAGAGGACCGTGAAATTGGGATCAAAAGTCTAATTTGGCCCTATAATTAAAGATCATACCATAAGGAACATGTGTACTAAGTTTAAAGTTGGTTGGACTTCAGCTTCATCAAAAACTACCTTGACCAAAAACTTTAACCTGAAGCGGAACGAAGAGACGAACGGGCGGACGGACAGACTAGAAAACATAATGCCCCTCTACTATCGTAGGTGGGGCATCGTTACATGGTGAACTTACCCGTGACCTTGAGAACCATCAATCGCATGCAGACATACCTCACCGAATAAGACGGCGATCCTATCAGTCTCCGCAGTGAACATCTCACCATCCGCTTCCATCTTTGCGAGGTATGAATAAATATTCTATCAAAATACGGTTCGAACTTGATAAAAGGTCAAGCTAATGAACTACAGGGAGCAGCCAAAAAAGGTTGCCCGGTCACCATTCATTTATCCTACACAAACCTGCAAGGTGAACACAAGATGTTGTTTACCCCGCGACAGATTGAAAAGATCACCAAGCTCCTACAAAAAGGTTCTAGTGGTATGACTCTTGAAATAAGCACTACCCACTTGAAGAAAAACATTCAAAAAGAAAGTGGATTCCTACCCATGTTAGCGGGAAGGGCAATGCAAGCCCTTCCTATGTTGGCGAAAACCATTCTGCCAGCATGAGGTGTTGGAGCCCTAAGTTGCCTGTGTGAAATAGCCGTCAACAATGCATTTGGACCTGGATTTTACATCAAAAGGGGGGTGTGTGAGCTGTGTGAAGGTGCGTGGTAATGGTCTGTATATCTGTTTACCCAAATTTCTTTAAGTCACGTTGTATCTACCTATTGACTAAATGTCTCCATATTATTAGAAAAGTTGAAATATCAGGGGGCTTTCACCATTACCCTGTGCACTTTGTTCTAAGATTTTGACATTTTTTTGGCTAAAAAGTGACAATCTAAGCGCTCCGTAGATATCGAAGATGACATTATTCTACGAAATTCTTCTAATACAATCTTACTATATATAGAGTCTATGATTTGATTAAATTTTATGGACATTGAAAGACCTGGGGGTGCATCACCCTCATTTAAGCGGTCTCAGGTAGGTTTTCACTATATATTTTGAATATCCAACTGGCACTTTGGGCGCTCCGTAAACATAAAAGACAGGAAGTGTACCCAAATTCCTTTTAGTCACATTTGTATCTACCTGTTGACTAAATGTCTGCTTAATATTAGACAGATTGAGAGACCAGAGGCTATCACCAAAAAAAAAAAAAAAAAAAAAAAAAAAAAAAAAAAAAAAAAAAAAAAAAAAAAAAAAAAAAAAAAAAAAAAAAAAAAAAAAAAAAAAAAAAAAAAAAAAAAAAAAAAAAAAAAAAAAAAAAAAAAAAAAAAAAAAAAAAAAAAAAAAAAAAAAAAAAAAAAAAAAAAAAAAAAAAAAAAAAAAAAAAAAAATATTAGACAGATTGAGAGACCAGGGGGCTATCACCATTGCCCTGTGCCCTTTGTCCTAAAATTTTGATAATTTTTAGCTGAAAAGTGACAATATAAGCCCTCCATAGATATCGAATATGACAATATTTGGAAAATCCTTCTAATACAAACTTTATATATACAGAGTCTATGATTTGATCAAATTTTATGGACATTGAAAGACCAGGGGGGCATCACCCCATTTAAGCGGTCTCAGGTAGGTTTTCACTATATATTTTGAATATCCAACTGGCACTTTGGGCGCTCCGTAAACATGAAAGACAGGAAGTGTACCCACAATTCCTTTAGTCACGTTTGTATCTACTCTATTGACTAAATGTCTGCATATATATTAGACAATTGAGAGACCAGGGGGCTATCACCATTGCCCTGTGCCCTTTGTCCTAAAATTTTGATAATTTTTAGCTGAAAAGTGACAATATAAGCCTCCATAGATATCGAATATGACAATATTCTGGAAAAATCCTTCTAATACAACCTTTATATATACAGAGTCTATGATTTAATTAAATTTTATGGACATTGAAAGACCAGGGGGCATCACCCTCATTTAAGCGGTCTCAGGTAGGTTTTCACTATATATTTTGAATATCCAACTGGCACTTTGGGCGCTCCGTAAACATAAAAGACAGGAAGTGTACCCAAATTCCTTTTAGTCACGTTTGTATCTACCTGTTGACTAAATGTCTGGCTTAATATTAGACAGATTGAGAGACCAGGGGGCTATCACCATTGCCCTGTGCCCTTTGTCCTAAAATTTTGATAATTTTTAGCTGAAAAGTGACAATATAAGCCCTCCATAGATATCGAATATGACAATATTCTGGAAAATCCTTCTAATAAACTCTTTATATATACAGAGTCTATGATTTATTAAATTTTATGGACATTGAAAGACCAGGGGGGCTCACCCCATTTAAGCGGTCTCAGGTAGGTTTTCACTATAATATTTTGAATATCCAACTGGCACTTTGGGCGCTCCGTAAACATAAAAGACAGGAAGTGTACCAAATTCTTTTAAGTCACGTTTGTATCTACCTGTTGACTAAATGTCTGTTAATATTAGACAGATTGAGAGACCAGGGGCTATCACCATTGCCCTGTGCCCTTTGTCCTAAAATTTTGAAATTTTTAGCTGAAAAGTGACAATATAAGCCCTCCATAGATATCGAATATGACAATATTCTGGAAAATCCTTCTATAAACAACCTTTATATATACAGAGTCTATGATTTGATTAAATTTTATGGACATTGAAAGACCTGGGGGGGCATCACCTCATTTAAGCGGTCTCAGGTAGGTTTTCACTATATATTTTGAATATCCAACTGGCACTTTGGGCGCTCCGTAAACATAAAAGACAGGAAGTGTACCCAAATTTCCTTTAGTCACGTTTGTATCTACCTGTTGACTAAATGTCTGCTTAATATTAGACAGATTGAGAGACCAGGGGCTATCACCATTGCCCTGTGCCCTTTGTCCTAAAATTTTGATAATTTTTAGCTGAAAAGTGACAATATAAGCCCTCCATAGATATCGAATATGACAATATTCTGGAAAATCCTTCTAATACAACCTTTATATATACAGAGTCTATGATTTGAATTAAATTTTATGGACATTGAAAGACCTGGGGTGCATCACCCTCATTTAAGCGGTCTCAGGTAGGTTTTCACTATATATTTTGAATATCCAACTGGCACTTTGGGCGCTCCGTAAACATAAAAGACAGGAAGTGTACCCAAATTCCTTTTAGTCACATTTGTATCTACCTGTTGACTAAATGTCTGCTTAATATTAGACAGATTGAGAGACCAGGAGGCTATCACCATTGCCCTGTGCCCTTTGTCCTAAAATTTTGATAATTTTTAGCTGAAAAGTGACAATATAAGCCCTCCATAGATATCGAATATGACAATATTCTGGAAAATCCTTCTAAATCACCTTTATATATACAGAGTCTATGATTTGATTAAATTTTATGGACATTGAAAGACCGGGGGGTCTCACCCTCATTTAAGCGGTCTCAGGTAGGTTTTCACATATATTTTGAATATCCAACTGGCACTTTGGGCGCTCCGTAAACATAAGACAGGAAGTGTACCCAAATTTCTTTAGTCACGTTTGTATCTACCTGTTGACTAAATGTCTGTTAATATTAGACAGATTGAGAGACCAGGGCTATCACCATTGCCCTGTGCCCTTTGTCCTAAATTTTGAATTTTTAGCTGAAAAGTGACAATATAAGCCCTCCATAGATATCGAATATGACAATATTCTGGAAAATCCTTCTAATACAACCTTTATATATACAGAGTCTATGATTTGATTAAATTTTATGGACATTGAAAGACCTGGGGGGGGCCTCAACCTCATTTAAGCGGTCTCAGGTAGGTTTTCACTATATATTTTGAATATCCAACTGGCACTTTGGGCGCTCCTAAACATAAAAGACAGGAAGTGTACCCAAATTCCTTTTAGTCACGTTTGTATCTACCTGTTGACTAAATGTCTGCTTAATATTAGACAGATTGAGAGACCAGGGGCTATCACCATTGCCCTGTGCCCTTTGTCCTAAAATTTTGATAATTTTTAGCTGAAAAGTGACAATATAAGCCCTCCATAGATATCGAATATGACAATATTCTGGAAAATCCTTCTAATACAACCTTTATATATACAGAGTCTATGATTTGATTAAATTTATGGACATTGAAAGACCTGGGGGTTGCATCAACCTCATTTAAGCGGTCTCAGGTAGGTTTTCACTATATATTTTGAATATCCAACTGGCACTTTGGGCGCTCCGTAAACATAAAACAGGAAGTGTACCCAAATTCCTTTTAGTCACATTTGTATCTACCTGTTGACTAAATGTCTGCTTAATATTAGACAGATTGAGAGACCAGAGGCTATCACCATTGCCCTGTGCCCTTTGTCCTAAAATTTTGATAATTTTTAGCTGAAAAGTGACAATATAAGCCCTCCATAGATATTGAATATGACAATATTCTGGAAAATCCTTCTAATACAGCCTTTATATATACAGAGTCTATGATTTGATTAAATTTTATGTACATTGAAAGACCTGGGGGGCCTCACCCTCATTTAAGCGGTCTCAGGTAGGTTTTCACTATATATTTTGAATATCCAACTGGCACTTTGGGCGCTCCGTAAACATAAAAGACAGGAAGTGTACCCAAATTCCTTTTAGTCACGTTTGTATCTACCTGTTGACTAAATGTCTGTTTAATACTAGACAGATTGAGAGACCAGGGGCTATCACCATTGCCCTGTGCCCTTCGTCCTAAAATTTTGATAATTTTTAGCTGAAAATTTGCGGTATAAGCCCTCGATAGATATCGAATATGACAATATTTTGGGAAATCCTTCTAATACAACCTTTATATATACAGAGTCTATGATTTGATTAAATTTTATGGACATTGAAAGACCAGGGGGGCCTCACTCTCATTTAAGCGGTCTCAGGTAGGTTTTCACTATATATTTTGAATATCCAACTGGCACTTTGGGCGCTCCGTAAACATAAAAGACAGAAAGTTTACGCTAATTCCTTTTAGTCACGTTTGTATCTACCTGTTGACTAAATGTCTGCTTAATATTAGACAGATTGAGAGACCAGGGGGCTATCAACATTGCCCTGTGCCCTTTGTCCTAAAATTTTGATATTTTTTTTAGCTGAAAAGTGACAATATAAGCCCTCCATAGATATCGAATATGACAATATTCTGGAAAATCCTTCTAATACAACCTTTATATATACAGAGTCTATGATTTAATCAAATTTTATGGACATTGAAAGACCTGGGGGGCCTCACCCTCATTTAAGCGGTCTCAGGTAGGTTTTCACTATATATTTTGAATATCCAACTGGCACTTTGGGCGCTCCGTAAACATAAAAGACAGGAAGTGTACCCAAATTCCTTTTAGTCACGTTTGGATCTACTTATTGACTAAATGTCTGCTTAATATTAGGCATATTGAGAGACCAGGGGGCTATCACCATTGCCCTGTGCCCTTTGTCCTAAAATTTTGATAATTTTTAGCTGAAAAGTGACAATATAAGCCCTCCATAGATATCGAATATGACAATATTCTGGGAAATCCTTCTAATACAACCTTTATATATACAGAGTCTATGATTTGATTAAATTTTTTATGGACATTGAAAGACCAAGGGGCATCACCCTCATTTAAGCGGTCTCAGGTAGGTTTTCACTATATATTTTGAATATCCAACTGGCACTTTGGGCACTCCGTAAACATAAAAGACAGGAAGTGTACCCAAATTCCTTTTAGTCACGTTTGTATCTACCTGTTGACTAAATGTCTGCTTAATATTAGACAGATTGAGAGACCAGGGGGCTATCACCATTGCCCTGTGCCCTTTGTCCTAAAATTTTGATAATTTTTAGCTGAAAAGTGACAATATAAGCCCTCCATAGATATCGAATATGACAATATTCTGGGAAATCCTTCTAATACAACCTTTATATATACAGAGTCTATGATTTGATTAAATTTTATGGACATTGAAAGACCAGGGGGCATCACCCTCATTTAAGCGGTCTCAGGTAGGTTTTCACTATATATTTTGAATATCCAACTGGCACTTTGGGCGCTCCGTAAACATAAAAGACAGGAAGTGTACCCAAATTCCTTTTAGTCACGTTTGTATCTACCTGTTGACTAAATGTCGGCTTAATATAAGACAGATTGAGAGACCAGGGGGCTATCACCGTTGCCCTGTGCCCTTTGTCATAAAATTTTGATAATTTTTAGCTGAAAAGTGACAATATAAGCCCTCCATAGATATCGAATATGACAATATTCTGGAAAATCCTTCTAATACAACCTTTATATATACAGAGTCTATGATTTGATTAAATTTTATGGACATTGAAAGACCAGGGGGGCCTCACTCTCATTTAAGCGGTCTCAGGTAGGTTTTCACTATATATTTTGAATATCCAACTGGCACTTTGGGCGCTCCATAAACATAAAAGACAGGAAGTGTACCCAAATTCCTTTTAGTCACGTTTGTATCTACTTATTGACTAAATGTCTGCTTAATATTAGGCAGATTGAAAGATCAGGGGGCTATCACCATTGCCCTGTGCCCTTTGTCTTAAAATTTTGATATTTTTTTAGCTGAAAAGTGACAATATAAGCCCTCCATAGATATCGAATATGACAATATTCTGGGAAATCCTTCTAATACAACCTTTATATATACAGAGTCTATGATTTAATTAAATTTTATGGACATTGAAAGACCAGGGGGGTCTCACACTCATTTAAGCGGTCTCAGGTAAGTTTTCACTGTATATTTTGAATATCCAACTGGCACTTTGGGCGCTCCGTAAACATGAAAGACAGGAAGTGTATTCAAATTCCTTTTAGTCACGTTTGTATCTACCTATTGACTAAATGTCTGCTTAATATTAGGCAGATTGAAAGATCAGGGGGCTATCACCATTGCCCTGTGCCCTTCGTCCTAAAATTTTGATAATTTTTAGCTGAAAAGTGACAGTATAAGCCCTCGATAGATATCGAATATGACAATATTTTGGGAAATCCTTCTAATACAACCTTTATATATACAGACTCTATGATTTAATTAAATTTTATGGATATTGAAAGACCAGGGGGGTCTCACACTCATTTAAGCGGTCTCAGGTAGGTTTTCACTGTATATTTTGAATATCCAACTGGCACTTTGGGCGCTCCGTAAACATGAAAGACAGGAAGTGTACCCAAATTCCTTTTAGTCACGTTGGTATCTACCTATTGACTGAATGTCTGCTTAATATTAGGCAGATTGAAAGATCAGGGGGCTATCACCATTGCCCTGTGCCCTTTGTCCTAAACTTTTGATAATTTTTAACTGAAAAGTGACAATATAAGCCCTCCATAGATATCGAATATGACAATATTCTGGGAAATCCTTCTAATACAACCTTTATATATACAGAGTCTATGATTTAATTAAATTTTATGGACATTGAAAGACCAGGGGGGTCTCACACTCATTTAAGCGGTCTCAGGTCGGTTTTCACTATATATTTCTTGTTTAGGCATTCCATAAATATTTATATTTATATTTCATAATGTTTTCTAGAGTTAGTGGTTTTTCTTTTTGTTTAAAGAAATATCATGTATAAAAGTAAATCTTTGAAGTTGTTTTATTGACAACAATCTTTATTATATAAAGATTAATATGCAACATAGAAAAGGGTTTATATTCGAGGACAACAAGAATTTACAACAGCTTGAAGAGGTCATTTTACGATTTTCTTACGTATCTTATCAGTCATCTTAACTATGAAAATCATGTTTTTAATGTTATCAAGTATTTCTTTTTTTAAGATTTTCAACAAAATTTTGAATATCCAACCGACTGCTAGCAGCCGGTTGGATATTGAATATCGAATATCGAATAACGAACCGGCTGCTAACTTCACATACATAAGACTGAGCAACATGAACCCAATCAAAACCCGGGGGTGATCTCAAGTGCTCCAGAAAGGTAAGCAGAGCCTGCTCCACATATGGCACCTGTCGTGTTATATGTGTAAGTACAAAGCCTGTGATTAGTCTAATTCTGTACTTCACATTCGGGGAAAAGTGGACAGGATTGTGGTTACAACGATTTAATCATATCCGTCGACAACAGTTAAGGTGAGAGGTACGTAAATGAACGCCTCTAGCGGAAAACGGGAAAATCGGCATTTGTTGCTATGAGAGTTATCTCCCGTACACCAGAAAAAATATTTTCAAGATGTCGGAATATATTCCGCTTCGTCGG
The DNA here is from genome assembly GCA_019925275.1 of Mytilus edulis. Lineage (NCBI taxonomy): Eukaryota > Metazoa > Mollusca > Bivalvia > Mytilida > Mytilidae > Mytilus > Mytilus edulis. Next base: position 69,172,894 of record CM034360.1, read on the forward strand.
AATAATGGTCAATTTGGTGGCAGAAATGCATCTCATCAAAATATAGCTAAAATTGAAGAATGAAAAATGAAATATCTTGTAACATTTAAACAGTGCTTTCCTCCCATGAAAATTAAAAAAACTTGGCATGTCGTGATGGCCGAAGAGCTTCCTTGTGAGCAGCAATCCTCTATCAAGGAAATCATCATATAAAATTCAAGCCCTGGAATATCGTATCAACTGGGAGATATACACTTCATATGCAGATGGTACTGGATTTTTTTTTGTACGTTTTGAATTCTCCTTGGAGTTAGGTATTTTTGTTATTTAACTTTTTGCTACATAGAAATGGAAAGTTAAGAATTGGGAAGCTGAAATCATCTCAAAGTCATACAGTTTTGTTCTCAACCGAGTCAAGATATGAGACAGACTTATCTGACTGTCCAAGTCGATGGGATAAATGGTTTCAACATAGTCAACAATCAAGATGGGAACAAATTCTTTGTCTCAAACGAAAAAAATCAAGGTTCCCCCTTTTTAGCCACACACACGCACAAGAGGAATGGCGGATTTCAAAAGAGACACACGGTCACATTTTAAAACTGCCTCGGGTCACCCATTTTAGTACAGAAAATTGACTGGCAGTTTTTCGACCGGCAAAAATCTCAAATGATGTTTGTCAGTAACTACGACATATATTCCAAGTGAAAACAATTTTTTTAAACGTTTAATGAAAAATAAATCAAAATTAAACTACATGGGGGTCATTTGGGGTACTCCCAATCAGGGGCACCCAAAGGGTATTTTCTTAAACAAATCCTTGATTCTTCTAAGTTTAGTTTAGCCATAATTAAAATGAATATATAACAGCAAAATAAAGTGTGTAAACAGTGCGGAATGTGTCTATACACAGTTCAGGCGAAAGTTATACTGTTGAGATAGTGTCAAGACATTTTTCAGACCGTCAAGAATGTGTCGAGATATATTTAGACAGCTTTAAGACTATCAAGAATGTGTCAAAACATATTCAGACATTATTAAGAATGTCAAGAATATGTCAAGACTGATAGAGACAAATTTATGACAATCAAGAATTGGTTGAGACTAATCAATACTATTATCAGATGATACAGAAAGGGTCGAGAAATTTTAAGACAATATAAACACTGTCAAGACACTTGTCAAGAAAAATCAAGAATTAGACAAATCCATACTATATTAAGAACTTTTTTAAATAATTCAGACAAAGAAAGAATGTCGAGTAAACATTCAGACAAACTCAGACAAAAATTGGTCTTTTCAGACTTTTTGACTTTTTCATTCTTCCTTAGAAGCTCCTGTATGAAGTCAGCCTCATATGAATAAAGGAACAAGTTGGCAAACAAATAACATAAAAATTCCACTTGTCAATTGCCTGAATGAGAGCCTTGAAAAGGGAAAATTTTCAGTAAGTCAACGACAAAGGACTAATAGTATGTAAGTCAGACACAAAAAGGATTGTTAAGAGGAAGATACATTGGTGATTGGTGAATGTGTTAGAATTATTGCAGATTTTATAGATAAATTAGGAGAAGATATTCCAGGATTATTATTACTGGTTGACTTTTAAAAAAAAACCTTCGGCACGGTCGAATGGTCCTGTATTGAAAAAAACTTTAGATTTTTATGGGTTTGGTCCCACACTTTGTAGATAGATAAAATGTTTTTATACAGACATTACCAGTGCAGTTAAAAATAATTGACATTTATCAGAATTTTAGACATCCATATCATCCGAGTAAACGTTTTATTGTTTTTCGCCTTTAAGAAGGTTTTGTAGGCGTTCTAGCACATATGAGAACAAAACCCCCAAAAAATCGACTAATGGATAGGCACAGTTAGTACCCTTTGGAATACCGTTATTGATAAATTAAAAGACAAATGTGTCACAATATGTTTATATTAAAATTCATTTTTTTTAACCAAGGACCTCAAATCAAAATACCTTACGTCTCTATTACATGTACTTACCATTCATGCAATACATTAATATATCACTTATGTAAAATACAGAAGGGAAATAACTCTCATATGGAGTCTTCATATGGGTCCGGTCAAAATTTGACAAAACATCCTGAGGATATAACGAGCAATTTGGGAAAAAAAGTTGTCAGTTTCTTTTACCGTTACGGAGGAGATGCACCCACAAGGAAAACAGTTTTCGTGGAGATAATTTTTACAACAAAAAGTATTTGGTTAAGCATGGTCATTTTCAACGGCCCATAAACATAAAATCTAAGCGACATCTTGCAAAACAAAAATTACACGCAAGAAATAAAAGTGGCGGAAGAAGAAAAAACAATCACAACAAAATTAATAGGTCTTTTCACAGAAAAGTGAAACGCCTAAACAATAATCAGAACAAAATCAATAGGTCTTTCCACAGAAAAATGAAAAGACCTAATAAGATTTCGATACACACTGCAGTTACGACAGCACTCTAAATTTTTCATTATTATTGGAATTTTTCAATGCAGTGCAGGAGGTCAGGACCTTATACAACGCCAAAAAATACTTATCGACAGGATGCATATGAAGGACAACAAGTGTTCACTACACATGCAGTTAGCATATATAATATATCTGATAAGTGCATAATTTGCAACCAAGTAATACCTGATAATTCGGTTTTTTTTAAGATAATAAATGTTATTCATATATGGATATTTGAAACATATGAAACAAAAATATTTATTATACTACAAATCAAAATGCTTTATGATTATATATGATTTTGATTTGGTAATACGGAAGAGATGTTTTTTTCTGTTAAAGCTGTAATCAGCGGATGGAGGTTCATTTGAAAAATCAAAAAATCCAATGTATAGTTTTTTAATTATCAAGCAGGTGTTGTTATTATGGTCCTCCATAACATTAAAAAATGAAATTTCCTTCAAAAATAGTTAGGGAAACCCACTAGTTTATCTCCCGAAACTAAATATATAGATAAAGATAACAAAAAAATAGAAACGAGTGTCTGAAAATCTTTTTTATTTTCATAAATTAAAGAATATATAAATTGATATTAAAACCTGCGAATTCCGAAACAAGAGATAGTGTCACAGTCAAATAATAAATGATCTAGTTTATTTATCACTTTTCATCTTGAATACTGAACTATAACTATTCATTACTAAACGTTAAATAATGAGTAGTAAACTATTTCATTATCTTAATTGAATTTTGAAAAATGAAAAATTGAATAATGGACATACTTCAGGGCGGTTTTCTTTATCCCATTAGCGGTTAGCGGGATATGTTTTCTTGAATGTCACCCTCTGGTGCACATCAATTTAAAATCGAAAATTTAAAACACAATGAATGGAATTAACTTTCATATGTTCCATGTTTTTCTAAGAGAAAAAGAATCTTCAAAAAGCAGATACAGTACATGAAACTGCAATCTTGTAGATATTACAGTCATTTCGATTTTGCTAGATATTGATACACACCCAAGCACGTTACATGCTGACTCTTACAATTACGACTTTGTGAAATTTATTATATGCAAAAACATACCTATGAATATGCTGTGTCATAATAAAATTTAAAACCAATGATGTCATGCTGTTCAAACTGCTTCCAATATTAAGAATTAGACATACAAACAATTGATATTTTCCAAATGGATTTAAGTGGTCAATAATAGTATCATAGTCCATATTGAAAATGTGTGTAGAACTGGATTTTGTAGATAGTAGTTTGTTCTACAAAAACGGATGTGACAATAAATACATATCCTGAGTTACCTGAACAAAAGGTACGTGTATAGTATATAGTTAAATTTACAGAGACTTAGATATGATGATGCATAAATAGCTGATTTGAATTAAAATTATGTTATTAATGCATTTAAACAAAATGAACATCTCAAGAAATGAATAACGGATTATTTCAACTCATGTATGAATCTGGACGTTTCATTCGTTCAATTGGGTTTTCTTTATATTAATACAGGGTATATAATGTGACATTATCATTATCTTGAGGTTAATATTTATAAACCTATATTATGGATTACCCTTTTCTTTTCAGTCCCATGTATTTGTTGAACATACCTAATCAAGAGTGAACTGAATACAATGTTCATTCAGATATGTAGAATATTTTATTTATTATATTCTTAACACTTTAACAGTCGGAGAATGTGGCAGGGTTAAACTAGTTTGCTGGCGCCAAACCTTCCTCCTAACCTGGACAGTGGTGTAACAGTTCAACATAAGAACAAACTATAAAAATCAGTCGAAAAGAGCAGAACTCATCTGATCTATACAAAGCATAAAACATCTAACAAAAACACAAACCGGACGTGGCAGGACACACCGTAAGTCAAGCTACAACTGAATGGGAAGGAACTTTCTATAAACCTGAAGTAAGTAGTTATCTTTCTTAATTATCAAAAGTACAAAAAACAACAGTGTAAAGTATTGTAGTATTTGATATCGGATGTGTAATTAAAAATGTTCTTATTGTTAGCCCCACTTTAAAAAAAAAATACATCATATTTTTTGGTTTACAGAATCTGTGTTACTGTGGATTCATTTATTTTCGTGGGAACCAATTTTCGTGTATTGAGGAAAAATTGTATTTTCGTGGATATTTGATTTCGTCGTTTGCCAAAGTCTGAATACAATCCTATAGATAATTGGCACTTCGCTGAACATCATAAGTGTTTTATCTTATCCTACGAAATCAACGAAAATTGGTATCCCGCGAATATTAATGAATCCACAGTAAACTATACTTTAATCATGAAAACAACTCTCTGTATTTGGAGTGATAATTTCCATTAAAGAAAATGGGTTCATTATGATGTCTGTAAAGTACCAAGTTTAACCAACCATTTTGTTCATAAAATTAATGTACCATGTCAGGAATACATCAATATTATACATTGTATGACAGTTGTATTCCAGTCGTTCTTTTGATTTTGATATATTTGAGCGTCTGGTTTCGACAGTTTCACGGACTGCCCAATTTTACATTGGAGTCCGGTTTTTTTATAATTATAAAAATAAGGAAATGGGGTATGATTGCCAATGAGACAAACTACGTGGATATAATCAATTATAGGTCACAGCTTTCAACAATAAGGAAATCCAATACCGTATAGTCAGCTATAAAAGACCATTACGTAAAAAATATGAAAACAAGAACCTACGATATCAACTGAAGTACAGGCTTTCTAACTTACGACGGGCACATACAAAAAGTGGTGGGCTTAATATGAAAAAGAAGATGTGATATGATTGCCAATGAGACAACTCTTCCCAAGAGACCAAATAACACAGACATAAACAGCTATAGGTTACTGTACGGCCTTCAACAATAAACAAAGCCCATACCCCATAGTCAGCTATAAAAGGCTCTAAAATGACAAATGTAAAACAAAACCTTCTAGTACAGTAGCTTTCCGTTAAGATATGTTGAATTATCAGAATAATTCTCAAGATAATGTTTATAATGGTTGTAAATTAGATAAACGACTAAAAGATCAGTCTACAAAACAAATCGAATGAACAACTTTAACAAAACCAGACCAATAGATCCTGCTCCACTAGTTGCATCCGTCGTGGTGCCCTGGTCATTGCCAGATTCTCGGGAAGGATCAATAGATCCTGCTCCACTAGTTGAATCCGTCGTGTTGCCCTGCTCATTATATACTTTCTGAGCATGGTTGCGATGATGAGTTTTTTCATGAAAGATACACATGTGAGGATAGGTCGATTTCAGTAATGTAATCGAAGAAAGAAAATGATTGTAATAGCAACATATTTGTGGTATTCTGTGGTACAGGTATTCAATAACGGTCAGTCAAAGCATGACGGTGTGTGTTAAACTTCCAAAGTCAGTATTTCAATTGTGATAGTACATGTAGAAAACACAACTGGCCCAGTAGGTTTCAATCAATCAAGAACACCTTTATACTAATGAAACACAAGCATCAAAATATCATATTACTTAAAGATATAGAAAATGACAGAGCCAGAAATATAAAGCCGTTTTTAAGCACACTTCTGTAATTTGAGTATATTTTGTACAATGAAGGAAGTTCCAATTCTTCGACTTTGGTTGAAATTCAAAAGGAACATAGAACAGACCTTTGATTATACAGCATATTTTCCTTCGTTAATGTCGTTGGTGTAGATGTTGGGTTTGAACGAAAATTCGCAATACCATATTTATTTATTCATCAATTTATTCAATGAGATTTCAAAGAAAACTATTTTGTACAGTTCGGGGATCGACTTCGTCTGCAGAGTCAAGAATATGTTTGTCCTGAAGTAACATTTGTGTCTTTGGGGATAGAGGTAGAATTAATGTTCATTGATACATTAAGTCGTCAAATTCTTATTTGTATCAATGACCTCGCAGTCTAATCCAGCAGGGTAATAATATCTGCGTCTTCGGTCCTTTTATTTTACATTTAGCTCATTGTCTTGATTGTGTGCCATTACTGTAAACCAACTTAATTTCGCGAGCGATTAATTTTCGGGACTTTCGCGAGTAGAAAAATAACGCGAAATTAAATCGTCGCGAATATGTATAACTTGGATCTTTCCTTATTAAACTACACCAAGTTAATTAGAAAATCGCGAAATTAAATCGCCGTGAAGTAGACTAGCTGGAGATAAACGCGAAATAAAGTATCTGCGAAAATAAGTTGGTATCCTCGACTGCATCTAGCAGTATTGTAAATATGTGTCTGCAGTTGGTTTATTTAGGCTCACTATATTTGATCCCTTTTGTTAGCATATTTCGTACAGAAGTGTCGTTGACAATGTTGAGGTGACCAGTAATAGCATAGCCCGTCGGACTATAGCTAGATCTTGCAACACGTGTTTGTATGTCTTATTTAAGTCGCAATATGTGTTAAAAAGGTCAATGAAATGACAGGAACAGACTGTTCATTAACGGGATGGTATTTTTGTAACTGAGAATTTTGGTAAGAGACCATGTTTAAGTTGATGACATCAAAACCTTTGATGCAAAGAAAAGTTGGAGGACCGTTGCTTCGTTATATCCTTTACAATGACAAACAGTATGAAAGGTATGTGACGGCCAATGTCAGAAGTTATAGCTTAAGTTTTTACTATTTAGAACAAGGATTTGTAACATAAGTTTCCAAAATAAGTTGTTCTTAGAATGAATTGTCTAAATTGGTAATGAATACAGCGGATGCAATGTATATGTCAACTGCTCTTGTATAAATGACTCGAATTCATTAAATGAGATATCATGATTAGAAGGTGATGCATAATGACGCTGGAATTTGTTTTGTCTTAATCGAGAAACAGATTTTAAAATATTCACAACATTCACGAAGTTGCATGAACATGATGAAATTACGGAAACTTATAGTAACTATAGTTCTCCCTTGAAACCAAGTTGAACTGCTAATTAATTTTAATTTTGTTAAATCCTCTGTATACCTTACCTACTTGACATTTTTTTGAACTATTGGCTTTTACAAACTATATCTCTTATTTTTATCTTGTGATATCCGATTGGTGTTTTCTGGACAATTGGTGTCCAATGCTAAAGCCAATGCAAAGAATTATTTTACTTCGTAAAGGAATTATGTTTTACGCTCATTTTCAATTTGTTCATGTTATTGGAATTCACTTAAGCCGAGGCAGTAATAGACAGCAATGACTTGTGTGTGCTGATCAAAGAAATGTACTCCATCATCCAAATAATGATATTTAATTGAATAGCTTGTTTATTTAATCTAGTTAGTTATTAAACTGTTTACAAAAAGTAAACAAACAAACACCGAACTCCAAGGAAAATTCAACGGAAAGTCCTTTATCAAATGGCAAAATCAAAAACTCAAACACATCAAAAGAATGGAAAACAACTGTCATTTCCCAGACTTGGTACAGGCATTTCCTTATGTAGAAAATAGTGGATTAAACCTGGTTTTATGGCTAGCTAAACCTCTCACTTGTATGACAGTCGCTTATAATTTCATTATATTGACAACAATGTGTGAACAAAACAAAATACATAATAGCTAAAATTTTAAAAATTGGGAAACTGCTGTCACCATTTTCTTATTATCGTAATCACTATAAAAACAAAATTAATATTTCAACAAAGAAAAACAAAATTGCATATAAACACTCAATATACAAAGCACATAAGCAAAAATGAAAGACAAGAATACAAAAAAATGACCATAGCACAATAACACAATGACAGGATGTATGAATACCGAGCCACCCCAGAAGTATATTAGCAAAAATGGACAAAACAGTAAAGGTTAAAAATCTACAAAGACAAATAACAAGAATGTGTTCAAAGTACACGGATGTTCACTATCATTTTCCATGTTCAATGGACCGTGAAATAGGGAACAAAATCTTATTTGGCATTAAAATAAGAAAGATCATACCAAATGGAACATGTGTACTAAGTTTCAAGTTGATTGGACTTCAACTTCATCAAAAACTACCTTGACCAAAAACTTTAACCTGAAACTCGCACTTTCATTTTCTATGTTCAGTGGACCGTGAAATTGGGGTCAAAAGTCTAATTTGGCTTTAAAATTAAAAAGATCATATCATATGCAACAAGTGAACTAAGTTTCAAGTTAAATTGACTTCAGCTTCATCAAAAACTACCTTGACCAAAAACTTTAATCTGAAGCGGGACAGATGCACGGACGGACGAACGGACGGACACACAGACCATAAAACATAATGTCCCTCTACTATCGTAGTTGGGGCATAAAAAGAACACTTTAACATGTTATTAAGATAATAAACAACGTCAGTACCTAAAATCTATACTTAAAACTTTTACTAAATTCTTCCATAGATATAAATATATGGTTTTGAAGTTTGATTGTACCTGTAGAAAACTTATTTCAAACGGGATAGCACGCCCTCATTTTTACAGATATGTTGTTTACTGTGTCCGGATATTTAGAAACAATCCTGGTAAATTTATCGATCCTTTAAATAAACTTATTCTAAAAGGTTACCAATTCAACACTGTAATTAGATCTTTGAATATTGTTTTATTGGTATTAATATTGATGTTGTTATCAGTAAATTAAAAGCAAACTAAATATTATTGTTATATACATATGCACATTCACGGATCTATAATCTGTCGATAACTGTATCTTGGCATTGCACAAGGTCATGTTTTTCTCTGACTGTTTATGACGTCTTTACACTAAATCCATTGTATGTTGGATGTGTACTGATTGATGATTTAGTCTTAGCTGCATGTTTTTTTTATTAGTTGTTAGTGGCTTTGAACTAGCTGTCATTAACTGTGAGTACTCTTAGATCTGTACTTAGTCTCTTTTTGTTTTTGGGATAAACAAGTACCCGGCCACGTCAACTCTGTGTTTTTGTTAGATGTATTTCTATTTTTATCAATCAGATGAGGTAAGCCTTTTCAACTGATTTTTATAGTTCATTCTTGTGCTGTACTGTTACACCCTATCCTAGTTTAGGGGAGGGTTGGGATCCCGCTAACATGGTTAACCTCGCCACATTCTGTATGTATATGCCTGTCCCAAGTCAGGAACCTGTAATTCAGTGGTTGTCGTTTGTTGCTGTGTTACATATTTGTTTCTCGTTCTTTCAGTTTTTTGTACATAAATTAGGCCGTTAGTTTTCTCGTTTGAATTGTTTTACATTTGTCATTTTGGGGCCTTTTATAGCTTACTATGCGGTATGGGCTTTGCTCATGGTTGAAAGCCGTACGGTGACCTATAGTTGTTAATTTCAGTGTCATTTGGTCTCTTGTGAAGAGTTGTCTCACTGGCAATTATACTACATCTTCTTTTATATAAAGACCATCATGTAATTTTTGTGAAGTTGATACAGAATATTTTTATACAAGGTCTTGGTATCTTCCGATGAACGTTTTTAGAAAAAGGACCAGACATTCTTTGACATTACCCTGATTCATCAACTTTCTGCTCAGATACTGGTGACGTTTTATAAAGTTGAGAAGCAGCTGCAAGCTCTTTAATACCGAATTAGTTGGGAAATGTATATTTCATATGCAGGTGAAATTAATATATTGCTGCTAAGGTGGGGGAAATTTATCATTTCAAAATTAAAATCATCTTTCGTTTGTCATAGATTCTGGTACTAAGATGACCGTTTATGTCAAATTCGAGGTAAAAGTCTAACAATGAGACGGAGGAAGCCATGTCTGCTTTTTTTTAATTTCTAGTTCTGGAGGATATATTAACGGAACACAATCTGAAAAGTTTGGAATGTTAATGAAACGAACATCATCACAATATCTGAAAGTAAAATTAAATGATCTGGTTTTTCTGATCTTCTTGTTTTGACAAGTGTCTGAAGGAACCCCGACTCATAAAAAAATAAGAAAAGGTCGGCAAGGAGAGGCGCACATGTACAGTTCGTTCCCATAAAAATGCCGACAATTTGTTGACAAAAGTCTACTTCCAAATTCAACAAATATGTTGTCAATAAGAAACTCCAGCATACTGATCATTTGTTCCTCTTTATAGCATGTTTTATTTTTTTGCTCATTATTAACAGGATATGTCGTATGGTATCGTAAAGCAATAAATTTTTGGCGTATTCTACCATTTTAATTTTGGAAAGCATGATGGATTATTTATTTTAGACGATTTTTCCATTACACATGGTGGTATGCATAGTTAAAACATTAATATCTGATAGAATTAATTTCAGAGAAAGATCGAGATTTAAACTTCACCAGAATTTAGATTTTTTTAAATCCCCATATGGTTAACACCACTACGCAAGTAAACAGTTTCACAGTATTTTTAAAGACCCTCTTTCAATGCGGACAGATTTTTTTTCAATCTAATGGACAATTCATTTGTAGAACATGCAGATGAGCCGCCAATGTATCATGGTTTGTACGGAATTTTGTGAAGCTTATGTACCCATTACAAAATAATTCCGAGCCGACCAGTCTTTGCTTCTAATCCTTAATATTGTATGGTTAGTTCGACCCAGCCTGAAATGGAACTCCAGGACCAACGCACTCGAGGCGATCACACTATGACGAGACCACCAAGGTGGTGATTTATCAAAGGGAACCGTATATCATTAAACAATTTTCCAAAAGTTTCGAACATTGTTATATAATCTTTTACTTAACTGAGTCTGGTTATTAATAAATAATAGAATAAAACCATTAGAACAAATGTGATACAGGTTTAATTCCGCCACAACATTTACATGCATGTTCAAGTGTTTGCAATTTAGTGGTTTTCATTCTGGTATTCTGGTTTGTAATTAATCATAACATATTTTATTTTGCATAGACGCATGCGCTGAGGGTTCGACATGTATCAGTGAAGGTGAAACGTGCAATGGAATCAGAGATACAAATGGATGTTGCGGAAACAGAGTTTGTTGAACACATAAATATACGCCCAATAAAACACCTGCTTTCACTACCCCTTTCTGGGGATGAAGACTTTGAGCTGAACATGAAAGTCAACAGAATGCACATATGTGAGGAGAAATCAACAGTAATAATAACATTTCATTAGTTATGATATACCATTTACAGTTGAATTGTCTCTTTCATATCATCTGAAACCGCCTCGGTGATCTCATGTGAAGGAGGTCATGGGTTCGAACTTCTGACAAGTCAAATCAAAGACTTTAATATTGGTATTTGCTGCTTCTCCGATAAGCAAGCGGCATTTAAGTATACAAGCAAAGACTGGTCGGGTCGGACTTAGAATAATGTGTCCGGTGAAGAAAACTTGTCTTCTGAGAACAGTTACCTTGTGAACTATAAAAAAAAATGATGTGGTATAATTGCCAATGAGACAACTCTCCACAAGAGACAAATATGACACAGACATTAACTTCTATAGGTCACCGTAAGGCCTTCAACAATGACCAAAACCCATACCGCAAAGTCAGCTATAAAAGACCCCGAAATGACAATGTAAAACAATTCAAACGAGAAAACTAACGGCCTTATTTATTTCAAAAAAAATGAACGAAAAACAAATATGTAACACATAAACAAACGACAAACACTGATTTACAGGCCCCTGACTTGGGACAGACACATACATACATAATGTTGCGGGGTAAAACATGTTAGCGGGATCCCAACCCGCCTCCTAACCTGGGACAGTAGTATAACAGTACAAAATAAGAACGCACTATAAAAATCAGTTGAAAAAGGCTTAACTTATTGGATGGACTAAAATACAAATAGACGTGGCATATGCCATTGCATCTCCTGCCTCTGTCTTATATTTTTACAGTTTTAACAACGGTATGCTACTGTTTCCTTTACTTTATATAGCGACTACAGTTTTGTTACCATATCAAAGGTTATAATACAAAATCCATAGTGTTGTATAACCTTTACCTCTTGTATAACCTTCACCTCTTGTATAACCTTCACCTCTTGTATAACCTTCACCTCTTGTATAACCTTCACCTCTTGTATAACCTTTACCAAGCATTACTGGAAATGTGATTTAATAAAGAAGGTTAGACTTGTTTTTATTGACAGCATATTTGTTAAGCTTGAAGGACCAAATTTTCATCAAATAAATGACATTTTTTTAGGAACCTAATTTGCTCATTCTTTTGCTGATTTTTTTCATAACTGTGAATTCATTTGATTTTGCCATGATTAGGGACTTGCCGATTTGATTTTCCTCTGAGCTCAGTATTTTTGTGATTTTACTTTTCATTTATTTTCGTGGGTATCAATAATCGTGGATTGATGAAAACTTGCATATTCGTGGATTGTATATGATTGCGTGGTTTTGCCAGTCTTTGTATACAAAACCTACTGAAAATATGATATTCGTTGAATATTTCAATTCGTGGATCACCTCAATTAACGAAACCACGAAAATTGGTATCCAACAAATAATAATGAATACACAGTATTTTAGGCAGACTTCAAACATTACCTTGTAAAGAAGAATGACTACAAGCTATTTTTATCTATAAAACTTCGTTCCGATATATAAATGATGTCGGTCGTAGGTATTTGTCTTATTTTTAACCTATTTTTACTAAAATATAAACACAAGGTACCTTATTCGTATATTTGAGAAATGTCACTCGGTCGCATTCTTCCGTTATATTACGATTCTGTGGTTGTGTACCCCACTGAAACGTTATATTCTAAATCTACCTTTCATAAGTTGCAAAATTGTATATAACACTCCATTATTTTTAATGTCGTTATCATTATAGACCATCATAAAAATATGTCAACTAGTAGTTTATACGATATCCTAGAGCTTCGTCGATTTTGAAAGGGCATTCGATAGCGTCAACAGAGAAGGGCTGTAGCAACTGCTAAGGCTTTATGGTATACCGACAAAAATTGTCAACATGATCAAGGCGTTGTTTGAGGATTTCTCGGTTCAGGTGATACACGAATCATCATTCACCAATCCTTTTCATGTAAATACTGGTGTGAAACAAGGCTGCCTACTCTCCCCATCACTATTCTTGATAGCTATAGACTGGGTAACAAAGCAAGCACTAGACACTACACCAAGAGGTACACAGTGGAACTTCGCACAAAGGCTAGAAGACCTAGATTTTGCAGATGATCTGGCTCTGTTATCTCACCGTTTGAAAGACATGAGAGACAAAATCACAGAACTCCATGAAACAGGAAAAAAACTAGGGCTAAAAATCATCATCAAGAAGACAAAAATTGTGAAGGTAAAGACCAGAAAAGGAGGAACAGTGTCAATTTAAGGAGAAGATATTGAAGAAGTAGATCAGTTTACTTATTAAGAAAGCATAATGGATAGAACTGGTGGGACAGATGCAGACATCAGGACAAGAATAAGTAAAGCTCGACAAGCTTTTGCTATGCTGAAGCCAGTTTGGAAATCAACAGCATTTACAGAAAACACTAAAATTCAAATTTTCAACACGAATGTAAAATCAGTCCTTTTCTTTGTATTCAAATCATAGCCGTTGGGCCAATTAAGCTTTTTATAGTAGTTATCTTTTATTTATTTATTTGTTTTTGTTATTATTTTTCCCTGGTGTTGAGAAAGTCAAAAAGCAAACTAGGAAACTAAAATCGCCGAGGTTTTATTAATTGAATCCTCTTTAGTTGTACCGACCAATATTCGAATACTCGCTCAGGAAATGGGGCCATAAATACTGGAGGGTTTTTTTAATCCAAAAAAAATATTTTAGACCAGTTAACTAGAAAGATAACCTGGATTTTCTTCTTATAAGGTTTGACCATATAAAATAAGAAAATCAAATTCAGTTCAGAGCTCGAGTACTTTTTTTGAAATTCTACAAAATGAAAACATCCATATATGCTCTGCATGCATTTAGGTGCGTTGTCAAGTGAACCCTCTACAGTATTAAGTTAGATTAGAATAAATAAATGCCCTACTCTTGTGCTGTCTATCGTTAATAGGAGATGTTCGTTGTTATTCTGCGGTTAACATAATGTTATATTTTATTTATTTGTGCGTTTCTCTGTGCTTAGTGTTCTTGCGTTTGTTTATGCTGAATATCTGTAATGTAGTGTTATCATTTTAGCGATATTTGTTTTAAAATGCAATATAAGCGGGGTGTTTGGCTAGCTGTAAAACCAGGTTCAAACCAACAATTTTTTCTATTGACCCGTTGTTTTCCTCTCAAAGTTCATGTGTTTTCTTCGATTTTATTTTGTAACCCGGATTTTTCAGCAAAATAAAAGCTACAAATAATGGCAACATGATCAACAGTCATTTTTTGTATTTTCAGCAAGACCAAAATGGTCAATTGACCCCATAAGGAGTTGTCCCCCTTAAAAGTATTATTTTAACAACTTTTGAATAGTTATGTAATCTTTACAAAAGTCTTACCCTCAGACACATCTAAGACAAATTAAACCAAACTTTGCCACAATTATCATTAGGACATCCAGTTTAATAAAATTTGTCCGATGCCCCTGTGTGCCAACAAACATTGCAAACATGGCTAAAATAGAACGTATGGGTAAAATACAGTTTGTTGCTCGTATCTCTGAAACCAAAGCAGAGTATAACGGTTGCTTTAATGTATGCATCAATTGTAAATAAAAATATCAGGTGAGCGACACAGGCTCCTTGGAGCCTCTAGTTTATATAGTCTAAAAATATCTAGGATGTAAAATAGTTATCACAGACGGACTTCTCCTACTGACACATTGCGTCCCCATGGGATAAATATTACTGAAACTATTCTCCGGATGTTAGGTTATTCATTCACCGTTGTTTCTTTTCCGTTTCACGGGTAGTCCGATAAAACATACTTTGATACAGCAGATACTTGTCATACTTCATACAGGAAATTCTTAGGAAGAAAGATAAGAAGTTAGCGATATCCTTTAACTCTACTTTCCGCTATATAGATGATGTTCTTTCACTAAATAATTCAAAATTTGGTGACTATGTGTAACGCATCTATCCCATTGAACTAGAGATAAAGGATACTACAGATACAGTTAAGTCGGCCTCATATCTTGACTTACATCTAGAAATTATCAATGAGGGTAGGTTGAAAACAAAACTTTACGACAAAAGAGATGATTTCAGTTTTCCAATTGTGAACTGTCCATTTCTAAGTAGCAACATTCCAGCAGCACCTGCATACGAGGTATATATCTCCCAATTGATACGATATTCCCGTGCTTGCATTTCCTACCATGATTTTCTTGATAACAAGGAAGAGTTCCAAATGGTGAAGTTGAAATCATCCCTTCGTAAATTTTACGGACGCCATCACGAGTTGGTTGACCGTTATGGAATAACCGTTTCATAAATTATTTCGGATATGTTCCTTACGTCGTAACTACAATCAATCCCCTTCCCTTTCATGAATGTGACCTACCGAATTAGACTATTTACCGGATTTGTTATCACATAAGAAACACGACGGGTGCCACATGTGGAGCAGGATCTGCGTACCCTTCCGGAGCACCTGAGATCACCCCTAGTTTTTGGTGGAGTTCGTGTTGCCTATTCTTTCGTTTTCTATTTTGTGTCATGTGTACTTTTGTTTGTTTGTCTGTTTGTTTTGTTTTTTTTCATTTTTAGCAATGGCGTTGTCAGTTTATTTTCGATTGATGAGTTTGATTGTCCCTTTGGTATCTTTCGTCCCTATCTTAAAACCACTGGATCGATGTCTCTGCTGGTGGACATTTTGTCCCCGAGGACATCATCCGCGAAGATCAAACAGGATACTGGCTCGGACGTCGCCCAGTATAAAAATGTCCGAAACAGACGTCACCATGGACACGGTGTCGTCTGATACGGCAGGTGTCCCCTCATCACCAGACATGATTAATATCTCAAACATGACTCATTCAGATCATCATACTAGTGACAATAGCAATATTTCCCATATACAGCCATGTTCAGTTCTTCTTAAAGACATTTTGGATTTTGATGATTCACAACAACACTGTAGCATTTCGAAATGTGAGACCAAAGTCTGCAAAACTTGTGAAATTTTAATAACAGATGCTGAATTCACTAGCAATTTGACCAAGAAGTCATTTTTTACCAGAAGTTACGATGATCTGAATTGTAAATCAATGAATGTCCTCTACGGATTAGAGTGCAACCTTTGCGGATTGGTATACGTCGGTGAAACGAAAGGATGATGGCTAAACAAACATATGTGCGGTCATAGATCAGACATTAACCTCAATGCAAACTACATTCTTTACCAGCATTTTAATCAGCCCGATCATTCCATCGTTTCTATGACAGTTCGCATTATTGAAAAAAATACCATTGCTCTAACAATCCTAATCTTGCAACGCCTCTCCGTAGACAAAAAAAGGATTACTGGATTAGACAATTGGGAACTGCGACACCATATTGTTGCAATGACAACATTGATGGTATAGGTATTATATCTAGTCCTTGGTATAGCTCGGTGAATGTGATGAATATTTTCAACTCTACTCCTCCACGTAGACGCAATAATGGTCATCATCATTATACATCACCTACTCTGCATGATGTCGCTATTAATGACTTGCTGCCATTTATATAAAAGCCTGGTCTTTGGTCTTTTCAAGCCAGCCCGCATTGGAAAAGATGAAAAAGAGAAAAGATCTTTCCTTAATCTTTCCTTGCAAACAAAGGTCTCGATGGCGTCAACTTAGGCAATATCCTTCATCATAAATTATTTCAATCGAAAATACCTCCTTATTTCAAAGACCAGTCTGTACCAATCATTTCTTATACCTATACCAAACCTATATAGCTATTGCAACTAAAATTTTCAATTACAAACACGTTTTGCAGGATCTCGAAATTGACGACTTCAAGTCTTAATCTCCTGATTGCACTTGTGCTAGTTCCAAATTCACATATAATCCGGCTGGCCACGTTATTACCGGTGACTTCAACATTGTTAATAACACTTCTCTACGAAATGTGTTATCGAAAGCTCCGAAATATCGTGAGCCAAAATCCACCAATTGGAAATACAACTTTAAAATTTTGATGGATTCAGTCGAGGATTATGCCAGGCAATGAGCTAAGCTCGAGAAGGAAGACGTAGACACTCTTTCCGAATGGATTAAGGCAGTGAGGTCGTTGATACAAATCAGAATTAAGAAACTGAATGGGTTCATCAATGCCCATGCTACATCAATCTTTAAAGACCCAAATGTTTTGTATAAATGGCAGCAAGTCATTAATAGACGACAACCACTGACTTACAGGCTCCTGGCTTAGGACATCACCACAACAAAGACACTAAGTACAGATCTGAGAGTACTTGCAGTACTGACCGCTAGTTCAAAGCCAATTAAAAATAATTACAAAAATAAGCATCTTAGACTAATTTTTAAATTTTTCTTTAAAAGACTTCATATTATATTATATGATACTTCAATTGTACCTACTATGAGCAAAATAAAATATGTAAATATTATTATTTGTTCTTATTTTGTTCATATTTTATAAGTTACATTGATTAGTAACCTTTGATTAACTGCAACACGCTATAAAGACAAATAAATCACTATAAAAACAGTTTCCAATTACCGTCCCACAAACATATTCCCGATTGTCCCACAAAATATCATTACCTTTTTACCTGTAATTTCAAAAAGTGGGTCAATCGGGAAGACACAATTTTAACGTACAAAGTCGGTTAATTGTAAGAAAGAATTCAAAAAATATTTCTTTTCATTAATAAAACGTATTGGTGTACATACAGATATACTGTAGTTAACTTTTTGACAAATTGAGAGTGCAACTTCAAATTGTTTTACTAATTACGTTTATTCCTTGACAGATGCAATGTATGACATTTTGTTTTTCATTTGATATTCATCTGCTAGCTTATTTGATATAGCAATCTTAATACATTTAATAAGCATCTTAAAGAAAAAGCACCTTGCGAAATTCTTTAATTTTACTTTCCGATATATTGATGATGTTCTATCATTGAATAACCCATATTTCAGCCAATACTTACATCTCATATATCCCAGCGAACTTGAAATTAAGGATACTACTGATACTAGAAGTACTTCTTCATACCTTGATCTTTTCCTCAATATTGACGCAGATGGACGACTTCACACGAAAATCTATGATAAACGGGACGATTTCAACTTCTCAATTATCAATTTCCCATTTCTCAGCAGTAACATACCCTTTGCCCCTTCGTATGGTGTTTACATATCACAATTGATACGTTATTATCGTCGTGCTTGTTCACACTATACGGACTTCATATACAGGAGTGTGCTCCTTACACAGAAACTGCTCCAACAAAGTTATGAGGAGGACAGATAAAAATTGACACTCTGTAAATTTTTTGGACACCATCACGAATTGGTTGATCCAAACGATGTGTCTTTGACCAAACTAGCTAAGGACATTTTTACCACATGGTAGATTGTGGTTTATCATTACGTCGTCTAATCTTTTAATTACCGAACGTGACTTATTCCCGATTGTGACTTTTGTGTTACAGTACTTATCTATCACAAATTCATGTATTTAGTTTGATGTTATATTTGTAATTTTGTTATCTGTACGATGCTTTACGTTTGAAGTTAGATTCAAAACAAACCGGACATAGCTATATAATATAGTTAATTGCTACCTCTGTTTGCTATTAATAAGTATTGAAATGTGCATTGTTATTAAATGTAATATCAGTGTTTAGTTCAAATATAATCTTAAATCAATCCCAATTCTATCTTACTTTTGAGATATAGTTTTAGTCATTCAAATGTGACGTCATTTTTATGCTGTTTCAGAATTTCAAACATGACGTTATTTTTGTGCCTTTTCACCACTTCGTATGTGAGGTCACGTTTTTCACTTTTTGCGTGAAGGCCTTGCTTAAGTCGGGTGTGTCTATTTTTTTGTGTTGTTCTTTTTAATGTATCCGGGTTTTGTTTTCTGTAATTAGTTTATACTTCAGTTTTATCATGTATATCTTTTATATTCATTTGATAAAATTTACTGTTTGCAATAGCATAAATTGTTTTAAATGATAAGGATGTTCCCAAGCAGAAAATCCTAGACGTATTGGGCACAACCTTCTCAGTGCTGTACAACTTTGTACTTTTTTTTACTTTCGAACTTTAATATCTGGGCGTCACTGGTGAGTCTTGTGTGGACGAGGCGCGTTTCTGACGTATTGAATTTTAAACCTGATGCCTTTTGTTAGCTATTATTCATGTGTTTCTTTGTCTAATATGTTCTCCTATTTATTTGTATTGTAGTCCTGTTATATTATGTTGTCATTTTAATGTTATATTTAACATTGCGATTAAAGTGCGAGGTTTGGTGTGCCACACAACCATTGTTATATTATAATTCGTTTCTGTGTGTGTTGCATTTTAACGTTGTGTTTTCGTTGTGTCGTTTGTTTTCTCTTATATTTGAGTGTGAATTCACATAACTATAAGACGTGTTACGGTACTTTTCTATCCCAAATTCATGTATTTGGTTTTGATGTTATATTTGTTATTCTCATCGGATTTTGCCTAATGCTTAGTCCGTTTCTGTGTGTGTTACATTTTAATGTGTGTCGTTGTTCTCTTATATTTAATGCGTTTCCCTCAGTTTTAGTTTGTTACCCCGATTTTGTTTTTTGTCCATAGTTTTACGAGTTTTGAACAGCGGTACACTACTGTTGCCTTTATTTAAAGAACTTAATACGGATTTTTATATTAGCACATAATCTTTAACTTATATATCTTATTTCACTTTTACAATTGTAAACGTAGACCATAACCCTTCTTTCATAGTATAGCTTCCAGTATTGTATAACCAAACGTTATCATTAGGATGTAACTGCAGTGCTACAACAATAGTACCAGTCTGGTGAACTATAGTAGGGGAATCACTGTTAAATCCAGTCATTGTATTAGTAATCTGTCTTCCATTCAGGTAAATGTAGTAAAAGCCATAATTTGTAGTGGACATGATTGACGCAGAAATCAGATATATTCCCTCTTTCTCACAAATAAATTTACCAGTATGTTTGTACGATGCGAGGTTATTAATGCCAATACAGAAGCTGACGTCGTTAAACTTGAGTATGCTTGCGGCTGTTGCACTGGATGTTAGATGAGCTGTCATGGTCACTGAAAAAAATTTATTTCAATTGTACTTGTATTTGGGTTTTTTATTAGTTCCTTTGTGTTTATAAAATAAATGATACAAAATGTTATAAATTTATGTAAATTATTCCCTATTGCTAGAACGTTAGTAGGTTTCTCTCTAGGATTTGGATTGTGAATAAATAAGCATATATATTCACCACACAAAACGTCGCGTGCTTTTACGTGTATAATTTTGGTAAAAATACGTTTGATGTACAATTGGTTTTCATAAATATTCCCATTTCATACATTGCTCTCGGAATATGGAATAAAACAATTACTTTTTTTTGTTTCGGTAAATATGTGGTTTAATTGACTTTGACCGTTGGCCTCATTGAATATCAGTTTTCAAGAGTCTTTCTTTCTGTAATACAAATTGAAAGAAAACTCAAAACTATGATTCCAATATATTTTTTATTTGAATCTTATAAAGATGTTAAAGAACGGTAAAAGTACTGGGCAATATATTTTATTTCTTATGAAACACAGTAACCAAGGTATGTTTACTACATTTGCTGATATTCTAACTTAAAAAACAAACAGTCAATCAATTTATCCAGATGAGTGACAAAATCATATTTTATTCCTATTTCAAACAGGATGATATACTTAATCCAGCTTATTGGTATCCTTCTATCGAATTGTTTAAGTACGATATACAATTTAGGTGTTAATAGCAGACTAGTGATCATTTTGAAGATATATCCATCACAGTTTGGATTCAGAAAGAGTAATTGAACTTCTCTTTATCTCAAAAACAGTTGTTAATAAATATATATATATTGAAATCGAAATTGTTTTAGAAGGCTTTTTTTAGATTTGAAAAAGATGTTTACCTCAGTTTTGATACTAGGCCTTTTGCATGAATTATATTAAGACTGATAAATTTAAACCTAAACAGTATAAAAGTGTAAATAAATTTGTATGAGCGCACTGAAGTCAAATATAAAATGAAACCAGATATAAAACCTTTATAAAATATGATTCTGTATATTTAGAAAGAAGCCTAGAGTAAGGTGATAGTTGAAGCCCCAACTTTTTTAATATATAATATTTACCTAGTTCTGTGCTCTCATCAATCTGTTTTTGAAAATGAGAAAAGGTTAAGTTATTTCGGTTTTCAGTTTCTTCTTTTTTCTTTTCAATATCGTTTAAATAAGAAAACGTTAAATTGCTTCGGTTTTCAGTTTTCTCTAAGTTCATTACAAAATCACTTTGATTCTTGTGAATATAGCTCAACTCTGCGGCTATGTTGTTTTGTGACACTTTTGTTTCATTTATAAAATTATCTATGCGATGATCTATAGTTGTAACGGAAGTGTTATAATCATTTTCTAGTTGCTTCATTTTTCTTTGGGTGCGAACTTGAAGATCATTCATCGAGCTTGTAGTCATGTTGTATAACGCTAGAAAATCTTCACTACGTGCACGTTCAGTCATACTTAATGAATTTGTCATTGTTGAGATTGTTTCTACCTTTTGTTGTAATGATTTGATTTCCTGAAGTGGTTGAATGCTACTTAACTGTTTTAAGTTTGAAATTTCTTGGCTAACCAAAACTGACTCATTTCTTAAGTCTGCTGATTCTTTCTCTTGAATAGACAATTTTTTCAAAACAACATTATATAATCCTGTTTGCAACACTAACTGATTATCGAGTTGTTTCGTTTTGTTCGTAACTAACTGGAGTTCAGTTACGACCTGATTGTATTTGTTCTGCAATATAGTGTTTTCGTTTTTTAAATTATTGTAACTTAGGTTCACACTTTTATATTTTTCTTCAATTTTTAGAACATCCTGTAAAGTCTCATTGATTTTAGCAATATCTGATAATTTTGTATCAAGCAGTTCCAGTTTCTGCTGCAGCTGAGCGGTAAGCAGAACAAATGAATTGTCCATGTCATGTCGAAGTGTAAACGTGTCTAGTTGTAGATTTTCCATTTTCTGCTGCAGTCGTTTCTCTTCTTCATAAAACTTTGACAATTTCATGTACTGATTGGTTGGTAAATTCTGTCCTCCATTACTTTGTTGATTGTTCAAAAGGAATCCTTTAACGGTAGTGAAAAAAATAAAATAAAACACAAACATATTGTTCAAATTTAAAATATCGAATACCAATACGAAATTAGTTTTGTCGTTTTATCTATAATACGCGAACTTGGTATGTTTACCTTTTGATAAGTGTAACATATATGCTGTTTGAAGCTTGATAATATGTGATGTGTGTAATTTTGCAATAAAATAAACTTTTATCTTTAAGTTGAAAAGGTCATGTATTGATTAGTAAAATGTAAACGTTATAGACCTTAGTGGGCGTTTTTAATCATACAATTGTAATGTATACTTTAACATACAGAAGGATCTGGTGATTACATGTCTTTATAAGTACCAATCTTATAATGTTGAAACGCCAGAGGCGCGTTTCGTCTACATAAGACTGATCAGTGACGTTCAGATCAAAAAAGTTAAAAAGCCAAACAAGTATAAAGATGAAGAGCATTGAGGACCCAAAATTCAAAAAAGTTGTGTCAAATACGGTTAAGGTAATATATGCCTGGGATAAGAAAATCCTTAGTATTTCGAAAGATTCTTACTTTAAATTTAAATTTATAAAACAAAAAATGACCATATAATTGATATTCATTTCAACACCGAAGTGATGACTACTGGGCTGGTGAGACCATCTGAGACGAAACGTCTACCAGCATTGGGATCGAGCCAGTGATGTAAATAGTTATAATTTTTTTTAAAAAGGCTAAATTGAATATAATAAAAGAAATCAGCACATTTTGAATAAAACGTCTTGAAACAATATTTTTGCTTTAGGAATTTCGTTTTTTTTTTGCAAACCATTTTGAATATTTTTTGTCTGCTAAGGCAAATTGCTCTTTTTCGCAAGCAGTGGTCATTATTGAGAATAACAATGTCAATCTTTCTGGTGATTATTCAATTTTTCAAAATTTGCTTACATTTCAAATTGTTATCACATATGTATCTTACTACTACATGTATGTTTAACTTTAAATAGTTAAAAGTTTGATGCGATGTTCACCCACAAATCTTTCTGCTTTGATGTATAAAGGCAGTGGGACATTAATTGAATATCATACAGAGAAGTAAAAAGTAAGACATATATCCATCATTACAAATTGATAATGAATTAACAATGGGTGCAACACATGGTGAATGATCTTCATACCCTTCCCTAGCATCTCAGATCACACCGGGATTTTTGGTGATGTTCGTGTTGCTTAGTCTTAAGCTTTTTTATGTTTTCTTTTCGTCTTTTTTCGTTGTTAGATAAACTGGCCCGTACGCTGTATGATGTCTCTATTAATGACTTGCTGCCATTTTTTTCAATTACAAACACGTTTTTCAGGATCTCAGTATTGACGACTTCAAGTTAAAACCCCCTGATTGCACTTGTGCTAGTTCCCAATTCACATATAATCCGGCTGGTCACGTTATTACCTGTGACTTCAACATTGTTAATAACACTTCCCTACGAAATGTGCTATCGAAAGGTTCAAAATATCTAGAGCCGAAATCCATCAATTGAAAATACAACTTTAAAATTTTGATGGATTCAGTCGAAGATTATGCCAGGCAATAGGCTACGCATGAGAAGGAAGACGTAGACACTCTTTCCGAATGGATTAAGGCAGTGAGGTCGTTGATACAAATCAGAATTTTCTAACTGAATGGGTCTATCAATGCCCATGCTACGTCATGCAATCTTTAAAGACCCTAATGTTGCAAAACACTTATCCTACCTTCATGACAAATATGTTGTTGTCCCCGCAGATAAAGCCCCAAACAACATCTTTTTTGTGTGTAAAACTCATTACATTAACTGCTTAACGAATTAGGTCTTGACAATTCAGTTGGAAACCCAAAATGTTCCCTAACGACACTTACCAAAGAGGAAATCCTTGATAATCATAGGTCTGTTCTATGTTACTTTGGAATTTCAACCAACGATAATGAGCTGGATCTTCCATCACTGTATTGGATACCTAAACTGCATTAGTGTCTTTACAATCAACGGTATATTGCTAGGTTTTCCAAGTGCTCCACGAAACCTCTTTCTAAATTATTAAGATCTCTTTTATCAGCAATCAAAGACGGGCTTCAAAGTTATTGTGAAACTGCCTATTCTAGAGGTGGCGTGAATCAGATGTGGATACTTAAAAATCCCAAAGATCTTTTAGAGAACATACAATCTAACTCTCTTTCATCTTGTAATAGTATTAAAACATTTGACTTTTCTACACTTTATACAAGTATTCCACATTCCAAATTAAAAGACAAATTAAAAGAGTTGGTATTGCTTTGTTTCATCAAAAAGAATGGCCGACGAAGATACAAGTATCTTGTCTTAGGAAGAGATAAATCCTAATTTGTAAAGGATCACTCTGATTCAAACAAAAAAATCTCTGAAACTGACATTATCAAGATGCTTGATTACTTAATTGACAACATATTTGTTACGTTCGGAGGACGTGTTTTTCAACAGACTGTCGCCATTCCAATGGGAACGAATTGTGCCCCTCTTCTTGCCGACTTGTTTCTTTATTATTATGAGGCTGACTTCATACTGGAACTTCTTAGGAAGAAAGATAAGAAGTTAGCAATATTCTTTAACTCTACTTTCCGCTATATAGATGATGTCTTTCACTAAATAATTCAAAATTTTGTGACTATGTCGAACGCATTTATCCCATTGAACTAGAGATAAAAGCTACATGGGACATAGTTAAGTCTGCCTCGTATTTTGATTTACATCTAAAAATTGACAATGAGGTTCGATTGAAAACAAAACTTTACGACAAAAGAGATGATTTCAGCTTTCCAATTGCGAACTTTCCATTTCTAAGTTGCAACATTCCAGCAGCACCTGCATACGGTGTTTATATCTCCCAATTGATACAATATTCCCGTGATTGCATTTCCTCTCATGATTTTCTTGAAAGAGGGTTGTTGCTCACAAGGAAGCTATTAAATCAAGAGTTCCAAATGGTGAAGTTGCAATAATCTCTTCGTAAATTTTACGGATGTCATCACGTGTTGGTTGAGTGTTATGGAATAACCGTTTCACAAATGATATCGGATATGTTCCTTACCTCGTAACTTCAATTCCATTCCCTTTCATAAATGTGACCTACCGAATTAGACTATTAACCGGATTTGGTATCTCATAAGCAACACGACAAGTGCCACGTGTGGAGCAGGATCTGCTTACCCTTCCAGAGCACCTGAGATCACCCCTAGTTTTTGGTGGGGTTCGTGTTGTTTAATTCTTTAGTTTTCTATGTTGTGTCATGTGTGCTATTGTTTGTCTGTTTGTCCTTTTCATGTTTAGCCATGGCGTTGTCAGTTTATTTTCGATTTATGAGTTTGACTGTCCCTCTGGTATCTTTTCTCCCTCTTTTATAGATGACTTTGTTGTATGGGCATTGCTTTGTTAAAGACCGTACGGTCACCTTTAAGTGGCAAATTCTGTGTAATTTGTTCTCTTGGGGATAGTTGGCAATCATACATCATCTTCTTTTAAATATTCAATCAGCCGAAAAGGCCGCCAGCGAAGGGCTTTGTTTAACATAGGACCCTATGGGAAATATATACAAATGTGATCTTTTAGAGAAACACTAAATGGAATGAAACCAAAATGGAATGAATGTTCCTTATAAGGTGCTGACCAAGTGTTGCATTTTTCACAACATTTCACAACTCGGTCAAAGTTGAAGAGCAGTGAAAACCAAAAAAAAAATTATAACATAAATTGTGCCAAAACAGGCTATTGTTTTGTTTGTTTATTTTCTTATGTAGAATTGTACCAGCAGCTTCGTAAAAACACCCTATAAGAATTTCTTAAATTTACAAATATATGTCAACGGCAGGCAATTCCACGTCTGGTTTGTGTTTTTGTAAAAAAAAAATCTTTCGTTTATTGTTTTGTGTAGTGTATTGTTATGTTATTCTGTAACATCACTGTACCAGTTAAGGGGTAAAGTTTGCCGCTATATAAACTGCTTACCCCGCCAAAGTCTGCATATGCCTCTCCTATGTCTGGATCGTACAGTATTAATCGTTTGTTAATGTCTGTTGTATTTATTTCCAGCTGGTGCTTGCATACACTTCATTTGAACTTTGGTGGATAGTTGTCTCTTTGGCAATCATACCATATGTACTTATTTGTATCCTCCTTATTCATAGTTCATTTGCAAGCGTTTATTGTAGAGGAAACTTCCCTTGTTTTCTATTTAAATATACTAGTAGTTCGATTTGTTTTTTGTTATTGATGCGAGGTCATTATGCTGACATTTAACTCTATTAATAGCTAAAAAGTCGATGCATTAAATTTCCTGTGAATCTATTTTCAATAAATCGTATTGTACGAAAATAAATATTTTCTTTTCCATGTCAGTATAAAAGATACATCAATGTTCGCAAGCAATTATAACTCAATGTATCGACACAGAAGTGCGATTAAAGATAAGTTTTTCATATGAGACTAACTTCGATTACAAATGCCAGTACTAAGATTAAATTATATAAATTTTGTTCTATTTGTGTTGCAGTTATTTCCCTTTAGCTGTCTCATATATTTTCATTTGTCACGATTTAAGATAGAAAGATATGTTTAATTGATACAAATTTTCTGATATTGACTGTAATCAAGCATAAAGTAATGATATGATAACTATTGGGATATGCCAAGATTTTTAATCGGGGAAGGGGTGTTATTCCATAAAAATTGACATATTCTATGTAAATACATTTTAGACGACTTTATGTTAAAGTATGATATTTTAACCAATGAATTTGTATAAACACTTTTGGTCAAACTTACAAATGTTGTCTGGGGAAATTCTGTAGAGTATACATAATATAAATTGAGCATGTCGGAAGCAATTGTCACTTTTTATATGAAAAGAATAACCTACAGCCAATAAATATATATACAAAATGACAATGAGGGTCGGTCGAAAACATAATTTTACGACAAAAAAGATGATTTCAGCTTTCCAATTGTGAATTTTCCATTTCTAAGTAGCAACATTCTAGCAGCACCTGCATACGGGGTATCTATCTTCGAATTGATACGATATTCACGTGCTTGCAATTCCTATCATGGTTTGCTTGATAGAGGGTTGTTGCTCACAAGGAAGCTATTAAACCAAGAGTTCCAAATGGTGAAGTTGAAATCATCCGTTCTTACACTGTAAATTTACGGACGCCATCACGTGTTGGTTGACCGTTATGGAATAACCGTTTCACAAATGATATCGGATATGTTCCTTACGTCGTAACTGAAATCCCCTCCCCTTTCAAGAATGTGACTTACCGAATTTGTTATCACATAAGCAACACGACGGGTGCTACATGTGGAGCAAGATCTGCTTACCCTTCCGGAGCACCTGAGATCACCCCTAGTTTTTGGTGGGGTTCGTGTTGTTTGTTCTTCAGTTTTCTATGTTGTGTCATGTGTACTATTGTTTGTCTTTTTTTGTTTTTGGCCATGGCGGTTGATTTTCGATTTAAGAGTTTGACTGTTCCTTTGGTATCTTTCGTCCCTCTTTTTTATACCAACTTAACCTTTTTGACAAGCCATTAAAAAGAATCATTGACCATGCAAAAAAATACCAATCGATAAGCAGTCTACTTGGAGGCATATAAGGGAACGTACCACATCAATCTATTTTGTAAGAATAATGGCTAAGAACAGACAAAGTTTATACGGCAAACGCCAACAATACAACACTTGGGTTCAGTTATAAACAACGTCTCCGAAAAGAAACTAAACAATTTATTCTTTTTTGAATTTTTGAGACACGATGTTGATTGCTGTATCTCTATTTTGACAATTTTATCAATTATAAAATTGAGAATGAAAATGGGGAATGTGCCAAAGAGACAATAACCCGGACATAGAAAAAAACAACAGCAGAAGGTCACCAACAGTTCTTCAATGTAGCGAGAAATTCCCGCACCCGGAAGCTTCCTTCAGAAATATGTCTGTTTTGTTCACGCATCGTTACAAATATAATGGAATTTGATGTGACTGTCATGCAAGTAAGAGGTTAAACGCTACAAAACCAAGTTCAATCCAACATTTCCCACATTTGAAAATGCCTTTACAAAATTAGGAATATGACAGTTGTTGTCCAATTGTTTTATGTGTTTTATCATTTGATTTAGCCATTTCATTAGGGACTTTCTGTTTTTTCAATTTTACTCAGAGTTAAATATTATTGTGATTTTCCTTTTTTTTCTATGAGAATAACTGAACAAAAAACGTTAATAACTGTATGACTCTCAATTGTTTAATATATTTAAACTGAAGTGCAAATCAGGATCTAAATAAACTTTAACACCGGAGAAAAAAATTACTGTTGTTAAATTTTTCTGCCCTTTGGATGTTTTTTTTTTCTTTCTTTTTATATGCATTTGATGTCTTAATAACGGTTGATTGATTAACTTATTAAGTATAGTTATAATGTTAATATTATTAAAACGGCTAAATAATACCTTTAGTGTAATTAATTTATTTCTTATGCTGATGCTCGGCTTTTGAAAAATCTAGTTGTGTAATTTTATATAATTCTATTTGATATAAATATCGGTAATAAACTAAAATGATAGGACAAACACGACTTTGTATCGGTAGATAAAAATAAGTATGACATTAATCGTTGTTGATTTTCATTTAAACTACCATGAATAACACACAAAACATAGGTAAAATTGACAATATATATTTTCTGAAAATTGTATATGTATTTTTAAAAGGACACATCATTCTTACATCGATAATAAATTAAGTTTACAGAAAGTGAGTTTTACATAATGCCTTCATTTTTAGAAAATTCTATTATTCAACAACATCAGGTACACCGTTATGGAACAGTAGATAATTTGAAAACATTACTTTCAGCAATAGAAAATCAATATACAACTTGTATAATGCAGTATTGAATTAAATAGGACGTAAAATCTTATTGTACAGAAACTGGTTCATTATTGATATTGATGCAAACATAAGCAACAAGCAAATAGATATCTGAAGTATTAATGACATTTTGTTTTACAGTGGTTTCATTTTTCACGTAGGTACCAATTTTCGTGGATTGATGAAAACTTGAATTTTTGGGGATATTTGATTTCATGGCTTTGCCAAAGTTTGCATATGAACTTATAGAAACATTTTAGAATGAAATTCAAAACAGTGTGGCTGTGGCCATTGATTGACACATTAAATTCATCCATAGACTGGGACAATTTAGGTGAACGTTTGTATGTAACGACCACTGTTCACGACGTACCTACGATAGACATTTAAACTGTGGGGTCACCAAAGGTTTCTTAACGCCTTTAATTTTAAATAATTCGAAAAAATAATCAGGAATAACCTTTATGTTTTGATTTATATAATTGATATAAATCAAAACATCGAGTTATTTCTGATTAATTTTTTCGAATTACTTTATTAAGGTGTTGAGAACCTTTGGTGACCCCATAGTTTAAGTGTCTTTAAAAAGTACTTAGTGAGCAGTGGTCGTTACATACAAACGTTCACCTAAATTGTCCCAGTCAATTGATGTATTTAATGTGTCAATCAATGGCCACAGCCACACTGTTTTGAAT
This sequence comes from Mytilus edulis, assembly GCA_019925275.1. NCBI lineage: Eukaryota > Metazoa > Mollusca > Bivalvia > Mytilida > Mytilidae > Mytilus > Mytilus edulis. Next base: position 69,203,173 of record CM034360.1, read on the forward strand.
TTCATTCTAATGTGTTTAAACACTTAATTTCGTAGTTCATCTGTACCCAAGAGTTCCATAGGACTTGAGATCTAACAAATATTAAAGAAATCACAGTAATCAATATGAATTAACCGATATAAGAAAAATATATGTTGATCAGGCTAACATGACTCGGGACCTTACCACTGGGTGTATTATAAACAGCTGTAGATGGCAACTAGATACGAATATTTAAATCTAAACTCGAAGGCAGTATTTAACATCAACAAGTAGTGTATGGTCACCTTTGTGATTTGCTAATTTTCAAGCAAAAGAATTTGTATGCTTCATACGAGATATATATAATATTATATTATATCACTGTACTAAGTGTGATACGATATCAATCCACTCGAGACAGTTTTTGGAAGTTAAAAACGCGGGGCTCGCTGAGCATTTAAAATATTTAAATTTTTAACAGTGGATAAATATCGTATTGCAGAAGATTTCGTATTCCAAAGGCATACTGAATGTTTTACGGAGGGGACCAACCTAACCTTGATTTGTCTCTTCTCCGATTTTAGATATTTCTACATCATCTGTTAACTACTGTCGCCCTCATCTAGATCAAAACACTTGAGTCTTATAAACGACACTAATATATTGAATTTAGTTAAGGAAATGTAACGGATTTTCAATATAAACCAAGTATTAAACAGTTTTTAAGTTAACGTGTATTACTGTTTCAGGTTATTGACAATGGGCATTATATCGTCTTCAACAAGGAGTGTTGACCAGGATCATGCTGATATACAAAGAATGTTTGCGGCAGCAAAAGTGGGAAATTGGGGAGATGTTTGGCGAATTCTAGGGACCCCAGGCCGACCACTAAAACCATATCTAATAAATCTGGTCCCTGAGGACAGAAGATGGGGTTTACTACAACAGGCTGTTTGGTGGAACAATCTCTCTGCAATCAGAACTCTCCTTCAGTTTCAAGCATGTGACAAAGAATTAAAAGCAAAGGAAGGCATTTCTGAGAGAGGACCAACCAGTGCAAATACAGCACAGGAAATAGCTGATTTGTTTGGATATCTAGAGGCATCGAAGATCATTCAGAACCACATCACTCCTGAAAGTGAGGAATACATTGAAACATACTATGATGGAAACAGCGATATCGACAATGAGGAATATGGTCTATTCAGACTTACATTGGCTGCTTACAAATGCGTTTTTCATCCTAATGTTGTCGACAAAACGAAATCTCTTTCATCGTTATTGAATGATGTTTTCAAGCATGTAAATACAGGTAAAAACTGGGTTGCCGTTAGAGATAAAGTTGCACAGTCACTCTACCCAGCATGTAAGGAAGCAAGCGATCTTGTTAGTCAGTGTTCCAATAGATTTGACTTTTACAAAACGATCGTGAGAGTATATACCGACGAAGATACCCAATTATATACTTATCTAAACACAGCTTTGAGGCGACAACGAGAAACGGGCTTTAAACCTACAGGAAATGATCTAGCACTCGGACCATATATGCTTATGTTCCATCTTCTTTTGTTTTGTTGGAGGGATTTGGTAAGAGAAAAAACGAAAACATATCGTAAAATGAAAATATCTGCCCGAGATCTCGCGAAGTACCAACAAGGAAAGAAATTTACGTGGTTATCTTTTGTATCGTCCTCTGTCAAACAACAATGTGCTCAGATCTTTCAATCCTGTGCACCAAGTGGCAATATTGAAGTTCATTTTGTTATTGATAACTCCTCTGATTCGCAGTGGCAACCACTCAACATTGAAAACTTCGCATGTTACACAGAGAAAGAAAGGGTTTACCCAGCAGGAGCACAATACCTTATTAAAAGATTTTCAGTTAAAAATGGGATACCGACAGTTCTTCTAAAGCTGTTAGGCAGCGAATAGAGGCGATTATTGCCGTAGTAACACACGTTTGTTGATCAAACTGAAGTTAAGATTTTTTTATTGACCCTGATATTCTTGTTTAGTTCATAACTTTTGTATTATAATTTAAGTATCTATCTGTAGCGTTATTTGATACTAATACATTTTCAAATGATTTTTATAGTCTTTTATTTATCTGTTTCAGCAATGAAAATGATACGTTGATTTTAACCCAAGGCTTTGTTGTACACCAGCCCAGTAGTCAGCACTTCTGTTTTGACATGAGTGATTGATAGTGTCATATTAATGAAAGAGGGGAAAAAGATACAAGAGGCACAGTAAAACTCTAAGATCGAAAATAAACTGACAACGCCATGGCAAAAAAAATAAAAAGACAAACACAAGTTAAATTAACTGTTTACAAAACTTGTAATTTCTGAAATATTAAGTATTTTCTATTTCACGAATAAATTACCTAGGCTTTATTTGGCAAAACTGTATTGTCCACTTGGAGAATCGCTTGAATCTGTCTATGCCGCTGCTACTCGCTATTGTAAAGTTCCTTCATTGTCACGGATCTTATCTCTTGATCTGTAGAATGACAATAAGATGTAATGTAATTCAGTTGACTTAAAATATAATTTTCTTACTCTTGAGAATTTTCTCAAATTGATGACACAGTTCAACAAAATATTCTATGTACAAACTGAAATTACTTCATTTATTCTCAATTCCAAGCAGGTAGGTATTAAATAACACATAAAATTAGACAATAAGAACATACATATTTCTTTAATGTTGTTTGGCAGAATGATTAGAATCGAACTTGTGAATTGAGAATTTCACAACTCAGTGTGGATGTGTGTGTATGTTTGTATGTGTAACGACGAAAAAGCCCCCAAAAATGGTTCTTAGAAATGGCCATAAACACAAAAAGAATAATATAATCATTACTCATTTAAAAAAAACATTTGACGAGGCTCCATCAGCGATGTAACAATCTAGGAAAAGTGAATAAGATTATGGTAACGACAATTAAAACTTAGCCATGGTCATTTGTGACATAGATTGTGCTTACTGACGTCAACCTCATCATGGCGTCCGTACATTTTTTGATTGGAAAAATAAGTTCAAATTTACCACTCGGAACGATTAGTTCAATAGCTTTCTTGTATAATCAAGTTATAAATAACATGAATGTGGAAAAGATTAAATGACTGGCTTTCCTCGCGGCTGATTCACTACATCCGTTTAAGGTTGATATTATACTACAGTTTAGCCAAGTCGTAGATGGTTATCAAATTTAAATTTCAGTAGCTCGATATTTATTTGAAAACGAATTTTTTAGAGGGGAAAAATGCGAGTTTTGTTGATGATTGCAAACTTATAAAAGATTAAGATATCAACGAATGCTATTGAACTTTTCAAAAATACGAACACAGAAAACAGAAGATCCAGTAGCCAACCATTTCATTCAGAACAATCATTCAATGACAAATTTAAAAGTTACCGCCATAGAAAGAGTATTTGGGACAGAAACTTACAGAAAAACTAAAGAAGCCTTTTGGATAAAAAAAATTAAAAACTTTAGAACCTGAAGGACTCAACACAATGTATGAACGATAATAAAAATATTAATATTAAAAAAGCGAAAAACGCGACAAATGAACGTCATAGAAGTTATTATAACGTAATGTATCCAAGCAATGTAATTGTTGTTTCAATGTTGTAATTTATTCCAATGAAGAAGGCCCTAATGGCCGAAACGTATGGAAATTTGTGTTATAGTTTTTATTATATATATATCTGAAAATTTCACCCAACATTTTCCTTTTTGTTTAGATAAGCACAATGGTGGCTTTGTATCCACAAATTTTAGTAAAATCCTATTTTCTGAATCTTTTGTTTAGAAAAATCCCTTTAAATCTATTCACAGCAATATTAGTAATTGTATTTACCGAAAATATGATTTCATTTCGTCGTCATTCTAGTACTGCAAAAACATGTTTGCACTCTTGTTCTTATTTATTGTTAATATCTTGAAAATTTTAATTCAAATATGAAGTATATAGGTCGCCGTGTACATCGTTATGACCAAGTTTTTCTTAAATTCAGCTATCGTAATATTTATGCATGACATTAAGTTTTGAAATTTTTAATACACCTTCCAATAGCAAACAAAGGTTCAAGAAACCCCCCTGGTGCAGAAGAATGTCTGCAATCGACGCTACTTACTATCAACATCAGGAATTGTTTGAAATTATACGCAACTCGCTCTTAAGATATGATATAAATGGTAATATGTATTCAATAATTTTACTTTATCCTCTACTTTGAAATCGTTAACTTCGTCTGGATTTGAAGGGTGAATGCAGAATAAATACCAGGAAGTGATTACCCCGTAGCTCCTATAACATTTAATATGATTGCCTCAAGTTTTTGTCTATATCAACAAATCATACCTTATGTGATGACTTCAAAATACTCACCATTTCGTCTATTACTTTAAGATCAGAATGTTATGTCTTTTTTTTGGGGGGGGGGATTTATCAGGCCCTTCCAACTGATTTGTACAGTTAGTTCATATGTCCAATGCTAGATGAGGATTGTCCTGCCGCAAGCCACATCACATTAGAAAAAGAAAACACCTGATAAAAATGGAACGAATTTGAATAAAACAAAGAGTCACCGATGCTATAGGCATAAAGCCATGAGACACAAATCTAAGAAAATACTAAAAATACCAATAATACCGAACTCCAAAGAAAATGTAAACGTCTCTTATCAAATGCAAAATCAAAAGCATAAACACAATATACAGATTGGAGGCTGACATAAACACAATATACAGATTGGAGGCTGACATAAACACAATATACAGATTGGAGGCCGAAATAAACACAATATACAGATTGGAGGCTGACATAAACACAATATACAGATTGGAGGCTGACATAAACACAATATACAGATTGGAGGCTGACATAAACACAATATACAGATTGGAGGCTGGACATAAACACAATATACAGATTTGAGGCTGGACATGGACTTGAAGTTAATAATTGTTGATTATGAAATGATTAGCTTAATTACTGTACATGATAGCTAGACAATATTTGGTATGAATATGTTAATTTCCATTTTGTCTTCAAGTTTGGTAAAATTATCAGGTATATGTATACACCTGGGAAAAAGTATTGCAACACTTCCTTGAAAACAATGTAAAATGACATGATTTAATCATGTGTATAATTTGGGTTTTACCAAATACGTTTAATCCGTTTATGTTTTAAATTTGAATTCGTGTTATTATCGCTATTTTGTGCATTTTCTTTTAATCTTCTTTTGTGATAATTTTTCATATCATTTTTCATAGCCTACCTCTCGCTTGAGATTGAAAATTATCGCTAGAAACTAAGGAGGCACGTGGCGTTGCTAATGTAACTGACATGAAACTGACAACGTCGTCATAGGTAAAATAATCTATAAGTAACTGATATTTCATCCAATAATAATGCTAAATGGATAGGACATAACTGCTATTATATATTTACTATTTTATTCGGTGTAGAAGACAAGACAAAGCTTGAATAACTGTTCCAGTACAGCTCTAATGATGCATCTCTCTAGTCTTGATTTTGCCTAAAATGTAAGTTAATGAATTCAATATTAAAACAACAAACGGATCAAAAGTATTTGATAAAACCAAAATTATACACATTCTTCAATTATGTCATTTTACATTGTTTCCAATGAAGTTTTTTTCAGGTGTATATAAATATTATTGTAACTTTTCTGTCTGAATTCGTAAGATACTATTTAAAAAAAACCTACTGTAAGATTCTATAACAATAAATAGCTATGAAATCATATGAAGTAAAATACGATTTTGTTTACCTGCGTAAAAATTTGATTAACGTTACATTTTTAGATAATCAACCCCTAAAAACTAAACCCATTTGTTATTGTCTGAATATAAAGCTTCTCATTTATAAGCTGTTACTTGTTCAATCAAGAGTTTTAAAAAAGCAAAAGAATATACCGGAAGGAAACTGCAATAAAGAGTGCTGTCGTAATTAGAAACTGAAATAAAGAGTGCTGCCGTAACTAGAAACTGAAATAAAGTTAGAGTGCTGCCGTAACTAGAAACTGAAATAAAGAGTGCTGCCGCAACTAGAAACTGAAATAAATAGTGCTGCCGTAACTAGAAACTGAAATAAAGAGTGCTGCCGCAACTAGAAACTGAAATAAAGTTAGAGTGCTGCCGTAACTAGAAACTGAAATAAAGAGTGCTGCCGCAACTAGAAACTGAAATAAATAGTGCTGCCGTAACTAGAAACTGAAATAAAGACTGCTGCCGCAACTAGAAACTGAAATAAAGAGTGCTGCCGTAACTAGAAACTGAAATAAAGAGTGCTGCCGTAACTAGAAACTGAAATAAATAGTGCTGCCGTAACTAAAAACTTAAATATTCTTATGTAAAATTGAGAATGGAAATGGGGAATGTGCCAAAGAGACAACAACCCGACCATAGAAAAAAACAACAGCAGAAGGTCACCAACAGGTCTTCAATGTAGCGAGAAATTCCCGCACCCTTCGCGTCCTTCAGCAACTATACATTATTTATGTAGTCTACTGTTTCAATTGTGCTGCAGAACATCATTCCCTTTTTGAAATATGCGTTTCAATCTTTGATTAACATATTTGATAAGACATTTTATCTTTCAGATTAAAACTATGTACAAATTTAACTTGTTTTATATCAATGAGAAACGAAACAAATTTTACATGTTTTATATAAATGAGAGACGAAACAAATTTAACATGTTTTATATAAATGAGAGACGAAACAATCTGTGTTTAAAAACCCTCTCGTTAATTGACAAAGTAAATATATCATAGTTACCGTTTATCCTTTTTTATTGCTTATGAAACTGATACTAGTATACTGTAAATATCCTTTTTGTTTAGATGATAACATTTCACGGTCTGAATGGTGGTTGTGTGCCCATAAATTTGAATCTTTGTAAACATATCCATATTTTGTTGGGGAAACTCTTTAATTTCTATAAACATCAATTTTAGTAATTGCATTTTCCGAAAATTTAATTTCATTTCTTTCAGTACCTTAACGTTACAGATCTTATTTCTACTCAATGCGCCGGTGTCATTCTAGAGCTTTAAAGGACTGTTTGCACTTCTGAAATTGGAATATGTGTTCTTTTTTCGTTAATTGTTACAATCAAGATTGTTTTAATTAAAATACAAATGATCAATTCATTCAAATTCAGCTTCCGAAGCTCAATAATCAATATATTAATATCCTAATGTCAGTCGGTAATGAACTTTCTTCTATTTCTTTAATTGTTAGCATAATAGTGTATTGTGTTATAAGTTTTTGAATATCTGTTGATATAATTTTCATACATTGTCATTATTTTTAAGAGCATAAACAATATTATAGCAGTTATTCTCAAATTCGAAATCTCATTTTGACAGATTTATGGCTTTCAATATGCTGTTTATAAATCTATTTATAGTTTCCGTGGAATTTCTTATTCTATTTATAGTATTTGTGGTAAATTTTCTTTCACCAGTTTACGGAAAATCCAACTTGTTATATCATTTCAGTATAAAAGTGGCAAACTGTTTTTAAATTCCTATATACTTGATGAATTATCATATAACTGCATCTTACGGTAAGTATTTTGTCTGCATTATTAAAAATATTTTTAATGGCAAATGGAGATTGCTAACATGTTTACATATGATTTTAGAATATCGATAAACTTGATAAATTTCTACTATCAATATGATTAATCCGAATATTGTCTTTACAGATTATAGTGACTTTACCAAACTCTGATTCTGCTTCTTGACGTTTATGACAATGAAAATTCAAAACGTACCGGTTTTTTCTTATTTTTTGCTTTGTTTTGAATTTACTGTTGCATGTGTTGGTGTTGTAGTTTTCGTTTTTTAATTTTAATCATTATCATTTGTTGCATGTCATTTTATGACTTGACATTTATGGTGATGAAAAAGCAAAACGTTTATTTTTTTGTTCTGAATTTACTGTTGGTGTTGCACATGTTGCAGTTTTGTTTTTAATTTTAATTTCGATTACTATCATTGTTGTGTACTTATGAAGGGTTTTTTAAGGCCTTAATTCATGTGAATTAACGTTGATCTGTATTTCCCATTGTTTTGAAGGTGGAAAATTGAGCGGGAGCTACTACTTAATGAATATCTAAATGAATAATAGTCTCAGATCAAGTTTGTCCATGTTTACTTAAACCGTTATTATCAAGTAAATACTAACTTGTGTAACGAATGCTGACCAATACCAAAATATCTATTCTGGTTGGTACGATCGAGTTTCAATATCAGTTCGTTTGTAAGAGGGAAGAAAGATACCAGAGGGACGGTCAAACTAATAAATCGAAAATAAACTGACAACGCCAGGGCTGAAAATGAAAAAGACAAACAGACAAACAATGGTACACATTACACAACATATAAGACTAAAGAATAAGCAACACGAACCTAACCAAACACTGTATGTGCTCCGGAAGGGTAAGCAGATCCTGCTCCACATGTGGCACTCGTCGTGTTGCTCATGTTATAACAAATCCGGTAAATAGTCTAATTCGGTAGGTCACATTCATAAAAGGGAAGGGGATTGAACGACGTAAGGAACATATCCGATCATCTGTAAAACGGTTATTCCATACCGGTCAACCAACTCGTGATAGCGTCCGTAAATTTTAGTCTCCACATAAAATACGTTTATGTGGAGAGGAAATTCTGGGAAATATATTCAAGGAAGAAGTATTAAAGTATTTATTTTTGAATGAATAATGCTTATAGAATGTTTGTCTCTAAAGGAAAATATAATTTACCATCGTTTATCACAACCTTTTTCGATTGAACTTCAGTAGGAGGAACAACATTACTTTACGTTGACAAATGATGTGTGGTGTCGTTGTTACAGACACTTTGTAATCTGTAAATTATTATCCCAGCAACATCACGCTTTCAAAAAAATACCTGGTGTTACTGATATTAAGAAGGATGTATCCTTTTTAATATCAGTTTTCGTTTTCTTTAAATGATGGTGCAAAAAATAGTAAAATTTTAAGATTTCATTTTTTTATATATGTTTTCTTTTCAAAAACAAACATAATGTAATGATACCAAAAACTGTATTGCTAATATTATACATTTGACACCATGAACGTATTTTATTTAAATTTATAAAAAAACTGATATGCAGAAAATTTTAGTTAAGTTTTCCCCTAAAAAAAAACATATAAATCAAAACAACATTTTCTAAAATGTAGATAATACATCATATAGATAAAAGTATAAAATTTGAAACCATGACCTCCTTCTGTTTTGTAAAAAATCTGATATGCATAAAACTGTATTTTAAATTTATTCATCAGAAGGTTTTCATTTACTGGTTTGTACATTTCGTAGTCTATTATCCTTGCTCACTGGTGTAAATAATTTCTTCTGACGTCAACTCTTACCATATATTTTGAAGTATGATCAATATATTTTTATAACATCTACGTAAAAGAGTAACAAGACATCTTTACTCTACCAATAACACTATTAATTATGTTCGTATGTTTTTACAATTACGAATATTACTTTTAAATAATAACTTTAACTTTGTGAACTTTAACATAAGAAAACTACACCAAATTAAGTGGTTTATTAAACAGATAGAACAATATATTTTTCGGTAGAAGGTATGTGCAAGTTCACGTGGACACTTTGAAACATGCAGTTGATAAACAGACAATTTTCAAAACAAATATCAATTAAAAAGCAGGTGTTGGTTACACCTCATTGAGGTAGCAATAAAACGAGATTAGTCACTTAAAGAATTCCAGGGGACAGTACACAAATTCACAGGTGTTCATAAAAATAATAACTAGGTCTTATTATCCCTCATGAGGAATCTCAAAATAAGTTTTTTATTTATTCTTATAATATACAGTGAAATAAAACATTTAAACATATTTTACCATATATAATATACGTGTATGTGGGATTGTCCTATTCGTGAACCTTAACTAAAATTGCGATTATATTAACTTTTCAATAATCATCTCCTTGTAAAAAAAAATTAAAATTTGTAGAATGTATATATATATGAAAATATAAGTACGTCTAAACCAGTGAAAACTTAACAACATATTGTTATCCATCGGATCACCAGTTATGGTGATACAAGGCTGAAAACATATTCTGTATATATAATTCATCTAGTAAATGACAGCCCAACAATGTTGTATCTGTAAATTTGCTGAAGTAAATGTTTTGTTTTGGCCGAGGTGCTTGCTTCTGAGATATTGAGGCACCAAATCGCCCGGCACTATGCCCGACTCGATAGACCACTCGACCACCTATTTAAAAGTCTCAATTGAAAACAACGCTCAAACCTATCATTGTGTTGGACAAAAACCGCAATTTACATGTGCATGCGAAACAAATTTCGTGGTAAGGGGTTAGATTTATACAGCACAAACAACATTTTCCAAAAGATCAAAAAGTGAAAACGTATATTCAAACAAAAATAGGATATTTGACCGTTTACCTGGTACAATAAGGCATGACCGATTTTTACCTACTGTTTGTAACAATAATAGCATTTTCTTGAACTCTTTTTTTCCTTGCAATTAAAGGTACCATGTATTCAAATCAGTACTTAAAAATTTGCTAAATCATTAAAAAAAAAATGCCTAAAGATTGCCTCACACAAAACTGTTCAATAAGACAAACGCGGTGAACCGACAGAAATTGACACAACTAAATTGTAAGTCCCCATCAAGTGCACGAATTGTTTTACCGAGACCGTCACGATATTTTGGTTTCCATAACGCACTAGCAATATGTTCTCTCGGTCATTGATCCGTTATTTTAGTTGTGTCCTGTTTCCAATTGTGATGTGTTGAATTCGCATGACGGGTGGTGCATGAATAATAGGAGACGCTAATGTTATCTCCGTGCCGGTATCACTGTCTTTTCCCCGAGAGTCTCACCAGCCCAGTAGTCACCACGTAGGTGTTGACGTAAATATCAATTATAATATGATCATTTTAATAAATTTCCTGTAAATAAACATTTTGAATTTTTCGAAAAACTAAGGATATTCTTATCCCAGGAATAGATCACCTTAGCCGTATTTGGCACAATTTTTTTGAATTTTGGATCTTCAATGCTAGAATTTTGTACTTGTTTGGCTTTATAACTACTTTGATCTGAGCGTCACTGATGAGTCTTATGTAGACAAAACGCGCGTCTGGCATATTACATTATAATCCTGGTATCTTTGATCTTTTAACTGATTTTAAAAGATTGTATTTGAACATTTAACAATTAACAAATATTCTAGATACCAGCACAACAATGTTATATCTACAAATTAGTTGAATATTTTTAACATTAACGGTACCAATTTTCTTGCACCAGATGCGCATTTCGACAATACATGTCTCTTCAGTGATGCTCATGGCCAAAATATTTGAAATCCAAAGCTTATATAAAAGATGAAGAGCTATAATTCAAAAAGTCTAAAAAGTATAGCCAAATCCGTGATAGGAATCAGAGCTTTGCATAAAGTAGATACATTCCTTAATTTATAATAATTACTAGCATTTTGTAACGGCAAATTTTAATAACACAAAACAATCCGTATTTTTATACGACCGCAAAAATTGAAAATTTTTTGGTCGTATAATGGTATGATGTTGGCGTCGTCGTCTGCGTCGTCGTCGTCGTCGTAGTCGTCCGAATACTTTTAGTTTTCGCACTCTAACTTTAGGAAATGTGAATAGAAATCTATGAAATTTTAACACAAGGTTTATTACCACAAAAGGAAGGTTGGGATTGATTTTTATAAGTTTTGGTCCCAACATTTTAGGAATTAGGGGCCAAAAAGGGCCCAAATAAGCATTTTCTTGGTTTTCGCACTATAACTTTAGTTTAAGTAAATAGAAATCTATGAAATGTTGACACAAGGTTTATGACCACAAAAGGAATGTTGGGATTGATTTTGGGAGTTTTGGTTTCAAAGGTTTAGGAATTAGGGGCCAAAAAAGGCCCAAATAAGCATTATTCTTGGTTTTCGCACAATAACTTTAGTATAAGTAAATAGAAATCAATGAAATTTAAACACAAGGTTTATGACCACAAAAAGAAGGTTGGGATTGATTTTGGGAGTTGAGATCAGAACAGTTTAGGAATTAGGGGCCAAAAAGGGGCCCAAATAAGCATTTTTCTTGGTTTGCGCACCATAACTTTAGTATAAGTAAATAGAAATCTTTGAAATTCAAACACAAGGTTTATGACCATAAAAGGAAGGTTGGGATTGATTTTGGACGTTTTGGTCCCAACAGTTTAGGAATAAGGGGCCCAAAGGTTCCAAAATTAAACTTTGTTTGATTTCATTAAAAATTTAATAATTGGGGTTCCTTGATATGCCCAATCTAACTGTGTATGTAGATTCTTAATTTTTGGTCCCGTTTTAAAATTGGTCTACATTAAGGTCCAAAGGGTCCAAAATTAAACTTAGTTTGATTTTGACAAAAATTGAATCCTTGGGGTTCTTTGATATGCTGAATCTAAAAATGTACTTAGATTTTTTTATTATTGGCCCAGTTTTCAAGTTGGTCCAAATCGGGGTCCAAAATTAAACTTTGTTTGATTTCATCAAAAATTGAATAATTGGGGTTCTTTGATATGCCAAATCTAACTTTTTATGTAGATTCTTAATTTTTGGTCCCGTTTTCAAATTGGTCTACATTAAAGTCCAAAGGGTCCAAAATTAAACTAAGTTTGATTTTAACAAAAATTGAATTCTTGGGCTTCTTTGATATGCTGAATCTAAACATGTACTTAGATTTTTGATTATGGGGCTAGTTTTCAATTTGGTCCAAATCAGGATCCAAAATTATCATATTAAGTATTGTGCAATAGCAAAAAATTTTCAATTGGACAGTATTCAGCAATAGCAAGAAATCTTCAATTGCACAGTATTGTGCAATAGCAAGAAATTTTCAATTGCACAGTATTGCTAAATAGCAAGAAATTTTCAATTGCACAGTATTGCTTAATAGCAAGAAATTTTCAATTGCACAATATTGTGCAATAGCAAATATTTTCAATTGCACAGTATTGCGCAATAGCAAGAAATATCTAATTGCACAATAGTGTGCAATAGCAAGAAATTTTCATATTTTTTCAATTGGAGTTATCTTTCTTTGTCCAGAATAGTAGTTGAATCAACTTAAATTATAGCTTTATACAATATACAATGTATATTCACTTTTACTACCAACTGATAAATTAAAACAATCTTTACCATTCAGTGATAACAAGCACTTTTTTACATTTTAATATGTATTTAAATGAGTAGTTATTGTTGCAAACTCCATTAGAAGTTTGAATTGAGATCACTTTTGGAATAAGGGAAAGGGGGATGTGAAAAAATGGGGTTTTTTTTTCATTTCAGATTTCATAAATAAAAAAAAATGCCTTCAAACATTTTTTTTGAGAGGATTAATATTCAACAGCATAGTGAATTGCTCAAAGGCAAAAAAAAATTAAGTTCATTAGACCACATTCATTATGTGTCAGAAACCTATGCTGTGTCAACTATTTAATCACAATCTAAATTTAGAGCTGAATCCAGCTTGAATGTTGTGTCCATACTTGCCCCAACCGTTCAGGGTTCAACCTATGTGGTCGTATAAAGCTGCGCCCTGCGGAGCATCTGGTTTAACTTTGTATGTTATACAATCATAAATTGCTAAATTCCTTCATTGATTCACATATTTGGTTTCTCTGTACCTAGAAAACTTATTTCATACGGAATAACATATTATCCTAAGTTTCCTGATGATATTGGTAACCGAACCCGGCAAAGATACGATCCGGGTAAAAAGATCACCTATTTTATAAACGTATATTAAAATCATACTAAATATAACAAATATGTTCTTTCATGATACTAAATGATACTACAATCTGTCGATATCTTTAATTTGGCATTGCACAAAATCGTGTTTTTCTCTGACTATTAATGATGTCTTTACACTAAATTCGTTGGATGTGTATTGATTGGTATTTACGTTGCTTAAGATGCATGATTTATATACAAGTTGTTATTGGCTTTGAACCAGCTGTCAGTAGATGAGAGTTCTCTCAGATCAGTACTAAGTGCTTTTGATGTAAGGGACGAGGGATGGATATATACACATCCATCTCATGTTTGTGGGTTCTTTTTTTTACCGATCTTGATTTTTAGTTTGTTCGTATGCTGTGGTCTTGCAAAAGTGCATGAGGTTAGAGGAGTGTTTAGTGTTCACAAACATGTTTAACCCCGCCACATGCTGTATATGCCTGTCCCAAATTTGGAGCCTGTAGGTCAGTGGTTGTCATATTTGTTTTTGGTTAATAATTTAGTTGTAAATCAGGCCGTTTGTTTTCTCAATTGAATTGTTTAATATTTAGCATGTATGGACAGACTCTACGGTGCGGGTGTTTCTCTTTCTCTAAAAACGTACTGTTGCCTAGTATTGCTTACATCCCCATCATTTGAACAGTTGTTTAAATTTCATTCTTAATGATGAGTCTTATTTAGACTTAAATCTCGTATTGCGTACAAAATTATCCGCTTGGTATTTTAAGATATTTTTCGCAATCGTAAGTCAGCATGTAAGTTGTTTTTAATTTGATATCATGCAGCCGTGGTTTGGTCGTTGATAAGCAGACATTTTCACAAAAGCAATTTTCAATTTGATTATAAAGCGTCAATTTTTCTTAGTCTTAAATGTGTTTTTGGAATTTTATGAATACTTTCCGTTAATTTTTTTTATTATCATTAGGTAAATGTCAAGAATACATTTTTAAAAGTATTATATCATTTTCAGTCTCTTCCAAATGGGTGCAATATCATCCTCTACACGGAGTATTGAACAAGACCATAAAGATATCCAAAGCATGTTCTTGGCAGCTAAAATGGGAAAGTGGCCAGACGTTTGGCGAATTCTAGGGACCCCAGGCCGACCACTGAAACCGTACCTCATAAATATAATACCTGAAGATAGACGATGGGGTTTACTACAACAGGCTGTTTGGTGGAACAATTCCTCTGCAATCAAGACACTCATACAGTTTCAAACATGTGACAAAGATTTAAAGGCAAAAGATGGCATTTCCGAAAAAGGGCCAACCGGTGGACATACGGCACAACAAATAGCTGAACTTTTTGGATATTTAGAGGTTTCGAATATTATTAAGAACCACATACCTTCTCAACGTGAAGAGAATATCGATACATACTACGATGGTAATAGTTCTATCGAAAATGAAGAATATGGTCTATTCAGAATTACATTGGCGGCGTACAAAAATGCTTTCCATCCGTCTCATGTCGACAAAACAAAACAACTGTCAGTGTTATTGAATGACGTTTTTAAGCATGTCGATACAGGTAACAACTGGATGGTTGTTAGGGATAAAGTTGCCCAGGCACTTTTTTCAAGCTGCGAGGAAGCAAGCAAAGTAGTCAGTCAGTGTACCACCAAATCGGATTTTTACAAAAGGATCGTTAATGTATATACTGACGAAACAACACAATTATATACGAACATGAACACAGCATTGAGGCGACAACGGGATACAGGATTTAAACCTACAGCAAATGATCTAGCACTAGGACCATATATACTGATGTTTCATCTACTTCTGTTTTGTTGGAGAGATTTGGTAAGAGAAAAAACAAAAACATATCGCAAAATGAAAATATCTGCCAGTGATCTAGAAAAGTACCAACCAGGAACAAAGTTTACGTGATTATCCTTTATTTCATCCTCTGTTCAACGGAAATGTGCTCAGATATTTCCATCGTGCGCACCAAGCGGCGACTTGAAAGTACATTTCGTTATTGACAACTCAACTGATTCGCAGTGGCAACCGCTTAACATTGAGGATTATGCCTGCTACACCGAAAAGGAAAGAGTTTACCCAGCAGGAGCACAATTCTTGATCAAAAGACGTTCAACTAAAGATGGAGTACCGACAATTCACTTGAAACTTTTAGCATGCTTAGGAAGCGAATAGAATATGATTATTAGACTATTACTATTTGTCTGAATTATGATTTTTAATACCTCAGTTTCTTTCATAGGTTCGAACCTTTATGATTAGTTGAAAGTTTATGTCAAGGCGTACAAAGTTATAAGACTATTATCTTTCATGTGTTTTTATGTTTACATTTTAAAATGGATGCGTGAATAGAAATATGTTTGTTATAGATACTTAAAACACAATGCAATCATCAATGGATATATTTGTCTATGTCCTACTCTTTAGATGGCAAAACTGTTGTTGATATTCTGGGGAGGAGGGTTCTCAACACAAAGAAACAATAATTTAGGAGAAACTATTATCATCTTTTGGGGCAATGAAGCATGATTACTTCTTTTCTTTTACATACGAAACGGTTCCATACATTATACATTGTTATAAACATGAAAAAGTTAACTTTGTTAAACCAGAACATGCAGAATGGTATGAAATCCTACAACAAATGCGTAGCAAATATTAAATTAAAGATTAAAAGGTATGAGCATGAATTGACAAATAGTGTTGTGAATTTATATATCGTGTTGTGATTTTATTATTATGAGTGTACATTGCTTGTGAGTATATAATTGAGATATTAAATAAACGTTTATTTTAATCTCCAATGAATAGCCTGTTTATTTATTTAAGTCGTTATAGAGCTTGAACTACAACGTTAAGTAAAAATATTAAAACAAATTAAAAAGATGTGGTATGATTGCAAATAGGACAACTCTCATTTAGCGACAATGAGGTAAAAGATCACTACTGTAGGTCACAATAACGCCTTGACCATTTGGAAAACCCATACCTGTAACCACATAGTTATAAACCAAAGGCCTTGAAATGCAAAAGTGAAACAGTTCAAACTTATTGTGTACAAAACAATAAACGGAAACCAAATATGATATATAGCAACAAAAGAAAACCACTGAGTAACAGGACCCAAACAAGTGTGTAAAAAATATTTATACAGTACACACAGAGAGGATGTAATCTCATACTCCCAACACTGATTCTGGTGTAACACAGTGTCACACTGTGAAACACAGATTTCCCTCCCAAAAAACACCAAGTAATTACTCCCATCTATGAGGGTTTTATGACCTGTTGATTGCAGGTAAAAGTAATAAAAATCAACAAAGCATGACTGCATGGTCTGACAGTGACACATAATTACATGTCAACTATTCTCTCACTTCTTCCTATTTCAATCATTTCCTATTTAGTTTTATTTTCGAAAGCTATTAAAAAAAGTTTAATGAAATGATTTTTAAAAAATATATACAAAAAGTATTTTTAGATTGGAAAATTATTTACATTCTTACATAATCTCATAATTAAGAATGGCAACTTGATATTAACAATAAGTTGTATTTATAGTCAGTTTAAACATATAGATATTAATATATACATGGTTTTAAAAAAATAGTAATGATACAAAAAAATGAATATAATAAAAAAATGTAAATTTATTTCATACATATTATATTTATATAATCTTCATTTATTATTTAAATATAAAAATAAAATTTAATAAATTCAATTGAAATATATGTCTTTATTTTCTATTAATTACACTCCACTTACAGGTGATATTGTGTTTGTTTTAATTATGTTTCTTAGGTATGAAAAACCAACACTGTCAGAACAAATGCTGAATATTTTTAATAAATAAAGTTGTGTGCAGGATTCTTTAATAAAATCAGATTATAATATATCTCTGATTAAATTTAACAAATCTCACACTTTTCATCATTTTTGTGACTGTCATTTAATGACAGGAAACATAAGAAATGTTTATTGTAGTCAACAACTAGTGGCACACTTCAAAGGTAAACATAGCAATAAAAATCATGGTGTTGGGAGAAACCACACCAAGGTAATAAACAGTAAAGGAGTTTTAGGGAGGAATTAATCAAAGTTTCTCCCAATTTCCTCCAAGATTTAGAGAGTGTTGCTGGAGTTTCCTGGTGTGACACCAAGTTTTTACACAGTGTAGGGAGTATGAGATTACATCCTCTCTCTGTGTACTGTATGCTATATTTTCAATTTTTAAAACGGGTCTGAAATTTCAGACAAGCAATTGAAGAATGTTGATACCCATGTATAATATGCTTCTCTGTATGTAGTTGATTAAGAATTCTAGTTGAAAATATATGAAAAGTAATTTTCGAGTTTGACTGCTGTGCGTGGTCTACTTTGATATGCAGGTCATTTTATACACATATTAAATCGGCGAATTTCAAAAACAAAATGTATATTCGAACGCCATATGATCATGATGATGGGACTGAGAGTTTGTTACTGCTGACCTACCCGGAGATGGCAATGGGAAGTCTTAAATTCTCACATTCGTCAGTGATTCTAGTTTCATCTGTGTAGGATAGCAGTTTCTCGTTTCTCGTTTCTCGTTTTTCATATATATTAGACAGTTGGTTTTCTTGTTTGTATTGTTATAAAATTGTCATTGTGTGGCCTTTTAAGCTTTTTTTCGGTGGTAGCAAATGGTCAGTGGTCAGCTAAAAAGAAGTACAGGGATATTTATTTAAAATTGCAATATACTAGTAAGCGGGAGGTTTGTCTTGCCATAAAACCAGGTTTAACCCACCATTGTTTTATTAACTTGTTTTCTACTTAGTCTGGAATATGGCAGTTGTCTCTTAATTTCTCAAAGAAATCGACATAGTTGAAAGGCGGACCGCGAAGAGGACCCAAAAATGAACTGGTTTGGAAACAGAAATATTCGTATTACCGCTTGCTCAACATTAATGAATGGACGCTGTTTGGTAGCTGCTAGCTGCACATTCCCAAATCAAGAACCGATTTTTCGTTCAAAAATCAGGTAAAAAAAGCATTGAAAATTTGAGTAGAATTGATGACAATGAATTTGAGATCTAATGCCCCTGTAATTTGTTTATAGTGTTTTTACATACTCTCTAAGTAACTTATTGATTCTTGAACGGACAATATATCTTGACCTCGAGTCTCGATTCGATTTTTTGACTTGTCCCATTGACCTATAGTCACAACTATAATCGTATTGAAATGGACCATAGAAACTAATCAATTGGGACATTTGAATATCCAAAACAATTATATAAACTTCAAAAACATAAACATGTGCATCTTGTATGGGAATCAAGGATGTCACATTACTTGATACAAACACTAATATGTAATATCAACAAATAGTTATCAAAAGTACCAGGATTATAATTTAGAACGCCAGACACGTGTTTCGTCTACATAAGACTCATCAGTGACGCTCATATCAAAATATTTATAAAGCCAAACAAGTACAAAGTTGAAGAGCATTGAGGATCCAAAATTCCAAAAGGTTGTGCCAAATACGGCTAAGGTAATCTATGCCTGGGAAAATCCTTAGTTTTTCGAAAAATTCAAACTTTTGTAAACAGGAAATTTATAACCAGTTGCTCCGCAGGGCGCAGCTTTATAGGACCGCAGAGGTCAAACCCTGAACAGTTGGGGCAAGTATGGACACAACATTTAAGCTTGATACAGCTCTGAATTTGGATTGTGATTAAATAGTTGACACAACATAGGTTTCTGACACAGAATGAATGTGGTCTAAGAACTTAAACTTAAAAACTTAAAAAATTTTAATTGGACATTTACCTTATTATGGTTTAATTTTCAAAATCTAAATACATGGTTAGATTCAGCATATCATAAAACCCCAAGAATTCAATTTTCGATGAAATCAAATAATGTTCAATTTTAGACCCTTTAGACCTCAATGTGGACCAATTTGATATCTGGACCCAAATATTAAAAATCTAAATACATGGTTAATTCAGCATATTGAAGAACCCCATCTTTTCAATTTTTGTTGAAATTAAGCAAAGTTTAATTTTTGACCCATTGGACCTTAATGTAGACCAATTTGAAAACGGGACAATACTGTGCAATTGAATATTTCTTGCTTTTGCCCAAAACTGTGCAATTTAAAATTTCTAGGTATTGCGCAATATTGTGCAATTAGATATTTCTTGCTATTGTCCAATACTGTGCAATATTATAATCAATCCAAACCTTCCTTTTGTGGTCATAAACCTTGTGTTAAAATTTCATAGATTTCTAAAGTTATTGTGCGAAAACCAAGAAAAATGCTTATTAGGGCCCTTTTTGGCCCCTTATTCCTAAATTGCTGGGACTAAAACACCCAAAATCAATACTTACCTTCCTTTTATTGTCATAAACCTTGTGTTTAAATTTGATAGATTTGTATTTACTTTTACTAAAGTTAGAGTGCGAAAACCAAATGTCTTCAGACAACGACGACAACGATTTCACTTTTATATGAAATCTCTAATTTTTTTCTTGAATGGACACATTGATTGTCTGAGCCCAGCAAATGTTCAAGTGAAATTCCTTTATTACCCACATTAGATCTAATACATAATTTCTATCTTATATATTTTCCTACCTTTTTTATGGTAGCCAATAAGTAATGGTCTCTCCCGTGATTGCAAGCTGTGCATTGTCCTGAAGATGGTCTATTACCAATTGCTGCAACAACAAATTATTCCTAGATAACTTGAGGAAAATGTTTTAGAAAATGGTTTTTCTAATAAATATTTAAAATTTCTCATCTTAGTACAAAAAAAGTGACAAACTCTAAATAAACGTAGTTTGTGGTATCAGGCTACCTTTATTACAAAAACACAGTTTCCTCGCTGAAAAAATTTGCAAAATTATCTCCCTTTTAAATAATATAATCTCTATCAAAAGACCAGATCTGTCAACAGTAAAGTTAATGCTCTAAAGGTTTATAATTTAAGTATAACAATAATTAATGAAACAGCAACCTGACAACTTATAAAATCACAAAAGAAATGTATGTGTATAGTATATTCAATACATTATTGTTTATATCATATTTTGTAATGCAAACATTTTTCTACAGTGGGACAAGAAGAAAGTGACATTACAAAATATATGTATGTAATAGAAGTGACCTTTATAGCAGGTTTCACTGTATGTAATAGAAGTGACCTTTATAGTAGGTTTTATTGTATGTAATAGAAGTGACCTTTATTATGTTTTTAGCAGGTTAGACAATGTTATAGAATTGATCATTATAGCAGGTTTCACTGTATGGAATAGATGTGATCTGTATAGCAAGCTTACCTGTATGTTAAGAAGTAACCTTTATAGCAGATTTTAAGGTATGTTATAGAAGTGACCTTTATAGCAGATTTTAAGGTATGTTATAGAAGTGACCTTTATTGAAGGTTTGACTGTACATTTTGCTGTATGTAATAGAAGTGACCTTTATAGCAGATTTTAAGGTATGATATAGAAATGACCTTTTAATATAGCAGATTTGACTGTATGTATTAGAAGTGACCTTTACAGCAAATGTTTCAGGTATATTAAAGAAGTGACCTTAATAGAAAGTTTGACTGTATGAAACAGAAGTGACCTTTGTTGCAGATTTTAAGGTATATTATAAAAGTGACCATTATAGAAGGTTTAACTGTATGTAATAGGTGTGACCTTTAAAGCAGGATTTACTGCATGTAATAGATGTGACCTTTATCATGCTTATAGCAGATGACCTTCATGTAGATTTGATTATTTTGTAGAAGTGACCTTAATAGCTGGTTTCACTGTATGAAATAGAAGTGATCCTTATAAGAGGTTTCACTATATGTTATAGAAGTGACCTTTTATAGCAGGTTTCACTGTATGTATAGAAGTGACTTTTATAGCAGGTTTCACTGTATGTTATAGAAGTGACTTTTAAAGAAGTTTTCACTGTATGTTATAGAAGTGACCTTTATAGCAGGTTTCACTGTATCTAGATTTCTGTTTTTTTTAGATTGCTTACCTTTGCCTCTCTGAGTACACCCTTGGAATCAATCAGGTCTTTAGGGATACCTTTCTTAGATAGAAGCAAGTCTTCCAACCATTCATTACTTTTTTTCAATCCTTTTATCTCCCACTTGGTTAGATGAACATTCTTACGTTCTCCTCGAACGTCTGATTTCAATGGATCCTGAGAAACTATTTGAATCCTCATTCATTTTCAATTTGCTTGCTTTGGAATTTATTTCTTTTGATACATTTGAAAAATCAATATCACCATGGTGACAAGCAATATCATCTGATCTCTCGTATATTTCAGTGTCTGCGGAACTACAACTATCAGATGTAGATTTATGTGGTGATTGTTTCATCTTCGTTGCTGATTTTTCATCATCAGCAGAAGGAGATTTTTTCACACTTTGGTGGTCGATTCTAGTGAATTCTATTTTAACTTTTTGAAATATTTGAAGTTCCAATTATTGGAGAATTTTTTGATTCCATTTCTCCATTTACTTGTGAACATCTTGATGAGGGTCTAGATTCATCTTGACAATCTGGTTTCTCGTCCTCCTTATTCTCAGACGGAAGTTCAATGCACTGCTTCCCTGTCAGACAACATAAGTATTGAGTCGAAACATACCATGCTATTTCGGCATAAAATGGATACCGAAAATTATGAGGTACCTGTAAATAGAAATAAATCTGTCAAAATCAGAATCACAGATATGTTCTCCAAAATGGTTAAAATGCAAAGTACAAAATTACAAATTCATGTGTTCTAATTTTTGGCATTTGAATCATGTCATGATATGCAAATGATATTATTTTGTATTGATAATTCCAGCATATGTAAATAATAAAGAAATCTTTCCATAAATTAAGTATGTAACAATCATTCTCAATAATTGATTTTTATCTATCATCATTGATCATCCTAACCTAAACTTGAAATAACTACAGGATCCAAGGTGCTCACTCTCATTTTATTTCGCCAAAAAAGCATAAAAATAAGTTTTGTTTAAGAACATTTATAAATCAAAACAAGGAACATATGCAGCAAGTCTGGTTTCAAATTGTTTAGTGATTCTAGAAGAAATCTTTGAAAATCTAACTTATTAGCCTCCATTTTTTTTTCAGCTGAACCCAAAGTAACAACATTTGGTAAGTTCCTTCTAGGACAAGATTTGTTTTCAATTCACTGTATCTGCTTTTGTAAAGAAATAAAAGCAAACTGCCATTTCCCAGAGAGTTTCAATGTAAAATGGTGGCAATTTTGAATTTCAGATAAGGTAAAAATAGAATTAAAAAGGGAGTTAACTTTTAAGCAGTTATTGCTGAATTATCTGAAATTTTTACTGTTATTCTAATTAAAAGTATTGTGTAAAAAAGTTGATCAATGCTGACTATTGAACTCATCCAAGATCTTGTTGATTTAAATTTTGATATCAATTCCATAAAACATGGGATAATATAAATTGTTCAGAAGAAAATTATAAACAGCTGCACCATGAGAGTATGATACGCCCGTCACATTTTAAAAAAAAGATAAAAAAAAAAAAAAAAAAGTTCAATTAATTCTCAATGTCATACGTGTATTAGAAATTTATGAAAATCAAAAGGGAGCTTTCACCAATAGAGAAAAACAAATCATCAAGGTTTCATGAGAATTGCTGACAGCATTTTTGAGTTATTGTCGGAAACTGGAAAATCCCTCCTTTTTAAAGAATAAAACCTCATTACTCGTACACATCAAATCTAAAAGTTATAAAAATTCAGAAGGGTTCTGCGGAACCCAGTGTCTTGCCTCCTATGAATGTAAAAAAATTTTAAGAACTTAAACTGCAGACTGTATGTAATGGTAACTGGAAGAAAAACTGAGTCCATATATAAGTAAAATACAGAAAAACTGAGTCCATATATAAGAACATACAGAAAACAGGAAATATATTTTTACAAAATTTCCTGCTAGATACTAGTTTTTGATTTTGAACAAGCTTCTGTCCAAGTTTGGTAGAAATCCAGGGTAGTTTAAGAAAGTTATTTGAATCCATTTATAACTTAAATTCGGAAAAAAATGTTGAAGTCTCGACAAAAATCAAAAGGGAGCTCATGTCAATAGATCTTAACAATTCACCAAAATTTCTTTCAAGTTGGTGAAAGCATTCATGGGTTATTGTTGAAAAACTGGGAAAATCACCCTTTTTTATTGAATAAAACCCCACAAATCTAAAATTTACAAAAAATGAATTGGACCGTCTTTCTCAATCAAAATGAACAAACTCTTTTCGGTTGTTTTTTTTCAAAACAGAAATCCACTATGATTTTTTTTCTAAGAGAAATATCTTGAAATATCATGTCAATAGTTAAAGTGTTCTTGAGTTAATGTCTGACATGTTGACTATGGACAGACGGACAGTGGTATTCCATAATATGTCCTGTAAATGTAAAAAGTATTACCGTCTACTTACGACATGTGTTCTGTCCTCAATATCAGACACAGTTAACTGTGTCTCCATGTTGTAATTGTGAAGAAAATTATCTCCAAACACTAGAGAGTCTTCAGGAGTATAAACTCCATGAATCCAACCACAGAACAGGTAATATAGGTGATACTGACCTCCAGTTTATATTTATTTCATTCATACCATAATTAATACGTCAGTTAAATATTTTTATTTCTATAAATATGAAATTTTGACAAATGAGGGAGGAAAAAAATAATGTAAGTTTCAATATTAAAAAAATTACAAGATGAAGCATGTGCCTAACGTTTTTAATATTCATTAAAGTTCCAACATCTTGAAGGGCCCCAACATCTAAATGGTCTAGGTAGTGCATCTCATGGCACAGTGGTTTGTCATCAAATGACAGACACAAATCGGACTTTTCTATGATTGTTGTAAGTATTTGATATTGAGCAAACAATCAATCATTCAATCCTTGCCTAAGTACATGCCTTTCTTTGATATTGGACCGTCTTTCTCAATCAACATAAACAAACTCTTTTCGGTTGTTTTTTTTCAAAACAGAAATCCACTATGATTTTTTTTCTAAGAGAAATATCTTGACACAAATGATTATCAAACTCTTTCTTTCCTTTTACAAAATCTATATTCTTTTTCGTTAGCTCTATTGTCTTACTTAAAATAAAGTGTGTACCACTTAAACCATTAACCAAAATACACATATAGTTTCAGTTTCCATGATAACTACTTACCTGATGGTATGATGAAAGTGTACCCAGCATGCAATGTAATTCTTTCACATCCCTCAACCTTGTCTGCCAAGAAAATGTCACCTTGTTTCCCTGACAACACCCAGGTTAAGTAGATTTCCATGTTTTTTGGTGTTGGTGGAATTAACCAAAATACCTGAAAACAGAAACAATTTAAATCCACTTTCTATGTGCTGTATATTTTTTTTTATTTGTGGATATAACTGCTTTTTATTTCTTTTATTTCATTTCTGTACATGTGTGTTGCATATCAATAGTTCAAAATCAATGCAGTTATATTGTTGGCTTTTTTTCAGAACTACCTGTACCCTTTTTTATTGGGAAAATATGCGTCATTTTTATCAAATTGGGAAATTTATAATACACTATGAATTTAATTAATTCATTTATGTGTGCAGCATAAATGTGATGAAAATCTTCATATAAAAATCAAAGTGCTTTTGATTGCTATCATTTGACATTTTGAACTACATTGTATTTTATATTAAACTAAGCAATGGAACAAATTTAGACAAAAGTTTTTAACTAGAGTTATTTCCCTTTGTCAATAACGGTTAGATTCATTATTGCAACTTTGATATGAAATCTGTAATACAAGAAAAAGATGTTATGTTAAATATGATTATTTTAAAAAATTTACATCATTTCATATCTTTACTTTACTGCAACTCTGTTAGTAATGAAGGTTAAGATAAGGTCTGGAATAAAGGTTAATATAGCTGTGTCAATAGGGTTTTGAGTGCAATAGTGCATAGATTTATATATCTAGCACTTACTTTTTTCCCATGTAGTATATGATACCATACAGATGTACCACCAAAGTCTACATGGAAATCTGTATAACATCCCTTCACACTCATTAAACAATACCTTAAATCATGATAAAAAAATGTTAATACCGGTATATATAATACTGTACTTTAAATAAAGTTGAAGATGAGATACACTTTGTAACTGAATGTCCACTATATATTGATAACAGAAATGAGTTTTTTACTGAAATTTCTCTCTTTAGACAATTTTTCAAAGTTTTTATGGCTATTTACAAAAGAAAATTTAAATGTGTATAAATGTATAGGAAAGTATTTATCTAAAAATCTAGAGATACGGAGAAGTTCAAAAATAATAAACGCAAATTAGCCTTAAATATACATATATTGAGTGGTATATGATTTTAAGTGGTATATTTTAAAGATGTAAATTGTATTATCTGGTTCTGTCCTGGCCTTTTATAGCATTTTTAATAGTATTAAACAATGTTGTTTTCTTATATTATATGTCTCTAATTTATGTCTAATCTTACGTATTTCTTTGTAATTTCATGAAAGCTCTTTATAGGGCCCTTTAATTGGAAATAAAATATTCTTATTCTTATAATATAAAATGTTATCACAGACGTATGTCCCACCGTGTTATTTTAATATTGCAAATGTTAAAATTACAATACCATTGCAATACTCTAACATGTAAGTTTTGCGAATAATCAAAGTCGATAAACCATGACTGAAGGTACATGGCTACACAATCTCCATAGAAATGAAGATATGCCAATGCCAATACAACTGCATACCAAAAACCATTGATTTATCGTAAGCTTTTTCCTTTAACCAACCCTAAACACAAACTTGTTTACTATGTAAACGTTTCAGTCAATGAACAATGATGAGGGGTTGGGGCTATGTGATCCCCATGGAAATGATACTTGCAAATGCCAAAAATATGCATACCAAATATCATTCACTTAACATTAGCATTTCATTTTAAACTAATCTAATCACAAACTAATACATGAAAACTAAGCAAAAGATTCAAAGTCAATAGACCATGACTGAGAGGGCAGGGCCAAATAATAGCCATAGAACTAAGATGTTCTTATGCTTATGCAACTGTATACCAATCAGCATTGGCCTACCACTAATGGTTCCCCCTTGAACTGACCTAATCACAAACTTGTACATGTATTTTCACCTATAATGGTTTACTTTTATATACTGTGACTAGGATGGAGAGGTGTCTCATATGCACTCATTTCACATCTTCTTATATCTATGATGAAATATACTAAACTTTGAGGAAAATTCAAAATGTAATGTCCCAAATGATAATCTTTTTTGTAATGCTGGAAATCCCACTTCTCTTTTTGTCACTATAAATAACATTGTATTAATGGATTTACGGTAAAATGCAACACCACAGAGCAGCTAGTCTAGCCGTTCATCAGAACACTAGATGAATTAATGTCATATACTTAATTCTTGATAGTAGAAAAGCTGCCTCAAATTTAGTCCAAATAATTATGACGTCTGGCAAGGCTATTTTAATTTTTTTTCTGAAATGTGGGATTAAAAAATGTCAAAATCGAAAAAATACCCACAGCAGACAGCTTGATTATCTGGACTACCTCCAATTTAAACCTACTTTTGAACTTTTGGGTATTTCATCTTGTCAATTATGTTAGTGGATTCTGTCTGACAATCTTTGTAGTGTCTTGGTCATACTGTGTCCACCAAATCCACTTGTCTGACCTACAAAGAAATAATAAACAACTTTAGTTGATCCATGCATCAAGCAGTTTGATGTCATCTCACAGGCACTTGTCTCAGAATTTTTCCACCCTATATACCTTAATATAAGTTATAGATACGAATCGATATCATTTCTATACTACTAATTTCATCCAGATTTTATATCAAACTCTAGTCAACAATCTGTTCCTTTAAAGAAACATTACCATTTAAGAGTCCAGAATCAAAATTGATCGCCATAACGTTTTTCTTACAGGATTATAAGCAATTAATAATCGCTTGGTCATAGGGTTCATAATTCCAACTTCTTTGAATACTTTCTTTTATGAAAAAGTAGGATCAACCCTATAAATTGATCTTTTAGTTTGGAATGGGGAACCCTATAGGAATAATTTTTTTCTGAGACAAGTGCCTGTGTGTCATCTCCACTTGTCTGACCTACAAATACAAAGAAATAATAAACAACTTTAGTTGATCCATACATCAAGCAGTATGGTGTCATCTAACCAAATCAATGGTAGATCTAGTGTGGGGGGGGGGGGTTCCTGGAGTTGAACCCCCCTTTTTTGGACTATCAATGCATTTGAATGGGGGCATATAGTTGGAACCCCAACCCCTTTTTTTAAATGGCTGGATGTGCCCCTGAAGGAGCAAGACCCTTTACAATGACCATAAACTATAACACTTTTTTTTAATATAAAATCAATCCATACACCACATATAGTTTACCTAGTCATGTAACTTTAACCGTAATCACTGATATTTCAAGCAGTCACTGAATCTTGAAAATGAGGTCAAGGACAATAGAAAAATGAAGGACATAATCTTTGTAAAATACGGAATCTGCATACAATGTATAAAGCATCAAGGTCTTCTACATTCTAATTTATTTAGCTTTATACAAATAGTTTATGGCACCTCCCGATATTAATCCCTTGGCTTGCAGACTTGGGGTAATTGTAATTGTAATCGTTAATCAGCTGTAATTGATTACAATTTTTCAAGTAATCATTGTAATCATTAATCAGCCAAAAATCTGATTACATGTAATTTAATTTAATCAATTACTTTTCAAAATGCCCTGTAATCCTGAATACATTTTGATTACATTCTGATTACAATGAAAAAAATCTTGAACTGTGTTTATGGTCAATAAATGAACCTTTTTGTTCTTCTTATTTAATAGATATTTAACAAGTTAAGATAGTTTGGTTTACTTTATCAAGCATTGTTAATATTGTGATTATTGTAAACTTTGAATTGACAGGTAGGAAACCGTGTTTTTATTGCAATTTCCAATTGAGTATAGCTGTAGGACAATATATATGATAAAAGATTAATCAGACATGTGAAAATTTATCTAATTAGCACAAACTAAATTAAAAGTTGGACAAATATCTTGTTTAATATTTTATCAGCAAATTTTTGTATGTACTTGGACTGGACATGTAAATTGCATTGACTTATAGTACTTGTATTTTGTTTACAATTTGTTTAAACAATTCTATTAAATTATTTCATAATTTTTATCTGTCAACTTTATTTCATCCATATTTTAACTTCCAAAAACTGCACCTTGAAATACATATACAGTCTGGAAGAGGTCAGAAGACAAACAGCAAACTCTTTATAAAGCCATATTCAATTGAAGTCAAAATGATTCAGAGATCAATGATGATAAAGTGTAATGGGTGACACAATGTTCATGTATGTCTGTAGTAAACTTTTGTGGTTTATTAAATAGATGAAGTTTGAAGATATCATTTTAAAATATATAAAACAAAATTCTTTCTATAAAGAACTAACGTTATATATATTAAACGTTAATTCATTCTCTTCTTTAAAAATGTTTTTTTTTTAATTCATTGTAATCAGATGTAATCATGATTACTTTGCCAATGTAATCATTAATTTAATCAGACACTTTCAGAAATGAAGTAATCATTAATTTGATTTAATCGTACAAATGACAAAGTAATTGTAATTTAATCAATTACATTGAAAGTAATCGGACCCATCTCTGTTGGCTTGCATACAATGACTTTTGTCTCAGGCAGGGCAAATCCGATGACTTCAATTTTTTATACTGATTTTTTCTTTTTTTCTTTTTTTTTTTTTAATGCGTTGACAGATTGATTTAATTTTTTTTATTAGAAATAGTAAATAGAAATAGTAAGTAATGCCCCTGAGGTCATATGTTATCAGTCAGGGGAGTTACTTGTACAAGTGATTTTTAAAATCACTTTCTCAAGTGATTTTTTCAACAAAATAAGAGTTAATTCCCTTTCATTACTTTTTAAAAATCCCTTCTACCAGTGATTAGAAATATTTTTTAAAATCACTTATTCAAGTGATTATTTTTGTTTGGAAAAATTTCAATAAGAAACCAGGTTTATCACCCTCTTTCGGAGGACAACATCACAACAGGGGTCTTCTTGACATTAACTTAACTATTAAAAAAGGTAAAAATAAATAAAAACTAACTTGTAAGCCCTGAGTAAAATTTATTTTCTGAGCAAAAAATAGCATTAGCAGTAGTACATGAATTTCATGTTTTTCATAAAGCAGAGGTTTCAAACCACCAAAACTTAAAATATAAAAGAGCATTAATCAAATAATGTACAATTATAGCTGAGTTTGGCGGTAATATAAGCATTGTCTATAAGTTTCATAACATTTGGTTGAGGCAAATTTAAGTTAGAGAACAGAAACCAATTTTTGGACGTACAGACAACATGGACAAGGGTAAAACTTGATGCCCCTACACTACAGATGGGGCATAAAAAGGAACAATAAAAACAATAATAAACTGAAAATCCTATGACCAAAAACAAACACAAACATTTTTACATACATTTGTAGAAAACTAAACACCTGAGCAGTGATAAATAAGATTTTGCAGGT
Organism: Mytilus edulis; assembly: GCA_019925275.1. Taxonomy (NCBI): domain Eukaryota; kingdom Metazoa; phylum Mollusca; class Bivalvia; order Mytilida; family Mytilidae; genus Mytilus; species Mytilus edulis. The sequence continues at coordinate 69,233,689 of CM034360.1, forward strand.
CATAATTATAATTTGTAAATTGTAGTGAAGTAAATGGAATATAATCATTCATAGTATTGATCACTCATATAAATAAAATAAACACTTCAAAGGGTGTCTTTCATCAAATACATTTTGAAATCATGTAAATCACTGGTACAAATGATTTTAAATCACAGCACAGAGTGATTTCCATTCAATTAGAATGTAAATCACGTGTGCAAATGATTTAAAATCACTGTACAGAGTGAATTAAGATTGGTGTTTATTTCTTCAGTATTTTCAATTAACTTCTATGGTGAAAAACAGATATATTTTTTTTAATTCAAATTTTAAAAAAAATAACTATATTTATCAATCAAATCAAATGTTTGTAAATTGTATAATTTCAGAGAGCTGAAACAAAATTAGTGCATTACAGCAATTGAATCTTAATAAACAAGAGGCTCTTGAGTGCCTGAATCACCTACTTGTTATTTTTTGCTTAAATCGTTCTTCAATGATTATTTTTGCTTTTCAATATATATTAATAATGAGTGGCTTTAAACATACCATTTAAATGTTCTTTAACGAATTGGTGGCCATGTTTGTTGATGGATCAAAACTTCGGATACAATTTATGAACTAGATACCCTATTGACCAATCATTTAAAGTTTGAAGGTATTTGGCCCAGTAGTTTCAGAGGATAAGTTTTTGAAATAGTTTATGACGACAGACGCGAAGTGATGACATAAGTTCACATGAGGCCCTTCCGCACACTGGTAGAAGTGATTTCTGATTAGAAACCCCTCCCTGTTAGAATTAAATCCAGTATTAGAATATTAATCTTTATTTAATGACCAGGACTAATCATTGATTCAACTCTGTTACATATTTTAGTCTTTGTGAGGGTTGAAACAGAATGCAGAGGTCCTAAAAGTTGTCAAATTGTGCAGGCTTAGATCATTTCAATCTTTTTGTCAGAATATAGAATAACTGATATAGGAAGATGTGGTGTGAGTGCCAATGAGACAACTCTCCATCCAAATAACAATTTTAAAAAAAGCAAAACATTATAGGTCTATGTACGGCCTGCAACACGGAGCCTTGGCTGACACCATACAACAAGCTAAAAATAACTATTTCTACAAATTCAAATTCAGATAACGTTTTTGTTGTAATCTGGTTCAGCAAGGGGTCCTGACTGTCCAGCACAAGATCATTCATGAAGAAAAAAAATCAATCGGATCAAATCTATATTTTGTATGCCCCACCTACGATAGTAGAGGGGCATTTTGTTTTCTGGTCTGTGCGTCCGTCCGTCTGTTCGTCCCGCTTTAGGTTAAAGTTTTTGGTCAAGGTAGTTTTTTATGAAGCTGAAGTCCAATCAACTTAAAACTTAGTACACATGTTCCTTATGATATGATCTTTCTAATTTTAGAGCCAAATTAGACTGTTGACCCCAATTTCATAGTCCACTGAACATAGAAAATGAAAGTGCGAGTTTCAGGTTAAAGTTTTTGGTCGAGGTAGTTTTTGATAAAGTTGAATTCCAATCAACTTGAAACCTTAGTACACATGTTCCCTATTGTATGATCTTTCTAACTTTGATGCCATATTAGATTTTTTACCTAATTTTACGGTCCATTGAACATGGAAAATGATAGTCCGAGTGGGGCATCCGTGTACTTTGGACACATTCTTGTTTTAAAATATTTCATAGGGAAAAAACATAATAACTGCAAAACCTTTTATCAATTGAAAAAAAGGGAGAGTGTGCTATGCTTTCTTTTTTAAATTTTTTTTTGCTCACTGATTTTGAAAGGTCAGACAAACTAACAAATTAATGTTAGGCCAGGTCTATTACAAGTATTACAAAATGTAGCATAGACGTCAAGTTGGTTACTTATTCCTTATTCCTTATTCGTTACTTATTCCCTATTCCCTATTCGTTACCTATTCCCTATTCCCTATTCGTTACCTATTCGTTACTTATTCCCTATTCCCTATTCGTTACCTATTCGTTACTTATTCCCTATTCCCAATTCGTTACCTATTCGTTACTTATTCTCTATTCCCTATTCGTTACCTATTCCCTATTCCCTATTCGTTACCTATTGGTTACTTATTCTTTATTCCCTATTCGTTACCTATTCGTTACTTATTCTTTATTCCCTATTCGTTACCTATTCGTTACTTATTCTTTATTCCTTATTCGTTACCTATTCGTTACTTATTCCTTATTACCTATTCGTTACCTATTCGTTACCTATACGATTTTTGATATCCTTCCCCCTTTTTAATTAAAATTGAGAATGGAAATGGGGAATGTGTCAAAGAGACAACAACCCGCCCAAATAAAAAACAACAGCAGAGGGTCACCAACAGGTCTTCAATGTAGCGAGAAATACCCGCACCCGGAGGCGTCCTTCAGCTGGCCCCTAAACAAATATATACTAGTCCAGTGATAATGAACACCATACTAATTTCCAAATTGTACACAAGAAACTAAAATTAAAATAATACAAGACTAACAAAGGCCAGAGGCTCCTGACTTGGGACAGGCGCAAAAATGCGGCGGGGTTAAACATGTTTGTGAGAGCTCAACCCTCCCCCTATACCTCTAACCAATGTAGTAAAGTAAACGCATAACAATACGCACATTAAAATTCAGTTCAAGAGAAATCCGAGTCTGATGTCAGAAGATGTAACCAAAGAAAATAAACAAAATGACAATAATACATAAATAACAACAGACTACTAGCAGTTAACTGACATGCCAGCTCCAGACTTCAACTAAACTGACTGAAAGATTATGATTTCATCATATGAACATCAGGCACAATCCTTCCCGTTAGGGGTTTAGTATCATACCATCATAACATATATGAGAAGAACATAACCCGTGTCATGCCAACAACTGTTTTTAGAATAAATGTGTTTAGTTCCGATGCAAAGACCTTATCAGTGACTCAATATTAACGCCAAAATATGCAATCTTTAATGACTTGACAACAGTATCGTAATTTTATCCCTTCTTAATAAGTCTATTCAAAGGTTTTGTAAGTTTCTGAGGTGAATACTGACACCTTTGTGCTTTATAAAGAATATTACCATAAAAAATTGGATGTGAAATACCTGAACGTATTAGAAGTCTGCATGTTGAGCTATATTTACGAATGATGTCTTTATACCGATGATAAAATTTAGTAAATGTTTTGACTAGTTTGTGATATCGAAAACCCTGGTGTAATAATTTTTCAGTAATACATAAATTTCTCTCGTTAAAATCTAAAACATTGTTACATACACGAGCGAATCGTACAAGTTGAGATATATAAACACCGTAAGATGGTGACAAGGGAACGTCACCATCTAAAAACGGATAATTAACGATAGGAAATGAAAAATCATCCCTTTTATCATAAATTTTAGTATTCAGCTTTCCATTAGTGATATAGATATCAAGATCGAGAAAAGGGCAGTGGTCATTGTTAGTATTAGCTTTATTTAAAGTAAGTTCAACAGGATAACAATTGTTTATACTCTTATCTCTGGTTATAGTTCTAAATTTGTTGAGGTAAAATGACCTTTTTATGACCTATTTATATGTGTTTGTGCTCAACCGATCCTGTTGCTTTATGTTCGATACTTATTTGATTCTTATATGATTTTTATACGTTCTACCTTTTAAATGTTTCATATTCGTATGTTTGGAGATCTGGTTCTTGGTTCGAAGAGGTGAAATCACCTTTTAGCGCTTGTATAAAAAAGAAAATGTGGTATGATCGCCAATGCGACAACTCCCCACAATAGACCAAAATGAAACAGAAATTAACAACTTTAGGTCACGAAACGGCCTTCAACAATAAGCAAAGCCCATACCGCATGGTCAGCTATAAAACATGTTAGCGGGGTGTACATCGTTTCGGAGCTTGACTAATGCCTTGTTTATAACACGCGTATTATACGTTGCACCTTTTAGAAAATGATTTTCAATTGTGTTCTTGTCTCTGGCGGTAACTATGTGTTCTTAGAGATGAAATAACCCTATTAGCGCGTATGTACCCGTTCCAGCGATCGGTTTATACCCTGTTACTTATTCGTTCCTTAATCGCTTTTAATACGCGTGGTTTACGTTGCACCTTTTAAAAAAAGGATTTAAATTGTTTTCTTGTTTCTAGTGGTAGATTTCGTGTCTAAGAGGTGATATAACCCTATCAGCGATTATCTAGCAGTTTCAGCGCTCGACTGATACCCTGTTACTTAGTCGTTTCTTATTCGCGAATAATACGTGTGCTATACGTTGCACATTTAAAAAAAAAGAATTTTAATTGTTTTCTTGTCACTAGTGGTAAATTTGGGTTCTAAGGGGGGATTTAACCCTATAAGCGCGTATGTACCCGTTTCATCGCTCGACTGTTACCCTGTTACTTATTCGTTTCTTATTCGCGTCTCATACGTTTGTTATACGTTGCACCTTTCAGAAAATGATTTATAATTGTTTTCTAGTCTCTGGTGGTAGATTTCGTTTCTTAGAGGTGATATAACCCTATCAGCGCTTATGTAGCAGTTTCAGCGCTCGACTGATACCCTGTTACTTAGTCGTTCCCTATTCGCGAATAATACGTGTGTTTTACGTTGCACATTCTTTAAAAAATGAATTTTAATTGTTTTCTTGTCAAAGGTGGTAAATTTGTGTTTTTAGAGGGGAAAAAACCCTATTAGTGCCTATGTACCCGTTTCGGCGCTACACTGTTATCCTGTTACTTATTCGTTCCTTATTCGCTTATAAAACGTGTGTTATACGTTCCAATTTTAAAAAGAAATATATTTTCGTGTCTCTGGTGGTTACTGCCGGTTCGTAGAGGTAAAATAACCCTAATAGAACATATGTACCCGTTTCAGCGCTCGACTGATACCCTGTTACTTATTCGTTCCTTATTCGATTTTAATACGCGTGGTATACGTTGCACCTTGAAATAAATTGATTATTGATTGCTTTCATGTCTCTGGCGGTAATTATGTATTCTCTGAATTGAAAAAAACCTATAAACGCATATGAACCCGTTTCACCGCTACACTGATACCCTGTTACTTATTCGTTCCTTATTCGCTTTTAATACGCGTGGTGTATGTTGCACCTTGAAATAAATGGATTATCGGCTGTTTTCATGTCTCTGGCGGTAATTATGTATTCTCTGAATTGAAAAAAACCTATTAGCACATAGGTACCCGTTTCAGCGCTCGACTGATACCCTGTTACTTATTCGTTCCTTATTCGCTTATGAAACGTGTGTTATGTGTTGGACTTTAAAAAAGAAATATTTTTGTGTCTCTGGTGGTAACTGTTGGTTCTTCTTACAGGTTTAATAACCCTAATAGAACATATGTATCCGTTTCAGCGCTCGACTGATACCCTGTTACTTATTCATTCCTTATTTGCTTTTAATACGCGTGGTATACGTTTCACCTTAAAATAAATCAATTATCAATTGTTTTCATGTCTCTGGTGGTAATTATGTGTTCTCTGATGTGAAACAAAACTATTAGCGCATATGTACCCGTTTCGCGCTACACTGATATCCTGTTACTTATTCGTTCCTTATTTACTTATAAAACGTGTGTTATGGGTTGCACATTTAAAAAAAATATGTTTTTTTGTGTCTCTGGTGGTTACTTTCGGTTCTCAGAGGTGAAATAACCCTAATAGAACATATGTTCCCGTTTCAGCGCTCGACTGATACCCTGTTACTTATTCGTTCCTTATTCGATTTTATTACGCGTGGTATACGTTGCACCTTGAAATAAATCGATTTTCAATTGTGTTCATGTCGCTAATAATACGTTTGTTATACGTTGCACCTTTTAGAAAAGGATTTTCAATTGTGTTCATGTCTCAGGTGGTAACAATGTGTTCTTAGAGATAATATGACCATATTAGCGCGTATGTTCCCGTTCCAGCGCTCAGATAATACTCTGTTACTTATTCATTCCTTAAATAACCCTAATAGAACATATGTACCCGTTTCAACGCTCGACTGATACCCTGTTACTTATGTGTTACTTATTCGCTTTTAATACGCGGGGTATATGTTGCACCTTGAAATAAATCGTTTTTCAATTGTGTTCATGTCTCTGTTGGTAACTACGTGTTCTTAGAGATGAAATAACCCTTTTAGCGAGTATGTACCCGTTCAAACGCTCGGATAATACCCTGTTACTTATTCGTTCCTTAATCGCTTTCAATTCGAATTGTATATGTTTCACCTTGAAATAAATCGTTTTTCAATTGTGTTCATGTCTCTGGTGGTAACAATGTGTTCTTAGAGATGAAATAACCCTATTAGCGCGTATGTTCCCGTTCCAGCGCTTAGATAATACCCTGTTACTTATTCGTTCCTTATTCGCTTTTAGTACGCGTGGTATACGTTGCACCTTGAAATAAATCGTTTTTCAATTGTGTTCATGTCTCTTGTGGTAACAATGTGTTCTTAGAGATGAAATAACCCTATTAGCGCGTATGTACCCGTTCCAGCGCTTGGTTAATACCCTGTTTCCTATTCGCTGATAATACGTGTGCTTTACGTTGCACCTTTTGAAAAAGAGATTTTCATTTGTTGTTTTTGTTTCTGGTGGTAATTTTAGGTTCTTAAAGGTAAAATAACCCTATTTGCGAGTTTGTTCCCGTTCCAGCACTCGGATAATAATATCTATTGCGCGCACCAAATCTTTTTTTCAAATGGTGCAACGTAAAGCACACGTATTTTAAGCGAATAAGGAACGAATAAGTAACAGGGTATCAGTCGAGCACTGAAACTCGTAAATACGCACTAATAGAGTTGTTTCACCTTTAAGAACACACAGTCACCACCAGAGACATGAACACAATTGAAAATCGATTTATTTCAAGGTGAAACATATACAACGCGAATTGAAAGCGATTAAGGAACGAATAAGTAACAGGGTATTATCCGAGCGTTTGAACGGGTACATACGCGCTAATAGGTTTATTTCATCTCTAAAAACACATAGTTACCAACAGAGACATGAACACAATTGAAAAACGATTTATTTCAAGGTGCAACGTATACCCCGCGTATTAAAAGCGAATAAGTAACACATAAGTAACAGGGTATTATCATAGCGCTGGAACGGGTACATATGCGCTAATAGGGTTATTTCATCATTAAGAACACATTGTTACCACCAGAGAATAAGTAACAGGGTATTATCCGATCGCTGGAACGGGAACATACGCGCTAATATGGTTATTTTATCTCTAAGAACACATTGTTACCACCAGAGACACGAACACAATTGAAAATCGATTTATTTCAAGGTGAAACGTATACCACGCGTATTAAAAGCGAATAAGGAACGAATAAGTAACAGGGTATCAGTCGAGCGTTGAAACGGGTACATATGTTCTATTAGGGTTATTTAACCTGTAAGAACAGACAGCTACCACCAGAGACACAAAAATATTTCTTTTTAAAGTGCAATACATAACACACGTTATCTAAGCGAATAAGTAACAGGGTATTATCTGAGCGCTGGAACGGGTACATCCCTAAGAACACATGGTTACCACCAGAGACATGAACACAATTGAAAAACGATTTATTTCAAGGTGCAACGTATACCCCGCGTATTAAAAGCGAATAAGTAACACATAGTAACAGGGTATTATCATAGTGCTGGAACGGGTACATACACGCTAATAAGATTATTTCATTTCTAAGAACACATTGTAACCACCAGAGACATGAACACAATTAAAAACCATTTTCGTTAAGGTTCAACGTATAACAAACTTATTATCAGCGAATAAGAAACAGGGTATTAACCAAGCGCTGGAACGGGTACATACGCGCTAATAGGGTTATTTCATCTCTAAGAACACATGGTTACCACCAGAGACATGAACACAATTGAAAAACGATTTATTTCAACGTATACCACGCGTATTAAAAGCGAATAAGGAACGAATAAGTAACAGGGTATTATCCGAGCGCTCGAACGGGTACATACGCGCTAATATGGTCATTTCGTCTCTAAGAAGTCATTGTTACCACCAGAACCATGAACACAATTGCAAATCCTTTTCTAAAAGGTGCAACGTATAACAAACGTATTATAAGCGAATAAAGAACGAATAAGTAACAGGGTATTATCCGAGCATTGGAACGGGTACATACGCGCTAAAAGGGTTATTTCATCTCTAAGAACACATTGTTACCACCAAAGACATGAACACAACTGAAAAACGATTTATTTCAAGTGCAACGTATACCACGCGTATAAAAAGCGAATAAGGAACGAATAAGTAACAGGGTATTATCCGGGCGCTGGAACGGGAACATACGCGCAAATATGGTCATTTTATCTTTAAGAACACATTGTTACCACCAGAGACATAAACACAATTGAAAATCCTTTTCTAAAAGGTGCAACGTATAACCAACGTATTATAAGCGAATAAGTAACGAATAAGTAATAGGGTATTATCCGAGCGCTGGAACGGGTACATAAGCGCTAATAGAGTTATTTCATCTCTTAGAACACATTTTTACCACCAGAGACATGAACACAATTTAAAAACGATTTATTTCAAGTGCAACGTATACCACGCGTATTAAAAGCGAATAAGGATCGAATAAGTAACAGGGTATTATCCGGGCGCTGGAACGGGAACATACGCGCTAATATGGTCATTTTATCTCTAAGAACACACTGTTAACACCAGAGACATAAACACAATTGAAAATCCTTTTGTAAAAGGTGCAACGTATAACAAACGTATTATAAGCGAATAAGTAACAGGGTATTATCCGTACGCTGGAACGGGAACATACGCACTAATATGGTCATTTTATCTCTAAGAACACATTGTTACCACCAGAGACATGAACACAATTGAAAATCGATATATTTCAAGGTGCAACGTATAACAAACGTATTAAAAGCGAATAAGGAACGAATAAGTAACAGGGTATCAGTCGAGCGCTGAAACGGGTACATATATGTTCTATTAAGGTTATTTCACCTCTAAGAACCGACTGTTACCACCAGAGACACAAAAATATTTCTTTTTTAAAGTGCAACGCATAACACACGTTTTATAAGGGAATAAGGAACGAATAGGTAACAGGGTATCAGTCGAGCGCTAAAACGGGAACATATGCGCTTTTAGGATTTTTTCAACTCAGAGAACACATAATTACCACCAGAGACATGAAAACAATCGATAATCCATTTATTTCAAGGTGCAACGTATACCCCGCGTATTAAAAGAGAATAAGGAAATAATAAGTAAAAGGGTATTATCCGAGCGCTGGAACGGTAAGTACGCGCTATTAGGGTTATTACATCTGTAAGAACATTATTACCACCAGAGACATGAACACAATTGAAAATCCTTTTCTAAATGGTGCAACGTACAACAAACGTATTATAAGCGATTAAGTAACACATAAGTAACAGGGTATTATCATAGTGCTGGAACGGGTACATACACGCTAATAAGATTATTTCATCTCTAAGAACACATTGTTACCACCAGAAACATGAACATAATTAAAAATCCTTTTCTTAAAGGTGCAACGAATAACAAATGTATTATCAGCGAATAAGTAACAGGTTATAACCAAGCAATGGAACCGGTACATACGGGCTATTAGGGTTATTTCATCTCTAAGAACACATTGTTACCACCAGCGACATGACACAATTGAAAAACGATATATTTCAAGTGCAACGTATACCACGCGTATTAAAAGCCAATAAGGAACGAATAAGTAACAGGGTATCAGTCGAACGCTGAAACGGGTACATATGTTCTATTAGGGTTATTTCACCTCTTAGAACCGACAGTTACCACCAGAGAAAAAAAAATCATTTTTAAAGTGCAACGCATAACACACGTTTTATAAGCGAATACGGAACGAATAAGTAACAGGGTATCAGTGTAGCGATGAAACGGAAACATATGCGCTTATAGGGTTTTTTTACAACTCAGAGAACACATTATTACCACCAGAGACATGAAAACAATTGATAATTGATTTATTTCAAGGTGAAACGTATACCACGCGTATTAAAAGCAAATAAGGAATGAATAAGTAACAGGGTATCAGTCGAGCGCTGAAACGGATACATATGTTCTATTAGGGTTATTTCACCTCTGAGAACCGACAGTAAGCACCAGAGACACGAAATATTTCTTTTTAAAATTGGAACGTATAGCACACGTTTTATAAGTGAATAAGGAACGAATAAGTGACAGGATAACAGTGTAGCTCTGAATCGGGTACATAGGCGCTAATAGGGTTTTTTCCCCTCTTAGAACACAAATTTACCACCAGTGACAAGAAAACAATTAAAATTCATTTTTTGAAGAATGTGCAACTTATAACACACGTATTATTAATCGCGAATAAGGAACGACTGAGTAACAGGGTATTAGTCGAGCGCTGAAACTGCTACATAAGCGCTGATAGGGTTATATCACCTCATAGAAACAAAATCTACCACCAGTGACAAGAAAACAATAAAAATTCATTTTTTTTAAATGTGCAACGTATAGCACACGTATTATTCGCGAATAAGGAACGACTAAGTAACAGGGTATCAGTCGAGCGCTGAAACTGCTACATAAGCGCTGATATGGTTATATCACCTCTTAGAACCGAAATCTACCACTAGAAATAAGAAAACAATTTAAATCCTTTTTTTAAAAGGTGCAACGTATACCACGGGTATTAAAAGCGAATAAGGAACGAATAAGTAACAGGGTATCAGTCGAGCGCTGAAACGGGTACATATGTTCTATTAGGGTTATTTCACCTCTAAGAAGAACCGGCAGTAACCACCAGAGACACGAAATATTTCTTTTTAAAATTGGAACGTATAACACACGTTTTATAAGTGAATAAGGAACGAATAAGTAACAGGATAACAGTGTAGCGCTGAAACGGGTACATAGGCGCTAATAGGGTTTTTTCCCCTCTTAGAACACATAGGTACATTGTACCACCAGAGACAAGAAAACAATTGAAAATCATTTTCTAAAAGGTGCAACGTATAACAAACGTATGAGACGAGAATAAGAAACGAATAAGTAACAGGGTAACAGTCGAGCGATGAAACGGGAACATACGCGCTTATAGGTTTAAATCACCCCTTAGAACCCAAATGTACCACCAGTGACAAGAAAACAATTGAAAATCATTTTTTTTTTTATGTGCAACGTATAACACACGTATTATACGCGAATAAGGAACGAATAAGTAACAGGGTATCAGTCGAGCGCTGAAACTGCTACATACGCGCTGATAGGGTTATATCACCACTTAGAAACGAAATCTACCACTAGAAAAAAAGAAAACAATTTAAATCCTTTTTTTTAAAGGTGCAACGTATACCACGCGTATTAAAATCGATTAAGGAACGAATAAGTAACAGGGTATAAACCGAGCGCTGGAACGGGTACATATGCGCTAATAGGGTTATTCCATCTCTAAGAACACATAGTTACCGCCAGAGACAAGAACACAATTGAAAATCATCTTCTAAAAAGTGCAACGTATAATACGCGTGTTATAAACAAGGCATTGGTCAAGCTCCGAAACGATGTACACCCCGCTAACATGTTTTATAGCTGACCATGCGGTAAGGGCTTTGCTTATTGTTGAAGGACGTATCGTGACCTATAGTTGTTAATTTCTGTGTCATTTTGGTCTATTGTGGGGAGTTGTCTCATTGGCGATCATACCACATCTTCATTTTTATACAAGCGCTAAACGGTGATTTCACCTCTTCGAACCAAGAACCAGATCTTCAAACATACGAATATAAAACATTTAAAAGGTAGAACGTATAAAAATCATATAAGAAACAAATAAGTATCGAACATAAAGCAACAGGATCGGTTGAGCACAAACACATATAAATAGGTCATAAAAAGGTCATTTTAACTCAACAAATTTAGAACTATAACCAGAGATAAGAATATAAACAATTAAAAAGGGGGAAGGATATCAAAAATCGAATAAGTAACGAATAAGGAATAAGTAATAAGTAACGAATATGTAACGAATAGGTAATAAGGAATAAGTAACGAATAAGGAATAAGTAACGAATAGGTAACGAATGGGGAATAAGGAATAAGTAACGAATAGGGAATAGGGAATAAGTAACGAATAGGTAACGAATAGGGAATAGGGAATAAGTAACGAATAGGGAATTAGTAACGAATAGGGAATAGGGAATAAGTAACGAATAGGTAACGAATAGGGAATAGGGAATAAGTAAGGAATAGGTAACGAATAGGAAATAGGGAATAAGTAACGAAAAAGGAATAAGTAACGAATAATTAAGGAATAAGTAACCAACTTGACGTCCATATATGTAGCTACATTGTACATTGTTGTACTACTTCATTTTTCAAATGTTTTTTTTTTCTTCAATATGCATGATGTGTCCTTTATTTCAAGAAATTTGAAAATAAGTGTAGCTTGAAAGATACTGGGTTTGTTTGGGGTTGGTTTTTTTTTTTTTTTGGGGGGGGGGGGGGTAGTATATATGTTTAGTTATAACAAATTTAACTAATGTTGTGAATCTTAAAATCTTAATCACTGTGTAGAGTGATCTTTTTTTTTTTACATGCATCACTTCAACCAGTGATTTTTTTTACTTTAGCTTCAAAATGCCACAGATCAACTTGATCATCATGATGATGTTGTACAAATGCTTTTTAAATGTATCGGGTTGGGGGGGGGGGGGTATTTGAGTGCACATAAAAGGTCTTTCTGACAATTATACCACAAAGCGTTGACGCCAGAAGAAGACGATATATACATGATGTATATAATAGAGCTTTTGAGCATATTTTGTGGTATTTGTGATTATTGTTACTCCTTGAATGTTTTAGTTGATAAGAAATATTTATAGCACACAAGGTATTTATAGCCAATTGACCTTGTCAGTGATCATGGTGATTATTACCAACTAATCCAAACACTTTTACAGTGATGATAATGACTTCTTCTTTCCCTGAATTCATTATGATTTATCTGGATAAATTAATGTATCATGGTTATAGGACTAACAAAACACTTTAATAGAAAAATAGCTAATATTTTGTCATCTTATTAAAAGGAAACAAAATACATCCAGATTCTTCAAAAGAATGTTTCCCTTTTTAGAAACAATTACGGATAACAAAACAAATTTCCTCTAATAGAAAATTTAAATCCCACTGATGTCATGGTTGTCATTCAAATGATAAAAAAATATTTTGAACTTTTATTATTTGGGTCAGATATTTTCTCTGTGGATTAAATATTTACTCAGTCTGATAAGTTGAATCAGGTATAGACATGTCCTAAATAACTTCCTGGTTGGTTGACATTGAACAAACGGTGAAAGAGAACTAAACTTTTGTCATAACAACAGCAACAGCAACAGGTATTTGGTTAAAATATTCGTTATTCTATTTAATGACTAGGTATAAAATGCAGAGTAATGTGTATGTAACCACGATTTGCATCAACAGCTGTCAAATTCTTCTAAGATATGGGGAGAAACCTCAGGAGAAACATCAGTTATCTAAATTTTAAGGAGGTGTTATTAAGCAGATTCTTGCATACTCTCCATATTTGACAAATCAGAATATTGACAAGTTGAAACAGAATGTGTTTTGCTTGATTATATAATAAGTATCTGAAACTAATCAGATGTCCGTATTTATTCTTGATGCGGTTAAACCACAGTCGTAAATGCATCAGTTATTTGTCAAACCAATTAAACTCTATTTATTCTGGTATTCCCACTGATGCCAGTGATAGATGCAATAAATCCAACTATTTGCAAAGACTTGACAAAATTCAATTTATCTTCTGGATAAAATATACTCTAAGGAGTCAAATGATTTTACCCGACTTTGATACATGTACTACAACTAACAACTTGCTATGTCTATTTATTTACTATCATACAGAATCAGTAAACTTATTTGTTTTTTGTTCAATTTTTACATAAATTAGACCCTAGTTTTCTCGTTTGAATTGTTTTAAATTGTCATTTCTGGGCCTTTTATAGCTGACTATGCGGTATGGGCTTTACTCATTGTTGAAGGCCATACGGTGAACTATAGTTGTTAATTTCTGTGTTATTTTGGTCTCTTGTGGAGAGTTGTCTCATTGGTAATCATCTAATTTTTTTTTATATAAGTTGAGTCTGGTATCAATTATTTTGAAACATATCCAGTGTTAGATCACCCAATCATGTTCATAATTTTAAACATCTATACTTCTTGAATATTGAGGTGCAGTTTGATAGCTAGTATGATGTTTAAACAGAGAATTAAAGGATTCAATGTTAAATATTAATAATGTAAAACAATGGCGTTGATTAAAAATAACACCACTCCCGTCCTATTATTTTCCACATTTGACCCCTAGTTTGAAAATTGACCCAGGTTCAAATTTTAGTTCAATTTTCTATATGTCACCAATAGTTTACATGGTATATGTCACATGAAGTTTTCAGTTGTAGTTAGAAAACCAGGATGGATTCAAATATAAATAGTTTGAAAGCATAGAAAACTGTGCACCTTACAATTGCATTCATGACTGAATCAGATGATAATACGAATACATAAAAATCTAGGCCAAAACACCCTAGTACTTCTTGACCTCAAGGTTTAAACACGTTTGCACACCCTGAAATATCTTATAAATTAAGCAGATGTGGTACGATATAATGAGACAATTAGCAATCAAAGTTGCCAGCTTTTTCTCAAAATTAAGTAATAATGAGGGGGTGAAGGTCAAGTGAACAGTGTCATACAGACATACCGTACAAACATTCCATTCAACAAATATAGTTGACCTATTGCTTAAATTACCTGGAAAAATAACAAAACTATGAAAAAAGCATTGAGCATTGAAAATGAGGTCCAGGTCATAAGCACTCTGCCAGACAGACATGTAGATCTAATAATTCCATACACCAAATATAGTTGACCAATTGCTTAAACTAACTGATAAACTGAAAAATAAACAAACCATGAAAACGAGGTTAAGATCATATAAACCCTGCTAGACATAGATTTACACTTAACAATTGTTGTATACACAAGATATTGTTTACCTACTGCTTATAGTATCTGATTAACTGAGAAAATAATGAAAACTGAAAATTGACCAATGATCCATGAAAATGAGGTTAAGGTCAGATGAACCCTGCCTGGCAGACAAGCAGAAATAAAAAAAAAAATCGTACACCAAATATATATGACCAATTGCTTAATATATCTGATAAACTGGGGGAAAAAACATGAAAAAAGTAACATTTACTACTGAACAATAAAAATGAGGTCAAGGTCATATGAAACCTGCCAGACATACATGTACACCTAACAATAATTCCATTGCTTGAAGTACACTAGAAAAAGACCAAACCGCAAAAACTAAACATTGTTCAAAAAACCATGAAATAAAGGTTAAGGTCAGATAAAACCAGTGTGTTAGACATTTTGCACATTACAATCTGTCTATATGCAAACTATATTTAACCTATTGCCTATAGTGTCCGAAAGTCGCATCACAAAAATTATGATATTTTTTCAAGCCATTACTGAACCATGAAAATGAGGTGAAGGGCAATGGACAAATGACAGACACTTTATAACTTATGGTATCTGCATACACGGTATGAAGCATCTATCTCTTCTACCATATGAAATATAAAGCTTTATACAACCAGATGCTCCACAGAGCGCAGCTTTATACGATCGCAGAGGTCAAACCCTGAACAGTTGGGGCAAGTATGGACACACCATTTAAGTTTGATACAGCTCTGAATTTAGATTGTGATTAAAAAGTTGACACAATATAGGTTTCTGACACAGAATGAATGTGTTCTAAGAACTTAAACTTAAAAACTTAAAAATTTTAAATTGGACATTTACCTATTGTGGTCCAATATCCAACATCTAAATACATGGTTAGATTCAGCATATCATAGAACCCCAAGAATTCAATTTTTGTTGAAATCGAACAAAGTTTAATATTTGACCCTTTGGAGTTAATGTAGACCAATTTGAAAACGGGACAATACTGTGCAATTGAAAATTTCTTGCTATTGCGCAATATTGTCCAATTAGATATTTCTTGCTATTGCACAATACTGGGCAATTGAAAATTTCTTGCTATAGCACAATACTGTGCAATTGAAGATTACTTGCTATTGCGGAATATTGTGCAATTGAAAATTTCTTGCTATTGCACAATACTTAATATAATAATTTTGGACCCCGATATGAACCAACTTGAAAACTGGGCCCATAATCAACCAGATGCTCTGCGGGGCGCAGCTTTATACAACCGCATAGGTCGAACCCTGAACGTTTTGGGCTAATATGGACAAAACATTCAAACTGGATACAGCTCTGAATTTGGATTGTGATTAAATAGTTGACACAGCATAGGTTTCTGACACAGAATGAATGTGGTCTAATGAACTAAAATGTTTTTGTTTGCTTTTGAGCAATTCACTATACTGTTGATTATTAATCCTTTGATATTTGAAGAAATTTTCTTTTTCATTTCTGAAATCAGAAATAAGAAAAATTGAACCCCACCAATTTTTTTCACCTCCCCCTTTCCCTTATTCAAAAAATGATCTCAATTTAAATTTCTAATGGCGTTTTCAACAAAAACGACTCATTTAAATACATCATAAAATATAAAATGTCATACAGTCATGATTTAAGTTGATTGGACTACTATTCTGGACAAAGAAAGATAACTCCAATGCAACATTTTATATTTGCAAATTTCCAATAAAGTTCATTAAACTAAAGTTTTTTGGCAAATTTCCAATGGAATTTATTAATAACAAAGGTTTTGGCAAATTTCCAATATACATAATTTAAGAGCAGTTTAGGTGAGCTATTAAAATGCGTTTCAATTACCAACCTTATACTGCTTTTAAATTATATTTTGTACTTAAGTAATTGTCCATTAACCTGGAATACTTTTTTCCTCTTTTTTTGCACCTTATTCCTTAATAATTTGAGCCATAACTCCCAAAGACAATTCTTACCATCCCTTTGTGGTATTCCAATATCCAAAATCTAAATACATGGTTAGATTCATCATATCAAAGAACCCCAAGAATTCAATTTTGATTTGACTGAAGAGACATGTATTGTCGAAATGCGCATCTGGTTCAGGAAAATTGGTACTGTTAATGTTATTGGACCCTGTAGACCTCAATGTGGACCAATTTGATAACCGGTTCTAAATATTAAAAATCTAAATACATGGTTAGATTCAGCATATTGAAGAACCCCATATATTGTTTTTTTGTTGAAATCAAACAAAGTTTAATTTTGGACCCCGATTTGGACCAACTTGCAAACTTGGCCCATAATAAAACAAAGTGCACACACTGAAATGTCTCGCCTTCTTTACTAATCATTGATATTATGTTGATAGTCCTAAGTATAAAGCTTGATTACAAATGTCACATAAACTTAACATTAACCAAGATAGCGAAACAAAGACCAATGAACCATGAAAATGAGGTCAAGGTCAGATGAACCATGCCAGGCAGACATGTACAGCTAACAAAGCTTCCATACAACACATATAGTTGACCTGTTACTTATAATTTAAGAAAAATAGACCAAAACACAAAAACTTAACACTGTGCAATGAACTGTGCAATTGAGGTCATGGTCAAATAAAACCTGCGGGACTGACATATAGATCATAATATATTTCCATATGCCAAATATAGTTGACCTTTGGCATATAATATTAGATAAAAAGACCAAAACTTAAAAACTTAACTTTGACAACTGAACCATGAAAATGAGGTCTAGGTCAGATGACATCTGCCCGCTAGACATGTACACCTTACAACCACTCCATACAACAAATATAGTAAACATATTGCATAAAGTATGAGAAAAACAGACCAAAACACAAAAACTTAACTTTAACCACTGAACCATGAAAATGAGGTCAAGGTCAGATGACACCTGCCAGTTGGACATGTACACCTTCCAGTCCTTCCATACACCAAATATACTAGCCCTATTACTTATAGTATCTGAGATATGGACTTGACCACCAAAACTTAACCTTGTTCACTGATCCATGAAATGAGGTCGAGGTCAAGTGGAAACTGTCTGACGGGCATGAGGACCTTGCAAGGTACGCACATACCAAATATAGTTATCCTATTGATTATAATAAGAGAGAATTCAACATTAGAAAAATTTTGAACTTTTTTTTTAAGTGGTCACTGAACCATGAAAATGAGGTCAAGGACATTGGACATGAGACTGACGGAAACTTCGTAACATGAGGCATCTATATACAAAGTATGAAGCATCCAGGTCTTTCACCTTCAAAAATATAAACCTTTTAAGAAGTGAGCTAACGCCGCCGCCGCCGCCGTAGCCGCCGGATACTATCCCTATGTCGAGCTTTCTGCAACAAAAGTTGCAGGCTCGACAAAAACTAAGTACATGTTTAGATTCAGCAAAACAAAGAACCCCAAGAATTCAATTTTTCTTAAAATCAAGCTTGATTTTGGACTCTTTCGACCTTAATGAAGACCAATTTGAAAACGGGACCATCAGTATATTGAAGAACCTTAATAGTTCAATTTTTGCTGAAATCAAACAAAGTTTAATTATGGACCCTTTTGGCCCCTAATTCGTTGGGACCAAACCTCCCAAAATTAATCCAAACCTTCCTTTTGTGGTCATAAACCTTGTGTTAAAATTTCATAGATTTCTATTAACTTATTCTAAAGTTATTGTGCGAAAACCATTTAAAATGCTTATTTGGGCCCTTTTTTGTCCCTAATTCCTTAACTGTTGGGACCAAAACCCCCTATATCAATACCAACCTTTTTTTTATGGTCATAAACCTTGTGTTTAAATTTCATAGATTTTTATTTACTTTTACTAAAGTTAGAGTGCAAAAACCAAATGTCTTCGGACGACGATGATGATGGCTAAGGACAACAACGATTAAGGACGACAACATCGACGCCAACGTGATACCAATATACAACCATAATTTTTTTAATTTTTGAGGTCGTATAAAAATGACCACATTATTGATATTCATGTCATCAAAAACTTGATCGAAATATATCCCCATCTATATTTTACAATGAAGAATCAAGGAGTATTTAAATATTAAATGGTAACATCACAAATAGCAGCTAATTTCTTTTTAACATCAGGTTCGTGAAGTGTACCAATGAGAAATAAAGTGACAGTAGAACTTATGATGTTCTATTTTTTTCTACCATAATCTATGGAGTTCCCTTTTTGAGAACTAAACCTTCATGTTTTTGTATGATTTATCAATGAGGAATGCCCTTGTAGAGACAAAAGGTTTTTTTTTACCAGTATGTTTTTAATGATCTAAAATAAAATAGGCTGCATCATATATAATAAATGATTGGAAAATGACAAGAAATTTTCTAGATGTTTTAAGGGTTTTAGCCACAATATCTTTGCAAGCTAGGAAGAGCATTTGTCATGTTTTGTTGAACTGTGACAAACTTTTAAAGGTCTGCTTGTAAGATTATCAACAATACATCTGGTCAGTGACATTGATAAAATTGAGAATGGAAATGGGGAATGTGCCAAAGAAACAACAACCCGACCATAGAAAAAAAACAACAGCAGAAGGTCACCAACAAGTCTTCAATGTAGCGAGAAATTCCCGCACCCAGAGGCGTCCTTCAGCTGGCCCCTAAACAAATATATACTAGTTCAGTGATAATGAACGCCATACTAATTTCCAAATTGTACACAAGAAACTAAAATTAAAATAATACAAGACTAACAAAGGCCAAAGGCTCCTGACTTGGGACAGGCGCAAAAATGGGGCGGGGTTAAACATGTTTGTGAGATCTCAACCCTCCCCCTATACCTCTACCCAATGTAGAAAAGTAAACGAACATGTACTCTTTGATAAAAAATTATTTGTCACACTTGTTATTTGTACTGCATTCCTGTCATGTAATGTTGCCATTTAGGATTGCCATAAAACATGAGGTTTGGCTAGTCACAAGACTAGGTTCAGCCTACCATTTTTCTTTATAACGTCCTGTACCAAGTCAGGAACGTGTCAGTTATAAATCTAATGAACTGTGACAAACTTCTAAAGGTCTGCTTGAAAGATTATCAACAAAACATCAACAAAACATCTGGTCAGTGACATTGAACATGGCCACATTGATAAAAAATATTTGTCACACTTGTAAGTGTTGTTGCATTTATTTGTACTGTATTCTTGTCATTTGATGTTGCCATTTTAGCATTGCCATTAAACACGAGGTTTGGCTGGTCATAAGACTAGGTTCAGCCTACCATTTTACTTATAATGTCATGTACCAAGTCAGGAATGTGTCAGTTATTAATATAATAGTTCGTTTTTATGTATGTTACATTGTCATTTGTTTTTGTTGCAGTTTAGCGCTTCTTTTGTTCTATTGTTTTCCTCTTATAGTTGATGTGTTCCTCAGTTTTAGTTTGTAACTCTGATTTGTTTTCTCTCACATTGATTTATGATTTTTGAACAGAGGTATACTACTGTGGCCTTTATTTGTGAAAATGACAAATAATAACATCAAAAATCACATAACCTCAGCGTTATCTGTCTGATTAGCGACCTCTTAAATTTTAGCAAAATTACAGTAAATGTTCAGTATGCTGTCAGAGGATTTGGTATAAACAAAGACAAATATTGTTGTTGAGAAAAGTAACAATCATCTATTTCAAGAGTTCTTAGTAATAAAGAGACAAACAAAGGTTGTTACAATTAATGTGTATTATTAAATTTTTCATTCTTATTCATTTGAAAATACAGTCATTTAAAAAGTTAAATATCTTGTCTAACTGACTAATCACATTGGTATTCATCAATACCATATTTAACAAACTACCCACACTATTATCAATGACGTATTTGTATATATATATTGTTATTTCCTCAAATGTTTACTAGTAGTCAACACATTTATGACTCATCACTTTATAAAAGCATCTGCAACAAATCTGTTTTAGCACCAAAATACTATTCAAAATAAGAAATTAGTACAAAGCCACTCATAATATATTTTTTCTGTGTTAATTTCATAAATATAACAGTTTTCCAGATGATTTGTAAGTATCAGCATACAAAGTCCTGGTCACGGCACCATATCTTAAGTCTATTACACCACAAGAATTCATTAAACTTTCAGGTTAAAAATTACAAAAGGTATTTCAAGCTGTGCTAGAATAAAGTTTACAAACAGGGTATAAAGACAGAATTGAATTATGCAAATCATAGAACCTTTATCAAAGGGGGATTTTAGGATTTTATTAAATAAACATTGCAATGTTATGTATCCCTCGTTTTTAAATACAAACATAAATTTATTTTAGTAAGCTATGTGTATTGATTGATCAGACACTTAAAATAGTTACTTATGCTTTGTTAGTGTTGTTATCAATATATTTACAAGATTTTTAACTTTTTTCTAAAGCACTCTATTAATCAGTTAAAATTTTAATTTGTAGAAGTCATTACTGTTGGTAAGTAGTACCATTGAAATACAAATTGAACCAACAGAAAATTATCAAGTACTTTAATACACATTTTCAACTTACAATTGAGTTTAATTACTTTGGATTCTATTATTATTCTTGAGATAACTATTATCGTGGATCTCATTGGTACAGGTGAACATCAGCCAAGTGCAAATTGTCTTATGCCTTTATGTCGAATTTTGTAAAAACCACAAAATCAAACATCCATGAAAAATACAATTTTCCTTTTCTCACAAAAATTGGTATTCACGAAATTAAAATAGTCCACAGTATTACAAGTATGATTGGAGTATCATCAGTAGTTCTTTGTTTATATAAAACATTTATTTCATGAACATCAGGGATTTGCACATCAAGCATTTTAACAGCTTATTTGATTTTCCATTTCTGTGAACAATTACAATTATCAAAGAGTCCACTCTGCAAAATTTTTGCTTTTTTTAAATCATGTTCCTTTAAATTTTGATAAACACACAGATATTAGGCTGAATCTGAGAATGAGCTTGGGGACTTCAGATAATAAGGCCTTAGGACAGTGAACAGTCAACTATTTCCTTGGTGTACTTTCTAACAATGCAAACGAAATTTAAACATTCGTTTTAACAGTAATAAATGCTGAGGATACAAAATATAAAGTATATTAATGGTTGCAATACCAAACAGTACAAATGTACTAAAAACAGAGATTTGGTTTGACTGTATAACTTAGGATAAAAGCAAAATACAGATATAAATCAGACACTTGAGGACAGGTAATGTGGCACTTATATTTGATCATATAACAAGTGGTATCTATTTACATGGCATATTGATGGAAGTTGTAGTATTGATATAAGAACTAGACTCAGCAGGGCCATACTTAAATCATAATCTGATTATAATGGAAACTTACAATCAACAATAAACAATTACATGTAACTTAACACTGTGTTATGATAAAAATAAAATGATACAGATTTCCCATTCAATTCACTCTAAATTACTTTTTTAAATTCTAAGCATTCGCTTTTGCAAATTTTACAATCATTCTTGGGCCTTATTCTATTGTGAAACAGTTAGCGAAACAAATTATTAAGTTTAAAGATGAATTATTTCCAACTTAAGTCATAACCTTTAATTTTCATGGATTTCAATTTTTTAAATTTTTTAACCAAATTTTAAATTGAGTCTATACCAATTATACCATGCGTATTAATCCAAACAATATCATAGAAAACAAAGAAATTTTATATCCAAGAATTAAAGAGCTGGTAATATTAAGTGGGTAAAGGCGTTGAAGAAATAAAATATACCTTTCACATGTTTAAGGATTCCCCATCCTTTAATTAATCATTTGTTATCATAACATCTAATATTGTATGAAAATTTTGACATTTGCAGCTTTTTGTAGGTCATTTAAGAATGTATGAAATGAAGGTACAGCAGTTATCTAATAATAAAGCAAAAATGGGGAATGATTTGTATAAACACTGCAGTTCTTCCTGAGGTAGAGGTTTTTTTTCTATTATGTCATCTTGGTAGGTAAACTAGGATTTATCTTATTCAGGTCCAAATTAATTTGATTATAGTCTATTGGAATTTTTTTTATGTAAATTTCAACAAGAGTGCACACGCTGAAATGTCTCGCCTTCTATACTAATCATTGATATTATGACTTTTTATGTTGATAGTCCTAAGTATAAAGCTTTATTACAACTGTCTCATAAACTTAACATTAACCAAGATAACTAAACAAAGACCAATGAACCATGAAAATGAGGTCAAGGTCAGATGAACCGTGCCAGGCAGACATGTACAGCTAACAATGCTTCTATACAACGTTACATATATAGTTGACCTATTACTTATAGTTTAAGAAAAATAGACCAAAACACAAAAACTTAACACTGTGCAATGAACCGTGAAAATGAGGTCACGGTCATAAGAAACCTGCGCTACTGACATAAAGATCATAAAATATTTCCATACACCAAATATAGTTGACCTATGGCATATAGTATTAGATAAAAAGACCAAAACTCAAAAACTCAACTTTGACCACTGAGCATGAAAATGAGGTCAAGGTCACATGACATCTGCCCGCTAGACATGTACACCTTACAATCATTCCATACAACAAATACAGTAGACCTATTGCATATAGTATGAAAAAAAACAGACCAAAACACAGAAATTTAACTATAACCACTGAACCATGAAAATGAGGTCAAGGTCACATGACATCTGCCCGCTAGACATGTACACCTTACAATCATTCCATACAACAAATATAGTCGACCTATTGCATATAGTATGAAAAAAACAGACCAAAACACAAAAATTTAACTATAACCACTGAACCATGAAAATGAGGTCAAGGTCAGATGACACCTGCCAGTTGGACATGTACACCTTACAGTCCTTCCATACACCGAATATACTAGCCCTATTGCTTATAGTATCTGAGATATGGACTTGACCACCAAAACTTAACCTTGTTCACTGATCCATGAAATGAGGTCGAGGTCAAGTGAAAACTGTCTGACAGACATGAGGACCTTGCAAGGTACGCACATATCAAATATAGTTATCCTATTACTTATAATAAGAGAGAATTCAACATTACAAAAAATTTGAACTTTTTTTTCAAGTGGTCACTGAACCATGAAAATGAGGTCAAGGACATTAGACATGTGACTGACGGAAACTTCGTAACATGAGGCATCTATATACAAAGTATGAAGCATCCAGGTCTTCCACCTTCTAAAATATAAAGCTTTTAAGAAGTTAGCTAACACCGCCGCCGCCGCCGCCGCCGGATCACTATCCCTATGTTGAGCTTTTTGCAACAAAAGTTGCAGGCTCGACAAAAACCCACTCATTTGTTTAGGTGAAAATGGCCATAAATATCAAGATGTCATGTCGGTGTGCTGTATTGTTACAATTATTCCTAAAACAACTAAAATAAACAAACTGGGAAGCGTACGTAAACCTATAAATAAGCAGAAAGAGTATTAGAACAGATGAGGTATATAAAACCTGGCCTAATGGATGGATGTATACAAATGTGGGAAAGGGGGGATGGGGGGTAATGTAAATTCGTTATCATTTGTGGGCTACTAATTTTCATGGATTGTGTGGGATCGAGAGAATCACAAATTATAGCATTCATCAAAAGTTCTAATTTTTAACTGGCTTGTATATAAAATTTGTTTATATAGATCTGCAGTATAAGTATCCGAAAAATGCAATGAATGCAATGATCTTTTTATTATTTTTTATTTACACATCAAGTAGTCATTAACATGTTTTAATGTGGATTTGTTAATTTTATTGGGTACCAATCTTTGTGAATTGAGAAAAACTTACAATTTCAGAAACATGATATATACTCTATTGCAGAATTTTTACATATATTTCATACAAGCATTTATTTTTATCAAACGAGATGCATTATGATTAGTTTGGTTTTTTTTTTCATTCCAAGAAAATATGTATAACTGTGTATATAAAATTTACAAATTGCCAATATCTCCTTTTAAGCTAACCAGGCCAAAAGTGACAAAGTGCGATTATTTATTAAACTTTTCTCATCAATTGTCGTCCTTCGTCCGTCGTTGTCGTCTGATAGCTTTTACAAAGATATTCCACTCTGAATCTACTGGGCCAAATAAAACCAATTTCGGCCTAAATCATTATTAGGGTATGTAGATAAAATTTCATTCCGATGCATATGACCACGCTTGTGCACCGAGATGGCAGTCATCACTAAAAACAGAACATCGGGGTAAAATGCAGTTTTTAGCGTATAAATCTCTGAAACTAAAGCATTTATAGCAAATCTTATGTTCGTTCAGTCAAAAGTTATCTGCCAATGCAGTAGACAACCCGTTGTTGTGTTGTTTCCCCTTGAACTGATAGTTGAAAGAAAATTTTGCAGTTTTTGGCTATCATCCTAAATATTACCATGCATGCAGAAAAACTGATGACAGCAAACTTTTTCAGCAAAACAAGGTCTACAAAAAGTAGTTATTGCCTTTTACAGTTAATTTCCCACAATTTGTCTTACATTTCGGTAATCCTTTGCCAAAAAATTCTCCTCTGAAACTACTTGTCCAAATTAAAACAAACTTTGCATAAACAATCCCTAGGGTATCTAGTTCAAAAAAATGTATCCATTGACCAAACATCAACCAAGATGGCAGAATGGCTAAATAGTAAATAAGCGGGGATGCAGTGTTTGATTTATATCTCTGAAACTTAAGCATTTAGTTCTAAATAAGATATAAATGAGAGAAACTGAACAGACTTTAATGACCGCCAATATAAGATAAAAAAAAAAACATATCTGTTTTTGTCATTTAATAATACTTTTCTCGTCTACAATGTCATTGAATGTTGAAGTGTGTCTTTGTCTAATATGATATAGACCAAGATGAGCAACACAGGCTATTTTGAGCCTCCTGTTATTATTAAACTGGCGTTTTTTTGTGTTGTTTTAACTCGCACAATATTCCAGAACAGTAGTGAAAATAGAGGTAATTCGAATCTTTCATTACAGTGCAGACAATGAATGAATAAATAAAATTGAAAGACTTTGTCTAGCTGCAATTGAAAGACTTTGTCTAGCTGCAATATTCCTTTTTTCCTCTTTCAGTATGCAATGCTAAAAACTCGACATGAAATATTAGTTAGGACTTCGATATGGGGAAAATATCACTCACCTCAAGTTCAAGAAAAACAATTTTCACTGTGTAAGTGATTCTTGATGTTGAAAGATTTCAGAAATCATGAACTAAACTTTATCTTATAAAAAATATGTTGTATGATTGCCAATGAGACAACTCTCCACAAGAGATCAAATGACATAGAAACTAACAATTATAGGTCACCGTACGGTCTTCAACAATGAGCAAAACCCATACCACATAGTCAGCTATAATAGGTTCCGAAATGACAATTATAAAACAATGCAAACCTAAATTACGTACAAAAATGAACGAAAAACAAATATGTAATACATCAACAAACGACAACCACTGAATTACATGATCCTGACTTGGGACAGCTTGTTTGTAGTTCTTTTGTGTGATGAATGCAATAATATTGAAGGTCGACTTGTTACTCATTTTTTTCCTGCATGAAATATTAATTCTCTACCGTATTATTAGAATGAAATTAAGCAAAAACTCCTAGAAAAGTTTAATAAATTAATTGAACATATGAACAATACTGCTTATGTTAAAAGAAAGATTACAATACATATATTGCAATATAATTAAATGTGTCATGTCATGTTCAAACCGACCCGTCAGTTTCGTGCTGGCATAGACATCTTTCGTATGAGTGATATTTTTCGAGGCAATTAATAAGAACTATTACATTAGCGGATTCAGGGGGAGGGGGTCCGAGTGTTTGAACCCTCCTCTTTTTGGCCGATCAATGCATTTGAATGGGAACATATAGTTGGACCCCCCCCCCCCCTTTTGTCCTGAGTTGGGACCCCCCTTAAAGCTTTTAATATGGCTAGATCCGCCCCTGTATTATATGTCAGAGGAAAGACTGTGGTGCTCGCGGAGTCATATTAAGTTTTGTTGACTATTTAAATCTACATGTACATTAGCACGTAAACAAAATACAGCGCTGCTTCCCAGTTTAGTTGAATATGCCATAACATTAGTCATATAATTCAAACAAACGCGAGAAGAAAAGAGTTCTAGTATTTCACAAGCTTTTAGCATTGATTATAAATTTAATTTAAATTCCAGCAACCTTTCACGTTGAAGTCCGTGAAAGTTAGAACATACGAAAAAAAAAATCAAACGAATTTAATTAACATTCAAACAAACTCATAAATTTGTTGCGAGTGTTTTTCTATTATATAGACTTTTTCAAATGATTAATTTAGTTTTATTTTATTTTGTGTCGTCGATTAGTTTGTTTTCCTTCAGAAGCATATTAACAATTAAAGTTAAAACAAAAATAATAATTTATAACTAATATCTACGCTTGTGTATTATGATGCGTTGTCTGTTTTCAAAGTTGGCGATTTTAAATCTCTAAACTTTTATCACAAAATATTATATATTAAAGTGGCAAGTGCAATTTGAGGGATCAGCGTACCAATGTGACCTCTAGCTTAAGAGAAATGTCTAATCGTTGAACTATCATTAGTTATAATGAGGTTTCCTGATGCACTTGAGCCATTAAAAATCAAATACCTTGTTACTGTAGCTTACAGTACACAGATGTATTAGTATCGTATTTCACTTCATTGATAAAACACAATATTTTGTAGCTTAGACGATTTATAATTACACAGTTTATATATCTCTGCAGATTATAATGTATTTATAGCACACATATGGAAACAGATACGCATACGTCAATGTGATTGCATCAACAATTTGTCAATAGTTGTATTTATGTCCTGCAATTATACTATCTAATATTTTTCGATAATTAAAATACGAATCGAATATTTCCGCTTAGCTCTCATTTAAAATTCTCCCAAACAGAGGTATGCCATGAACAAGATCAGTTTTCAAAATCTTACACTTTAAGCTAATCTAAGTCATTCCCTCTCCATTTATACCGTCAGAGCATATATTTTCATCAACAGGACTGTTAGTTACAAATAAAGTTGAGAATTAGCCTCATCCCAGGCACAGTTGTCAAGATACTACTTTTAGATCAGAAAAATTCAATGCACCTTATGTCGATCCTCAGAAAATTATTAAAGTCATCAGTGATCATCAGTTAGTTCAAACATCACCCCTTTGTTGATTATTTTAAAAATGTGTTTTTTACGGTCCTTTAATACTGTTGTTTGAGTAATAATTTTTCTATAGATATCACTTTATTACTGGATTAGATAATTGTCAGTTTACATAATAAAATAAGAACATGTATGTCATGTATTAAATAAGCTTTTAATTATGATTTATATGGTATATAATTCATATTATCTAGTCCATTGTTATAATGTTGAGGGTTTTACGTTTATAAGTCCTTAAATTCTTTATTGAAAAGCACTTTACGCCCATATGAGCCCTCAGTATGAGCCAATGGCTTAAAACATTATACATAATATACAGTTTACATATATATGATCATATATAAAACAATGAAAGACCCACAATACATAAAATGGATATAATTTTGTGTTTCCATTTTGTAAATGTTTTACCGAGCGTGTACTCTTCACCGAGGTAACATCCCTTCATGTTATTATATATTTTTTTCCATTGTAGTTAAGAAAACAATAAATAGATTTCATTTGTCTCCCTTGTTTTTTTTTTAGAGAATCACTTTCAAAATATAGTTATCTCCCATCTTAAATTTAGCCTGTTAGTCAAAGGGAGACAACTTTAATTTTCCACAAAAATTACGGAATTCCATAATATTATGGAGTTCGCTAAGTGCCCCGACTGTTTTAATATTTGTGGATCCCAAACCAAATTCCTATTATAACTTCTAGTTTCCCACAAATAATAATAAATTCACAGTGTGTAAAGTAATGACTATAACCTACATGAGAACCTTGTGTAAATTTTTAACAAATATTATAGCCATTGACCAATATCTATTGGCATGTATACCCTAAAATTTAAGTATTTCTCATGGATTCTTCTAAAACCAAAGGAGAAAAAAATATTTTACAGGGTCTTACTAAGCTCTTTCCTTTCAGAAACTGTGGATTTATAATTATTTGTTGAATACAAATTTTTGTTGGTTTCATGGATACAGAACAATTTCTCTGTAGGCTTGTATGCAAATATTTGTAAAACCACAAAATCAAGTATCCTTGAAAATGCAAGTTTTCCTTAATGCACGAATTCCGTGTCCACGAAAATAAATGAATCCACATTACATGTAGAACAATCCATATTACATGTAGAACACTCCACATTACATGTAGAACAATCATTCATGTCTTATTGTTTCAGAAGCTTAAATACACATGTACAATATACTTATATAGAAAGACTGAAGAGTATCTTATTTATTCCTGATTATCAGTAAGTAATAAAATCTCAGAAAGAGGCTCGTGTCATCCTTTGTCAAACAATCTCAATCACTCCATGCCCTAACCCTGATTGTTATTGGTGTGACAGAGTAAGTTTGACAAAAGAATGACACAGGGCTGCGTTTCAGAGATTGAATAAAATGCTGCAAATGATGAAAAACAAGACATAGGGCCCAACAAATAATACATGTGTTTCCATTAACGTACTGGAAATAAAAATAGGGTAGGTAGGCAGGCAATATCATTTTATTTTACAAACATTTTTTAGCTGGTTACTACTAGGGGATCAGTCTGACTTAAACAGAGGGCCTCCCCCGGGAGTGGGAGTTTCTTGGTACATTGAAGACCCATTGGTGGCCTTCGGCTGTTGTCTGCTCTATGGTCGGGTTGCTGTCCTTTGACACATTCCCCATTTCTATTCTCAATTTTATTGTTCCAGAATGGCATAAAAAGTTTTAGCATAGGCACTCAAAATTACGGTAGGTTGGGTAAGCAGAAACTCATGTATATTTTTTTTTTGTCCTAGCATGTTTGTTATACATGTTATCAGAGTTATAAGAGTAGCACCAAAGTCTATCTAACTAAAAGAATATAACAGTTACTAAATTTTCACCTGGATTATTAGACTGATGGATTATGGGATTGACATTGCAGCGTAGTGAAATGATCATGTGACATATGGTTATATTAATGACCATGAAGTAATAGTTGTACAGTGCTCCATTGTCATACCAGTGAATTTTAGAGAATTAATTTTTTCACAGAAACTAAAGGTTAAAAGTTTAGAAACATCCTATATTTTATATGCTACATATTTTTTTCAGCTGATTCACATAATTAATATATGGCTTCCAATAACAACAAGTTTCATTTGGAGCTCTACGGTGTTTACATACCTCTCTTATGTTGGTTTTCATTCCTATATTGTTCATTTCAAGTTTAGAAATAGATAGAAACCAATGACAAATGTCAAGTAACAATTACTTCAAAACATGATAAATTTCTGTCATATTTCAATCAACCCCAATCAGAAAGTCTCTGATGTTTTCTGTCATGTTTAAATTTCCAGGCATATTCACCGATTTCAAAAGGTCGGCACAATAATTAGAAAGTGATTAGTAGTTTTCATATGACAAGTTGAATAGAGAGGAATATGTTTTAATTGTTCTTATTTTGTAACAAAATGTTCATCATTCATTCCTAATGTGTATGAAATGAAAAATAATGAAAGGCATTCCTCATAGTATAATAACAGAGCACTGCAGTTGGCACTTATATAACAGAAGGTAAACAAAAATTGACATTATCATAAGTACAAAAATGTACAGGTACTTTGATTAAAGGTGTATCTTTAAAATTGGTATACAGTCACATGACAGTAGTAGAATAACCTGACAAAGCTTAATAAATCAACAGATAGAGTAAAAATATAAGTGGATGTTATTAGATAATACAATGTATGCAGTAACTAAAATATACCATAGTGTTTAAATCTTATGAAACTTGGGTTCAAATGTAAATGTCACAAAGGAGCATAGCTTTCCTATAATTATATAAAGATTTTTTTTTTATCTTACTTGTGAATTGAATTAGCCATAAATTCACTCATGACATTGATATATATATATATACATTAACGCTCAAACAACTTGCATTTCCCATTTAATATATTTAGAAATGTATGATCTCAATGGTAAAAAATTATAAGCATTAATTCATAAGTGCCTTGGTTCTTTCTTACAAGTTTTAAGGGACCAGCCATAGATTTTTCTTGTTAGAACACTTATACCAGTCCATACTTTCTTGGAACAATACAGTTCATTTTTAATTCTTTGAAGTGGAAGGTCAAAGTAATCTGTTTTCAAAATTGCATCAGCAAAACTTGTATTATTTTAAATATTGGTCTCTATTATATAACTGCAGTCTCAAAAGGAGAAATTTTAATTCTAATAAACAATCATCATTAGTCTGTATCCTACAATGAGTTTTTAATAGTCAAATTAACAGAAAAAAATCAACATAAAAAATGTCTTATGTAGACGAAACGCGCGTCTGGCGTACAAAATTATAATCCTGATACCTTTGATAACTATTTACACCACTGGGTCGATGCCACTGCTGGGGGACGTTTCGTCCCCGAGGGTATCACCAGCCCAGTAATCAACATTTCGGTGTTAACATGAATATCAATAATGTGGTCATTTTTATAAATTTCCTGTTTACAAAACTTTGAATTTTACGAAAAACTAAGGATTTTCTTTTCCCAGGCATAGATTGCCTTAGCCGTATTTGGCACCACTTTTTGGAATTTTGGATCCCCAATGCTCTTCAACTTTGTACTTGTTTGGCTTTATAAATATTTGGATATGAGCGTCACTAATGAGTCTGTATGTAGACGAAACGCGCGTCTGGCGTACAAAATTATAATCCTGGTATCTTTGATAACTATTCAAACACTATAGAAAAGCTATGCTCCATACTCATGATACTGTAAATTTAGAAATTATTTATTGTTTTTTATTAATACAAATAATTCCATTCAGTGAGTATCATAATAATAAGAACTCGCATTTTTTTAAACTAAACCATTGATATCTATGAAGATTTTTCTAAAATTGCAATAATTGAACTCACACTTTTATCCGTCTTTGAAAATAATCGCAATAATAAATGCACGCAATAATTTCAGAATTTGCAGTTATTAATTGATCTCTATCCCTTTGTCTAAGTTTGACTTACTCTGTTCAACAGAAATAATATGTCATTTTGATTAACTATTCCTCCATGATGTAATTTTATTGTGTGCTTTCTCTCATTCTTATTTTTTAAGTACCATAAATATTAATAATTATTAGATTATCATATTTTCTAAGTTTCATACAATACAAAATAATATATATATCATAAATTGGTATACACTTAACAAAATAATTAAAATAATTAGTAAAACATATAAAAGTTATTCAAACAAGGTTAGTGGGATGACTGGGATGCAAGACTTCACATTTTTTATATACATAGGAAGTTAAATAAAAGACAAGACTGGATTATTAAGGTTTTTATTTTTATTTCTTTTTTGAATTGAGTCATTTCTCATTTTTAATCTATTCTTATTATCATATTAATGTTATAAAATTGTATAATATTTTATTTCACAAGTAAATAAAATCTTAAATTTAAATTCTGATAACATCATTCATTGTCATTCATTCATTTGACTGCAGTTTTTAATAAACACACAATGATCAGTGACCCAGAGCTTTCCATTAAAGCCGGTAGTCGGCGGAAATCCGCCGTGTACGGTGGTTTCAAGTGCCGGCTACTTCACTGACAAAAATATTAATTCAAAAAGAAAAAATATCTTTTTCAAATGTTTACAGGCAACCGAGAGATGTATTGTCGCAAAGTCGCGATCACGATAAACAAGTATGAAAAGTCAAGTGTTTACCTTGGGCTAAATATAGTTCACATGAATTCAGGTCACTGATTGGTTGTCTATTTAAAGTCAGAATGCATCGTTTCTTTTCAAAGATAACAAGAGAGACGTTCCGTTGGTCATTGAAGGATAACAATAGAGACGTTCCGATGGTCATTAACTCGTTGGCTTTTTTTTTTGGGGGGGGGCTTTTTTTTGGCTTTTAAAACGTGAAGACAATCAGATAGGATGACAATCTTATGTTATGGAATAATATCAGTCAAATTAAAGAAAATGTAGTAGATCATATTGTACAGAATCTGCAAAACAGTATCTTTTTTAAGTTTCTTTTTCAAAACCCACGTGGTGTTCAGAGAATCAAGGTCAAAAACGAAAGTAGAATATTGTCGACTCGACCTCAAAAAAAACAACATTTCCAAATGATTTATGTATCCGACTTATTGAACAGTTTACAAAAAAAAAGAGAAAATCAGAAGATATATCAATTTTCTGTCAATAGATTATGCTTGAGAAATAATTGTATGATTTAAATATTAAACTCGTAACAGTCTTTAGATAGAAAAGGGGGGGTCATTTGTTTACAAATGCACATAGTTATGCAAAATAAATCGATCAAGATTTCTAACAAACCGGATTATTATATAAATAAAACTCCTTTAAAAGTTAATGAATTTTAAGAATACGGTAATGAAAATAAAAAACTAGAATCTTGCATCCCGCTCTAAGACTTGTAGTGAGATAACTTAAATAATGAAAGCACTTCATTCATAGTGAATAGTATATCTTCTTCATTTTAATCACACTTGTAGTAAACTACTCCTCTTCCAAGGACATTCATTTGGTTGCCTTGGTAACCATCACTGCGGTTCTACATTCTTGCCTGGCACTTGAACGTTCAGAATACATGGTTAACATTTTCTATATTAAGCACATTTTGTTTCTGGATCAGAACTGAATAAAAAAGGGGATATTCACCGAGTGTGTGGAAATAACTATTGGTGTTCTGAAAACCTGAGTAAAACGCAGAACATGATGAGGTTTAATCCCGATACGAGGTGGAAGTAAAAGAACACTACTATTACTTGGAGTCAGACTTATCATACTTCCTCGTAAACTAATGTCATCATCGTAATTCTGAGCCATCGTAGAGGCTTCCAACACTTCCATGGCATTCATACCTAACTTATAGTCTCCTCATCGAATTCCTCAATTTCTTTCACTTGTCGTTCATTTAAAGCTTTTACCATTTCTGTTTTAGCACTTGAAAGTTTTGTTCTGTCATCATCCATCTGTAAAGTATGATAAAGGTGCATGATAAACAAATGGTTATATTATATTTGAGTATATTCTTCTAAATAAAGCAGACTAGAATGTTTAGTTACAGAACCTTATGATGAAACAGTTCAAGAAGCATTTATAAATTTGTAGATTGACTGTTTTTATATATGTGGTGAACAATGGTGAAGAGAATAGAATTGAGAATGAAAACAGGGAATGAGTCAAAGAGACAACAATCCAACTGAAGAACTGAAAACAGCCTGAGGCTGCCAAGAAGTTTACAATGATATCTTTGAGAGTTAAACTCTGTATAGTGTAGATAATTAAATTGTTGTCTCATTGGCATATAGGTAACCATAAAAACAATTTTTACAGGCAGTTCTGTAAATAAATATATATTTTTCTAAAAGTGTGCATTGGTTAAATTCTAAGTAAAATTCATTATATATGTCAACTGTCTATTTACAATCTACCTACCTTTTGTTCAAGGAGAGCTCGTCGTAACGACACTCTCTCCTCTAATTGTTTCCTCTCTCTGTGATGCTGAGCCTCCATCTGCATCTTAATTTTACTCTGATATGCCATCAGTAGTTCTAACTCTTGCTGCAGTCGTTGTTTCAACTCCTGTGCCTCCGTTAACTGGGCGTCATCTAATCTCATCTGTTTTATAAACAATGGTAATAAGTTAATCATTTTAGAAGGTTTTTAGTAGTATCAATTTAAATCAAAGTAACTGTTTGTCTCTTTGATAAAAATGGTATTGTTTTTTTATTCTTTTTGATTAATTGATGTGTTAAAGAGACCATGGTTATTTTCTTTGGAATATTTCTACCCTAATGCAATGGCCTTTGGTCTGGACTTTTAGAATTTACCCAAAAGTAAAAAATGAACCATATTTTCACAATAAAAAAGGGTACTGGTAGTTCTGAAAAAAACCAACAATAGAAACTGCATTGAACATTTTTTTTCTATATTCGATTTCTTGGATCAGTAATTGTTTTTTATAACACTGATCATGGGCTTTAAAAAGAAAATAAGACTTTTTTTTAATTCACAATATTATGAATATTATGGTATATAGATAAAGCAAATGATTGGTACCTATTAACACCTTTAAACCTACTGCATTTGTTTGCACCGGTCCTAAGTCAGTAATCTGGTGGTCAGTAGTTGTTGTGCGTTAATGTGGTTCATAAGTGTTTCTCAGTTTTTGTGTAGATTATACCGTTGGTTTTCCTGTTTGAATGGTTTTACACATCATTTTGGGGCCCTTTATAACTTGCTGTTTAATATGAAACAAGGTTCCGTGTTGAAGACCGTACATTGAACTATATTGATTTACTTTTACAAATTGTGACTCGGATTGAGAGATGTCTCATTAGCACTCATACCACATCTTCTTTGGTTTATATATCTAGCACTTACTTTTTTTCCCGTGTAGTATATGATATCATACAAATGTACCACCAAAGTCTACATGGAAATCTGTATACCATCCCTTCACACTCATTAAACAATACCTAAAATCATGATAAAAAATGATAATATATATAATATAAAATATTATCACAGACGTATGTCCCACCTTGTTATTTTAATATTGCAAATGTTGAAATTATAATAGCATTGCAATACTCTAAGATGTAAGTTTTGCGAATAATCAAAGTCGATAAACCATGACTGAAGGTACATGGCTACACAATCTCCATAGAAATGAACATATGCCAATGCCAATACAACTGCATACCAAAAAGCATTGACTTATCGTAAGCTGTTTCCTTTAACCAACCCTAAACATAAACTTGTTTACTATGTAAAAGTTTCAGTCAATGAACAATGATGAGGGGTTAGGGCTTATGATCCCCATGGAAATGATACTTGCAAATACCAAATATCATTCACTTAACATTTGCATTTCATTTTAAACTAATCCAATCACAAACTAATACATGAAAACTAAGCAAAAAATTCAAAGTCAATAGACCATGACTGAGAGGGTAGGGCCAAATATTAGCCATGGAACTAGGATGTGTTAATGCTTATGAAACTGTATAATAATCAACATTGGCCTACCACTAATGGTTCCCCCTTGAAGTGACCTAATCACAAACTTATACATGTATTTTGAACTATAATGGTTTACTTTTATAAACATGATAAACTATGACATGGATGGAGAGGTGTTTCATTGGCACTCATTCCATATCTGCTTATATCTATGATAAAATATACTAAACTATAAGGAAAATTCAAAACCTAATGTCCCTAATGATAATATTTTTTGTGATGCTGGAAATCCCACTTCTCTTTTTGTCGCTATAAATAACATTGTAATGCATTTTCTGTAAAATGCAACACCACAGAGCAGCTAGTCTAGCCGTTCATCAGAACACTAGATGAGTTAATGTCATATACTGAATTCTCGATAGTAGAAAAGCTGCCTCAAATTTAGGCTAAATAATTATGACGTCTGGTAAGGCTATTTTAATTTTTTTTCTGGAATGTGGGAAAAAAACTAGAGGCTCTTAAGAGCCTGTGTCGCTCACCTTGGTCTATGTGAATACTTAACAAAGGACACAGATGGATTCATAACAACATTGTGTATTTGTGATGGTGATATGTTTGTAGATCTTACTTTACTGAACATTCTTGCTGCTTGCAATTATCTCTATAATGAACTTGGCCCAGTAGTTACAGTAGGTAATGTTAGTGAAAATTTACAAATTTTAAATTGTTAAAAATTGACTATAAAGGGCAATAACTCCTTAAGGGGTCTATTGACCTTTTTGGTCATGATGACTTATTTAGGTTTTACTTTGCTGTACATTATTACTGTTTATAGTTTATCTTTATCTATAATAATATTCATGATAATAACCAAAAACAGCCAAATTTCCTTAAAATAACCAATTCTGAGGCAGGAACCTAACAATGGGTTGTCCAATTCATCTGATAATTTCAGGGCAGATAGATCTTGACCTGATAAACCATGTAACCTCATGTCAGATTGCTGTAAATGCTTTGGTTTTTGAGTTTTAAGCCAAATTGATTTTACCCCTATGTTCTATTTTTAGCCATGGCGGCCATCTTGGTTGGTTAGCCGGGTCACCGGACACAATTTTCAAATTAGATACCCTAATAATAATTTTTGCCATGTTTGGTTAAATTTGGTCCAGTAGTTTCAGAGGAGAAGATTTTTGTAAAAGTTTACAGACGACGAACGACGGACGACGACGGACGACGGACGCCAAGTGATGAGAAAAGCCCACTTGGCCCTCTGGGCCAGGTGAGCTAAAAAGTCAAAATCGAAAAATACCCACAGCAGACGGCTTGATTATTTGGACTACCTCCAAGTTAAATCACTTTTGAACTTTTGGGTATTTCATCTTGTCAATTATGTTAGTGGATTATGTCTGACAATCTTTGTAGTGTCTTGGTCATACTGTGTCCACCCAATCCACTTGTCTGACGTACAAAGAAATAATAAACAACTTAAGTTGATCCATGCATCAAGCAGTTTGGTGTTATCTCACAGGCACTTTTCTCAGAATTTTTCCCCCTATATACCTTAATATAAGTTATATAGGACTGTTTTTTTCTGAGACAAGTGCCTGTGTGTCATCTCCACTTGTCCGACCTACCAATACAAAGAAATAATAAACAACTTTAGTTGATCCATACATCAAGCAGTATGGTGTCATCTAGCCAAATCAGTGGTAGATCAAGTTGGGGGTGGGGGGGGGTCCTGGAGTTGAAACCCCCCTTTCTTGGACGATCAATGCATTTGAATGGGGGCATATAGTTGGAACCCCCAACCCCGTTTTTTAAATGGCTGGATGTGCCCCTGAAGGAGCGAGACCCTTAACAATATCCATAAATTATCAAACTTATTTTAATATAAAATCAATCCATACACCACATATATAGTTTACCTAGTCATGTAACTTTAACCTTAATCACTGATATTTCAAGCAGTCACTGAATCTTGAAAATGAAGTCAAGGACAATGGACAAACGAAAGACATAATATTTGTAAAATACGGAATCTGCATACAATGTATAAAGCATCCAGGTCTTCTACATTCTAAAATATTTAGCTTTATACAAATAGTTTATGGCGCCTCCCGATATTAATCCCTTGGCTTGCATACAATGACTTTTGTCTCAGGCAGAGCAAATCCGATGACTTCAATTTTTTTATACTGATTTTTTCTTTTCTTTTCTTTTTTTTATGCGTTGACACATTGATTTAATTTTTTTTTATCAGAAATAGTAAATAGAAATAGTAAATAATGCCCCTGAGTTCATATGTTATCATGGATATAGGACTAACAAAACACTTTAATAGAAAATAGCTAATATTTTGTCATCATATAAAAAGGAAACAAAATGCATCCAGATTCTTCAAAAGAATGTTTCCCTTTTTAGAAACAATTAGGATAACAAAACAAATTTCCTCTAATAGAAAATTTAAATCCCACTGATGACATGGATGTCATTCAAATGATAAAAAAATATTTTGAACTTTTATTATTTGGGTCAGTTATTTTCTCTGTGGTTTAAATATTTTCTGATAAGTTGAATCAGGTATAGACATGTCCTAAATAACTTCCTGGTTGGTTGACATTGAACAAACGGTGAAAGAGAACTAAACTTTTGTCATAACAACAGCAACAGGTATTTGATTAAAATATTAGTTATTCTATTTTATGACTAGGAATAAAATGCAGAGTAATGTGTATGTAACCTTTATTCATATATTGTAAAAAAAAATGTCTTATTGTTCAAAGGAGTAGGTTCCTAAGCTGGTTCTCGGCTGACTACAACACTTTGTCATAGACGTTTGAGTAGACGTTTGAGTGAAGCGAATACAAGCGGATTCCAGTTTAGTAGGTTCCGTAAGTTCTTAAAATGGCCCCCCTTTTTTTGGTACGTACTGAAATCCGGACCGGACCGGACTCCGGACCCGGACTTTGGTATGAAATCCGGACCTAAACTGGACGCCGGACCCGGACTGGGTAAAAATTATGAATTTTCTTAGAATCACCTTTTCTTTTTTTTCATTCA
Organism: Mytilus edulis; assembly: GCA_019925275.1. Lineage (NCBI taxonomy): Eukaryota > Metazoa > Mollusca > Bivalvia > Mytilida > Mytilidae > Mytilus > Mytilus edulis. Next base: position 69,273,074 of record CM034360.1, read on the forward strand.
GGAGAAGGAAGATAATTTTTTGAGAACTGTAACACAGTACATTATAATAATGATGAGATAATCAAATTTTGCTCTTACTCTTGTATACTCTAGAAGACCCTAGGCCTCTATCACTTATGGTTTTCCAGTTACAAATTTATTTCACTTATTTCAATACATAAGGGGTAATTACTCTCATATGGGGTCTTCGTACAGCTTCGGTCAAAATAAAACCTAACATCCTGAGGATATATTGAGCAATTTGGAAAAATAAATTTGCTGGTTTCTTTGACAGTTGCGGAGGAGATCTGATAACAAGAAAAACAGTGTTTGGGGAGATAACTCTTACAAATAAAAGTGTTAACGGTTAAATAGGGTGAGTTTCAAAAGCGTATAGACTGTTTGATATCATATACAAAAAAAACTAAGCGACATCTTTTGAAACATTTTTTAAAAATAAAGTAAAGAATAAGGCGGAAGAAAAAAAATAATCAGAAGAAATTCAATAGGTCTTTCCACACGGAAAGGTGGAAAGACCTAATCAGAAGAAATTCAATAGGTCTTTCCACACGGAAAGGTGGAAAGACCTAATAATGAACAATAAACAAATATGTTACACATCAACAAACAACAATCACTGAATTACAGGCTCCTGACTTGGGACAGTCACATAGAGAATGTTGCCGGGTTAAATTACTAATCACAGCTAGTGCAAGGCCAATAAATAATGGAAAAAAATTCAGCCATCTTAAACTACAGTCTTTTAAGTAACTTGTTTATACACTTAGGTTATTTAAGCAATTACCCTGACTTAACGGTATTTTGTTAGCAATTCCTGGTTGTGTCTTCTTCTTTTTCTTTTTTTAAGTAACCTAGCTATATCCTAAAGCGAGTGTAAACCTTTGTCAATAACAATAAAATCATTAATATTCGGAGGAGCAATAACAAGTCATACGAATTCGGGTGACAAGAAGATATCATACGAATTCTGAGGAACAATAATTATGATGTTCATTGACAATTCCTTACATAAGTACAACTGGTTAATGGAAGAGGTTTATATTGATATATTAAAAATGACGTTCACCTGTAATTTACCTGTGCACAATCGGCGCAAAGAAAGATCGAAACTTTTTAAAATCGGCACAAATGTCAAACGCCCAATAAACATGAGACTTGTATTACACAGTGACATAACAACAGCCCAATTGATTTTTTCTTAACAGGAAACAAATAATAATGTTCATTCAACTGTAAAAGAGGGACGAAAGATACCAGAGGGTCATTTAAACTCATATAGATAGAAAATAAGCTGACAAAGCCATGGCTTACAAAGAAAAAAAACGAACAGACAAATAATAGTACACAAGACACAACATAGAAAACTAGTAAAAAAACAAAGCAACACGAATCCTTCCAAAAACTTCTATATAAACATGACACAAATTCAAGGAACGTACAAAGTAATAAAGTGTCTCTCACAATTCAGTCATATAAAACCACTTATTATCATTATATATACAAAAGCAGACCAAAAAATATCAAACTCTTGGAAAAATTTTGAATAATTTCGAACAAATAATCATTTATTGTATTATCCATTTTTGTTTAATTTTGCATTCTGAATGTCATGAATGTGTGTGTGTGTGTTTTTTTGGTGTTTTTTTTAATTTGTTCTGTTTATCATGACAGTTATCTTAATAACGACAAAGTAGTAAAAACCCACAGTTCGGGTCCGGCATCCAGTCCGGGTCCGGCGTCAAGTCCGGGTCCGGGTTTCAGACCAAAGTCCGGAGTCCGGTCCGGTCCGGGTTTCAGTGCGTACCCCCTTTTTTAGTTAGGAATTATTGAGCAATATCACAATAAATTATAGCTAATACAGTGATTAGCAAGGAATTAAGATATTTTGTTGAAAATTTACGTTCCTGCGATTCATTATGACGTCACAAGTTGTACTCATATTGATTTTCCACGACAAAATCAATGAAAATATGTAAATTTCTATAGATTACTGGACAGGAAACATAGAGCGCATACCTCGACAACAAATTTCACTAAAATCTCTTATCTTAACCTTTAATGGATGTAAAAATCAACGTGTTAGAATTAAACTTTGACACAAATAGTTCTATTTAACTTTCTCACATGTCTGAGTTTTAAAGTCAACTTAAAACATGTTTTGTCTTGTAACATTGAACTTTATAATCAGGGTCAGATATGGCCCTTACCGAACTAACTCCTTTATAATTAAAAATGTAATCCTTGAGATTTAGAATAATATATTCAAACTATTTTTGTCGTATGTAATAATCAAGAAGCACAAGAAGTGACCAATACAACAGGGTAATGCATGATAATCAAATACAATAAGCAGCAACTAAAGACAATCATTGAAGAATCCAACACGTGCCTGTCCTAAGTCAGGAGCCTGTCATTCAGTGACTGTAGTTTGTTTTGTACATTATATTTGCTTTCATTCATTGTCTTGTTCAACACATGATAAATCAGGGTGTTAATTTTCTCCTTTGAATTTTGTACTTTTTTTCATTTCGGGTCAAGTATCACCATCCATTCACCATTAACTATTTGGACCTCGATAATAAAGCAATATAACTTTTATCTTGGATATTTCCAGGTCATGGCATCCAGTAAACCTATTCCATGTGGACCTTGTATAGAAGGAAAAGTAAACACTAAAGCTGACATCTGGTGTTACAACTGTGATGAAGGATTGTGTTCAACATGTTCTGGTCATCACAAAAGATCCAAAGGAACACGTGATCATAAGATTATTGGTATCAAAAGTTATAAACCATCTGTCCAAGTTATTGAAACACAATGTGACAAACATGGTCAACAACTCAACATGTATTGTCCCAGTCATTTAATGCCTAGCTGTGATCAATGTATTTCCAAAAGTCATTCAAAGTGTACCGGAATAAAAAGTTTAGCTAGCGTTGTGGAGAAAACCAAGATTGAAAAATCTAAAGAATCTGTAGAGAAAGAAATTAATTCCATCTTACAACTCTTAGGTAAAATTGTAAATGACAAATCACAAAACATTAAAAGAGGAGAACAAGAATATGAAAGCATTAAAGAATTCATTGTGAAAATACGCAATGAAATAGATAAACATTTAATCCACCTAGAAAAGAAGATCTACCAAGAAGCAGATACCATCTTGGATAAAAAAAAATCAAAAGCAACAGATTTAATCGCTATAATTGAAGGAAAACAGAAAAACTTAAAGAAAATGCAAGACCAGTTACATACAGTCATACCACACATTTCAAAACTCCAATCTTTTCTAGGCGTACATCAGATTGAACAACAAGTACATCAATGTCAACGATACATATATAATCTGGAAAATGACGACAGGGCAAAAGAATTTACCATCAAAATGGAGAAAAACAATGAAGTAGAAAAGATAATAAAAAAGTTAGGATCCTTAGGAGAATTAACTGTTGTTAAAACAGATATGGATTTGAATACAGAAACAAGTGTAAGAAGGGAAGCACAAGTAGAATCACAAGAACAAAAATATAGTATATATACCAATACACATAATTAACAGCGCCTGAGACTACTTATGTCAGTACACTTTTCCTATATTGCCTATAGAATCACAAGAACAATCAAACATAAACAACTTGACAATGAATATTGAAAAACAGATAAAGATCAACATCAGTAAGACCATAAGTGAAATGATTTGTCTGATGGATGGAAGACTTTTAATAGTCGAATGGGATGCCAAAGTTAACCTACTTACTCCTGATGGCAAACTACTGAAAAAGTTACCTATACCTGGTGAAGCCTTCAGTGTTACACAGATCAATCAGGACACTATAGCCATAACTTATCCTTATGCGAAAGCCATTAAGATCTTCAATATGGAGAATGAAACAGTAACCAAAGTTATCACTTTAGACAAAGTTTGCTGTGGATTATCATCATCAGATAATTCTCTTGTTGTAGGTTTGAATAGAGATGAAATCCGTATTATAGACTTAGAAGGAAATACACTGGAGTCAATACAAGTTGAGTGTGAAACATATTTGTTTCACCTTGTTTATATTAATGACAGGGTAATCTATAGTGACAATGTAAGTAAAGCAGTATACTGTGTTGATCAATCAGGTAAACAGATCTGGCAATATACACAGGATTTATCATATCCAAGAGGACTTTGTACAGATACTTATGGTAACATTTTTGCAGCAGACCAGAAGTCTCATAGAATAATAGTTATATCAAAAGATGGAAAGGAGAGTAAAGTACTACTTAGTGATGGACTGAAGGATCCTAGATGTATTTGTTTGAAACAAAATGAGTTTTCAGGTTTTATATGTGATTACTATGGCAAAGACTTGACAAAATTCAATTTATCTTCTGGATAAAATATACTCTAAGGAGTCAAATGATTTTACCCGACTTTGATACATGTACTACAACTAACAACTTGCTATGTCTATTTATTTAGTATCATACAGAATCAGTAAACTTATTTGTTTTTTGTTCAATTTTTACATAAATTAGGCCCTAGTTTTCTCGTTTGAATTGTTTTAAATTGTCATTTCAGGGCCTTTTATAGCTGACTATGCGGTATGGGATTTTCTCATTGTTGAAGGCCGTACGGTGACCTATAGTTGTTAATTTCTGTGTTATTTTGGTCTCTTGTGGAGAGTTGTCTCATTGGTAATCATATAATTTTTTTTTTATATAAGTTGAGTCTGGTATCAATTATTTTGGAACATATCCTGTGTTAGATCACTCAATCATGTTCATAATTTTAAACATCTATACTTCTTAAATATTGAGGTACAATTTGATAGCTAGTATGATGTTAAAACAGAGAACCAAAGGATTCAATGTTAAATTTGAATAATGTAGAACAATGGCGTTGATTAAAAATAACACCACTCCCGTCCTATTATTTTCCACATTTGACCCCTAGTTTGAAAATTGACCCAGGTTCAAATTTTAGGGAGTTCAATTTTCTATATGTCACCAATAGTTTACATGGTATATATGTCACATGAAGTTTTCAGTTGTAGTTAGAAAACCAGGATGGATTCAAATATAAATAGTCTGAAAGCATAGAAAACTGTGCACCTTACAATTGCATTCATGACTGAATCAGATAATACGAATACATAAAAATCTAGGCTAAAACATCCTAGTACTTCTTGTCCTCAAGGTTTAAACACGTTTGCACACCCTGAAATGTCTTATAAATTAAGGAGATGTGGTATGATATAATGAGACAATTATCAATCAAAGTTGCCAGTTTTTTCTCAAAATCAAGTAATAATGAAGGGATGAAGGTTAAATGAACAGTGTCATACAGACATACCGTACAAACATTCCATTCAACAAATATAGTTGACCTATTGCTTAAATTACCTGGAAAAATAACAAAACTATGAAAAAAGCATTGAGCATTGAAAATGAGGTCCAGGTCATAAGCACTCTGCCAGACAGACATGTAGATCTAATAATTCCATACACCAAATATAGTTGACCAATTGCTTAAACTACCTGATAAACTGAAAAATAAGAAATGAAAAAAAAACGAAAAAAAAATAATGACAAACAAACCATGAAAACGAGGTCAAGATCATATAAACCCTGCTAGACAGAGATTTACACTTAACAATTGTTGTATACACAAGATATTGTTTACCTACTGCTTATAGTATCTGATTAACTGATAAAATAATGAAAACTGAAAATTGACCAATGATTCATGAAAATGAGGTCAAGGTCAGATGAACCCTGCCTGGCAGACAAGCAGAAATTAAAAAAAAAATTGTACACCAAATATATATGACCAATTGCTTAATACATCTGATAAACTGGGGGGGGGGGGGGGGGGGACATGAAAAAAGTAACATTTACCACTGAACAATAAAAATGAGGTCAAGGTCATATGAAACCTGCCAGACATACATGTACACCTAACAATAATTCCATTGCTTGAAGTACACTAGAAAAAGACCAAGCCGCAAAAACTAAACATTGTTCAAAGAACCATGAAATAAAGGTTAAGGTCAGATAAAACCAGTGTGTTAGACATTTTGCACATTACAATCTGTCTATATGCAAACTATATTTAACCTATTGCCTAAAGTATCTGAAAGTCGCATCACAAAAAATATATTTTTTCAAGCCATTACTGAACCATGAAAATGAGGTGAAGGGCAATGGACAAATGACAGACACTTTATAACTTATGGTATCTGCATACACGGTATGAAGCATCTATGTCTTCTACCATATAAAAAATATAAAGCTTTATACAACCAGATGCTCCACAGGGCGCAGCTTTAACCGATCGCAGAGGTCAAACCCTGAACAGTTGGGGCAAGTATGGACACAACATTTAAGCTTGATACAGCTATGAAATTAGATTGTGATTAAAAAGCTGACGCAATATAGGTTTCCGACACAGAATGAATGTGTTCTAAGAACTTAAACTTAAAAACTTAAAAATTTTAAATTGGACATTTACCTATTATGGTCCAATATCCAAAATCTGAATACATGGCTAGATTCAGCATATCATAGAACCCCAAGAATTCAATTTTTGATGAAATCAAATAATGTTCAATTTTAGACCCTTTAGACCTCAATGTGGACCAATTTGATAACCAGGCCCAAATATTAAAAATCTAAATACATGGTTAGATTCAGCATATTGGAGAACCCCATATATTCAATTTTTGTGAAATCAAACAAAGTTTAATATTTGACCCTTTGGGCTTTAATGTAGACCATTTTGAAAACGGGACAATACTGTGCAATTGAAAATTTCTTGCTATTGCGCAATATTGTCCAATTAGATATTTCTTGCTATTGCACAATACTAGTACTGGGCAATTGAAAATTTCTTCCTATTGCACAAAACTGTGCAATTGAAGATTACTTGCTATTGCGGAATATTGTGCAATTGAAAATTTCTTGCTATTGCACAATACATGATATAATAATTTTGGACCCGATTTGAACCAACTTGAAAACTGGGCCCATAATCAACCAGATGCTCTGCGGGGCACAGCTTTATACGACCGCATAGGTCGAACCCTGAACGGTTTGGGCTAGTATGGACACAACATTCAAACTGGATACAGCTCTGAATTTGGATTGTGATTAAATAGTTGACATAGCATAGGTTTCTGACACAGAATGAATGTGGTCAAATGAACTAAAATGTTTTTTGTTTGCTTTTAACCGATTCACTATGCTGTTGATTATTAATCCTTTGATATTTGAAGAAATTTTCTTTTTCATTTCTGAAATCTGAAATAAGAAAAATTGAACCCCACCAATTTTTTTCACCTTCCCCTTTCCCTTATTCCAAAAATGATCTCAATTTAAATTTCTAATGGAGTTTTCAACAAAAACTACTCATTTAAATACATCATAAAACATAAAATGTCATACAGTCATGATTTAAGTTGATTTGACTACTATTCTGGACAAAGAAAGATAACTCCAATGCAACATTTTATATTTGCAAATTTCCAATGAAGTTCATTAAACTTAAGTTTTTTGGCAAATTTCCAATGGAATTTATTAATAACAAAGGTTTTGGCAAATTTTCAATATACATAATTTAAGAGCAGTTTAGGTGAGCTATAAAAATGCGTTTCAATTACCAACCTTATACTGCTTTTATGTTTTGTACTTAAGTAATTGTCCATTAACCTGGAAACCCTTTTCCCCCTTTTTTGCACCTTATTCCTTAATGGTTTGAGCCACAACTCCCAAAGACAATTCCTGCCATCCCTTTGTGGTATTCCAGTATCCAAAATCTAAATACATGGTTAGATTCATCATATAAAAGTACCCCAAGAATTCAATTTTTGATGAAATCAAATAAATTTCAATTTTGATTTGACTGAAGAGACATGTATTGTCTAAATGTGCATCTGGTTCAGGAAAATTGTTACTGTTAATGTTATTGGACCCTTTAGACCTCAATGTGGACCAAATTGATAACCGGTTCTAAATATTAAAAATCTAAATACATGGTTAGATTCAGAATATTGAAGAACCCCATATATTGAATTTTTGTTGAAATCAAACAAAGTGTAATTTTGGACCCCGATTTGGACCAATTTGCAAACTTGGCCCATAATAAAAAAAAAACTAAGTACATGTTTATATTCAGCAAAACAAAGAACCCAAAGAATTCAATCATTCTTAAAGTCAAGCTTGATTTTGGACCCTTTCGACCTTAATGTAGACCAATTTGAAAACGGGACCAAAAATTGAGAATGTAAATACACGGTTAGATTTGGTATATCAAAGAACCTCAATAGTTCAATTTTTGATGAAATCAAGTTTAATTTTGGACCCTTTTGGCCCCTAATTCGTTGGGACCAAAACTCCCAAAATCAATCCGAACCTTCCTTTTTTAGGTCATAAACCGTGTGTTAAAATTTCATAGATTTCTATTAATGTATACTAAAGTTATTGTGCAAAAACCAAGAAAAATGCTTATTTTGGGACCTGTTTTTGGCCCATTATTCCGAAACTGTTGGGACTTACTCCCAAAATCAATCGCAACCTTCATTTTGTGGTCATAGACCTTATGTTAAAATTTCATAGATTTCTGTTAACCTATTCTAAAGTTATTGTGCGAAAACCATTTAAAATGCTTATTTGGGCCCTTTTTGGCCCCTAATTCCTTAACTGTTTGGACCAAAACCCCCAAAATCAATACCAACCTTCTTTTTATGGTCCTTAACCTTGTGTTTAAATTTCATAAATTTCTATTTACTTTTACTAAAGTTAGAGTGCAAAAACCAAATGTCTTCGGACGACGATGATGATGGCTAAGGACAATGACGACTAAGGACGACATCGACGCCAACGTGATACCAATATACGACACAAAAAAAATTAATTTTTGAGGTCGTATAAAAATGACCACATTATTGATATTCATGTCATCAAAAACTTGATCTAAATATATTCCCATCTATATTCTACAATGAAGAATCAAGGAGTATTTAAATATTAAATGGTAACATCACAAATAGCAACTTATTTCTTTTTAACATCAGGTTCGTGAAGTGTACCAATGAGAAATAAAGTGACAGTAGAACTTATGATGTTCTATTTTTCTCTACCATAATCTATGGAGTTCCCTTTTTGAGAACTAAACCTTCATGTTTTTGTATGATTTATCGATGAGGAATGCCCTTGTAGAGACAAAAGGTTTTTTTTTACCAGTATGTTTTTAATGATCTTAAATAAAATAGGCTGCATCATATTAAATATAATAAATGATTGGAAAATGACAAGAAATTTTCTAGATGTTTAAGGGTTTTAGCCACAATATCTTTGCAAGCTAGGAAGAGCATTTGTCATGTTTTGTTGAACTGTGACAAACTTTTAAAGGTCTGCTTGTAAGATTATCAACAAAACATCTGGTCAGTGACATTGATAAAATTGAGAATGGAAATGGGGAATGTGCCAAAGAGACAACAACAACCCAACCATAGAAAAAAACAACAGCAGAAGGTCACCAACAGGTCTTCAATGTAGCGAGAAATTCCCGCACCCAGAGGCGTCCTTCAGCTGGCCCCTAAACAAATATATACTAGTTCAGTGATAATGAACGCCATACTAATTTCCAAATTGTACACAAGAAACTAAAATGAAAATAATACAAGATTAACAAAGGCCAGAGGCTCCTGACTTGGGACAGGCGCAAAAATGAGGCGGGCTTAAACATGTTTGTGAGATCTCAACCCTCCCCCTATACCTCTAACCAATGTAGAAAAGTAAACGAACATGTACTCTTTGATACAAAATTATTTGTCACACTTGTTATTTGTACTGCATTCCTGTCATGTAATGTTGCCATTTTAGCATTGCCATAAAACATGAGGTTTGGCTAGTCACAAGACTAGGTTCAGCCTACCATTTTTCTTATAACGTCCTGTACCAAGTCAGGAACGTTTCAGTTATAAATCTAATGAACTGTGACAAACTTCTCAAGGTCTGCTTGAAAAGATTATCAACAAAACATCAACAAAACATCTGCTCAGTGACATTGAATATGGCCACATTGATAAAAAAAAATATTTGTCACACTTTAAGTGTTGTTGCATTTATTTGTACTGTATTCCTGTCATGTGATGTTGCCATTTTAGCATTGCTATTAAACATGAGGTTTGGCTAGTCATAAGACTAGGTTCAGCCTACCATTTTACTTATAATGCCAAGTACCAAGTCAGGAATGTGTCAGTTATTAATATAATAGTTCATTTTATGTATGTTGCATTGTTATTTGTTTTTGTTGCAGTTCAGCGCTTCTTTTGTTCTATTGTTTTCCTGTTATAGTTGATGTGTTTTCCTCAGTTTTAGTTTGTAACTCTGATTTGTTTTCTCTCACATTGATTTATGATTTTTGAACAGAGGTATACTACTGTGGCCTTTATTTGTGAAGTTTTAAATGACAAATAATAATAACATCAAAAACCACATAACGTCAGCCTCATCTGTCTGATTAGCAACCTCTAAAATTTTAGCAAAATTACAGTTAATGTTCAGTATGCTATCAGAGGATTTGGTATAAACAAAAACAAATATTGTTGTTGAGAAAAGTAACAATCATCTATTTCAAGAGTTCTCAGTAATAAAGAGACAAACAAAGGTTGTTACAATTAATGTGTATTATTAAATTGTTCATTCTTATTCATTTGAAAATACAGTCATTTAAAAAGTTAAATATCTTGTCTAACTGACTAATCACATTGGTATTAATCAATACCATATTTAACAAACTACCCACACTATTATCAATGACCTATTTGTATATATATATTGTTATTTCTGCATAAAGAATCCTCAAATGTTTACTAGTAGTCAACACATTTATGACTCATCACTTTATAAAAGCATCTGCAACAAATCTGTTTTAGCACCAAAATACTATTCAAAATAAGAAATTAGTACAAAGCCACTCATAATATATTTTTTCTGTGTTAATTTCATAAATATAACAGTTTTCCAGATGATTTGTAAGTATCAGCATACAAAGTCCTGGTCACGGCACCATATCTTAAGTCTATTACACCACAAGAATTCATTAAACTTTCAGGTTAAAAATTACAAAAGGTATTTCAAGCTGTGATAGAATAAAGTTTACAAACAGGATATAAAGACAGAATTGAATTATGCATAGAACCTTTATCAAAGGGGAACTTTAGGATTTTATTAAATAACATTGCAATGTTATGTATCCCTCGTTTTTAAATACAAACATAAATTTATTTTAGTAAGCTATGTGTATTGATTGATCAGACACTTAATATAGTTACTAATGCTTTGTTAGTGTTGTTATCAATATATTTACAAGATTTTTAACTTTTTTCTAAAGCACTCTATTAATCAGTTAAAATTTTAATTTGTAGAAGTCATTACTGCTGGTAAGTAGTACCATTGAAATACAAATTGAACCAACAGAAAATGATCAAGTACTTTAATACACATTTTCAACTTACAATTGAGTTTAATTACTTTGGATTCTATTATTATTCTTGAGATACCTATTCTCATGGATCTCATTGGTACAGGTGAACATTGGCCAAGTGCAAATTGTCTTATACCTTTATGTAGAATTTTGTAAAAACCACAAATCAAATATCCATGAAAAAAACAATTTTCCTTTCCCACAAAAATTGATATTCATGAAATTAAAAAAATCCACAGTATTACAAGTATGATTGGAGTATCATCAGTAGTTCTTTGTTTATATCAAACATTTATTTCATGAACATCAGGGATTTGCACATCAAGCATTTTAACAGCTAATTTGATTTTCCATTTCTGTAAACAATTACAATTATCAAAGAGTCCACTCTGCCAAAATTTCTGCTTTTTTTAAAATCATGTTCCTTCAAATTTTGATAAAAAAAAAAGAACAGATATTTGGCTGAGTCCAAGAATGAGCTCGGGGACTTCAGATAATAAGGCCTTAGGTCAGTGCACAGTCAACTATTTCCTTGATGTACTTTCTAACAATGCAAACGAAATTTAAACATTCATTTTAACTAGTAATAAATGCTGAGGATACAAAAAAGTATATTACAGCTAATTTTCTAGTGCATGTAAAGCAAAACCTCGGTTAGCTTGCTTTGCTTTGTTTGTATATTGTACAATTGTAATTGGGATAGTGTCCAATCAAATTTAACTATAATATATACAGGTTTAAATATGCCTATTTATATATTGTTTGACGATGTCAATGTTAGTTACAAAGCTTGAATTAATGTCTATACAAACAGAGCAAGCAAACCTACCAAAGTTTTAGTTTACATGTATTAGGAAATTAGCTTTAAAGCTACAATACCAAACAGTTCAAATGTACTAATAATTTGAGATAAAAGCAAAATACAGATATAAATAAAATACTTGAGGACAGTTAATGTGGCACTTATAGTTGATCATATAACAAGTGGTATCTATTTACATGGCATATTGATGGAAGTTGTAGTATTGATCTAAGAACCAGACTCAGCCGGGCCATACTTAAATTATGATCTGATTATAATGGAAACTTACAATCAACTTAAAATAAACATTTACATGTAACTTAACACTGTGTGGTGATAAAAAAAATGATAGATTTCCCAGTGAATTCCCTCTAAAAAAAAAAATTTAAATTCTAAGCATTCACTTTTGCAAAGATAACAATCATTCTTTGGGCTCTTTTCTCTTGGTAAACAGTTAGCTAAACAAATTATTAAGTTTAAAGATGAATTATTTCCAGCTTAGGTCATAACCTTTAAATTTCATGCATTTATTGAGCGTGTGATAAATTTACAAAATTAACGCTCTTATATGCGATTAATATATCTGTTATATATTAATATAAACCTGATGAACTAAATGCATTAGTTTCAGAGATAAAAGCCGGAAACTGCATTATCCCCCTATCTTCTAATTTTAGCCATATCGACCATCTTGGTTGGTCACATTTATTAAACCAGAATGGTATGAAATCCTACAACAATTGCGTAGTAAATCTATACTATTAAACGAGAAGACCTCATTTTGTGTGTCGCTTTTCTTCCTTCTGCAATATTTAATCATCATGCCTCTGTGTCCTATAGGTAACATGCATAGTCGTATTTGTCATTCATTCTTATGATTATTCAGATTGAGTTATTTTGGAAGAAAAACGACAAAAAAGATGTCCGGATATGATTACGTCATCGGACTGAATTTAAGTCATAGATAAGACTTCCGGTTTGAAAGATGCACAAATACAACCATCGTGTGAAAGATAACAAAAATGAAAAATAAATAAGCCAATCAGAGCGTTCTCCATATCATGGTGTTTAGATCGCAAGAACCACAACTATTATACCTCCTTATAGAGGACAATTATTTTTCGCGTTTATTTACATGTTAACTTCGATTATACTACTTTAATATATAGAGACTCTCTGTATTCTGTCTACTGTTTTCTTTGAAATGTTTACTATTTAAGGGGTCATACCAGTTGTATGTATATTAAAATAAGTAAAACATTTGACATAAAAACAATCAATCGTATGATGGATAACAAAAATGGAAAAAATAAGCCTTTCAGAGCGTTCTCCATATCATGGTGTTTAGATCGCAAGAATCACAATTATTATACCTCCTTAGAGTGGACAATTATTTTTCGCGTTTCATATCATGGTGTTTAGATCGCAAGAACCACAGCTATTATACCTCCTTAGAGAAGACAATTATTTTTCGCGTTTATCTACATGTTAACTTCGATTAAACTACTTTAATATTTAGAGACTCTCTGTATTCTGTCAGGGACTTTCTATGTTAGTATGATAATATAGAAAGACAGACACGGACGGACGAACAAATGAACGGATGTACAGACTAGAAAACATAATGCCCACAAATAGGGCATACAAATTTATTGTTGAAAGGGAAAATAGTAATTTGGCAAAAATGAAAGTAAGGTAGAGATTAGAAGTAGGCAGGGTCTTTTTCTGGGCGTCGAAATCGGTTGTTTTTAAGCTCGGGAATAGGGGATTGATCCTTACGGGATCCAGGAATATATTTTTCGATTTCGGGATTTCGGGATATGCATTTATTTAAATTCTGCATCTCGGGATTTCATAGTTTTAAGCCCGGGATTTCGGGATCAGGACCCCTCCGATCACCCCTCGAATTGTCCTTAGTCATTTATACATGATTCATATCTTATCATTGGCATGTTAATAAGGCTCTCAAAAGAAAAAAAACACTGATGGATTGTCCTAGATGCATATCTTATTAGACTAATAATGGTCTATATATAATCAGTTCCATTTATTTCATGTTTGAAACGGTGCAAATTGTTAATTTGATTTATCTTTTACCAAAAGAAGCATTGTAGCAAGGCAGTGTCTGCGCGTACCCGCATGCGGGTACGAATAGTAAAAATGCCATTCGTAGGCTACGCGTACCCACATCCGGTTTGATAATAAAATGCAATCGGATCGGGAATAAAACATGACTATATACAGAATTTGTCGCAATTAGTGAATAAATTGATTAAAACTACTCAAAAGTTTTATAAATATTTATATATAGGTAGGTGAACAGTTTTATTTCAGTAAATAAATATTCTTAAAATGGAAAAGAGTGATATACATGTGGGGAAGACATTTCAAAGGTATCATCAGAGACATATAATACAATATATTATATGTCTCTGGTATCATGAATTAAAACAGTCGATTAATTTTATACAATTAAAGTTTAACAGAATTAATTTTTCATTTTATCATGGAGGCAAAAAATTCCAAACAAATTCGATAGGAAAAAGACCTAATACAAGGTAACTGTTAAGTGTAGTTGATGTTTTAAATCGAATTTGCCGCGTTTCATTCATTCGTCAAGTCTGAGACTACTATGTGTTATAGTAGTCTCAGGTCAAGTTTTTTTTTAAGTCGATTACTTCTAGTTTTCCCATTTTAAACTGTTAAATGCCTACTTTTAGTACAATTCAAATGAAATGTCCTTTCCACTTTAAAGTTGGCGTAACTAAAAATGAACAAAACTTGATTGAGGGAGGCAAAATGTTTATTTGATCATATTCTGTTTTTCATTTTACTTAAAGTTTATTTTTAAATCTCATGTTTTTATACTACAGATACAGTTAAGTCTGCTTCATATCTTGACTTACATCTAGAAATTGACAATGAGGGTCGGTTGAAAACAAAACTTTACGACAAAGGAGATGATTTCAGCTTTCCAATTGTGAACTTTCCATTTCTAAGTAGTAACATTCCAGCAGCACCTGCATACGGGGTATATATCTCCCAATTGATACGATATTCCCATGCTTGCATTACCTATCATGATTTTCTTGATAGAGGGTTACTGCTCACAAGGAAGCTATTAAACCAAGAGTTCCAAATGGTGAAGTTGAAATCATCCCTTCGGAAATTTTACGGACGCCATCACGAGTTGGTTGACCGTTATGGAATAACCGTTTCACAAATGATATCGGATATGTTCCTTACGTCGTAACTACAATCCCCTTCCCTTTCATGAATGTGACCTACCGAATTAGACTATTTACCGGATTTGTAATCACATAAGCAACACGACGGGTGCCACATGTGGAGCAGGATCTGCTTACCCTTCCGGAGCACCTGAGATCACCCCTAGTTTTTGGTGGGGTTCGTGTTGTTTATTCTTTAGTTTTCTATGTTGTATCATGTGTATTATTGTTTTTCTGTTTGTCTTTTTCATTTTTAGCCATGGCGTTGTCAGTTTGTTTTAGATTTATGAGTTTGACTGTCCCTTTGGTATCTTTCGTCCCTCTTTTTTTTAAATTCAGTACAATTTAATTATTTATATTTGCATTTATACATTTTATAATAGTATCAATTTTTATCATGTTTTTCTTTTTACAGGAATTATTACAGTTTCATTTTCCACCAATGTGCATTTAATTTGTAATGTTTATTATGTATTATTACTAGATAAATACAATTTGAAAATATAATATTTCATACTCTTCACTCTTTCTACCTGAAATATTTCACGTTTGATTCCCGACTCGATGACTTTTTTATAAACCGGATGTGGGTACGCGTAGCCTACGAATGGCAATTTGGCTATTTGGGTACGTGCAGACACTGCCTTGTAGCAAAGGAGAAGAATAATTGTGGCCTGAGGCCAGACACAAGAGAAATAATCGAATTTAACAGAAAGCAAACAGATATCGGACTTTGGAAAAAGGGAGAGGGCTTTTGATACCTTTTATGAAATTCTCCATACATAATATATTTTACAAAAAATCATCCTACAACAGTCCAGAAGCTGTATATTCCCGCGATTTCGTTGGTGTGTTCTTGTATTAAATTAAAAATTAAAAGGTATGAGCATGAATTGACAAATAATGTTGTGAATTTATATATCGTGTTGTGATTTTATTATTATGAGTGTACATTGCTTGTGAATATATAATTGAGATATTAAATTAACGTTTACTAGTATATGTTTATTTTAATCTCCAATGAATATCCTGTTTATTTATTTTAAGTCGTTATAGAGCTTGAATAACAACGTTATGTGGAAATACTAAAAAGAATAAGAAGATGTGGTATGATTGCAAATATGACAACTCTCATTTAGCGACAATGAGGTAAAATATTACTACTGTAGGTCACAATAACACCTTGACCATTTGGAAAACCCATACCTGTAACCACATAGTTATAAACCAAAGGCCTTGAAATGCAAAAGTGAAACAGTTCAAACTTATTGTGTACAAAAAAATAAACGGAAAACAAATATGATATATGGCAACAAAAGAAAACCACTGAGTAACAGGACCTAAACAAGTGTATAAAGAATATTTATATGCTATATTTTCATCTTTTAAAACGTGTCTGAAATTTCAGACAAGCAATTGAAGAATGTTGATACCCATGTATAATATGCTTCTCTGTATATAGTTGATTAAGAATCCTAGTTGAAAATATATGAAAAGTAGTTATCGAGTTTGACTGCTGTGCGTGGTCTACTTTGATATGCAGGTCATTTTATAAACATATTAAATCGGCGAATTTCAAAAACAAAATGTATATCCGAACGCCTTATGATCATGATGATAGGACTGAGAGTTTGTAACTGCTGACCTACCGGGAGATGGCAAAGGGAAGTCTTAATAAAATCAACGGTACCAAGTTTGTTGCACCAGATGCGCATTTCGACAATACATGTCTCTTCAGTGATGCTGGTGGCCAAAATATTTGAAATCCAAAGCTTATATAAAAGATGAAGAGCTATAATCAAAAGGTCCAAAAAATATAGCCAAATTCGTGAAAGGAATCAGAGCTTTGCATGAGGGAGATACTTTCTTTAATTTATAATAATTTCTAATATTTTGTAACAGCAAATTTTAATAACACAAAAAATCCGTATTTTCATGCCAGTACCGAAGGACTGGCTACTTAAATTGTCACATTTGTCAGTGATTCTAGTTTCATCTGAGTTGATAATACAACATTATAGTATGGTAGTTTCTCGTTTCTCGTATTTCATATATATTAAACAGTTGTTTTTCTTGTTTGTATTGTTATAAAATTGCCATTGTGTGGCCTTTTAAGCTTTTTTTCGGTGGTAGCAAATGGTCCGTGTTAAAGGAAATACAGGGGTATTTATTTAATATATATCTTGCTATATACTAGTAAGCGGGAGGTTTGACTTGCCATAAAACCAGGTTTAACCCACCATTGTTTTATTAACTTGTCTTCTACTTAGTCTGGAATACGGCAGTTGTCTCTAATTTCTCAATGAAATCGACATAGTTGAAACGCGGACCGCGAAGAGGACCCAAACGTGAACTGGTTTGGAAACAGAAATATTTGTATTACCGCTTGCTCAACATTAATGAATGGACGCTGTTTGGTAGCCGCTAGCTGCACATTCCAAATTCAATAACTGATTTTTCGTTCAAAAATCAGGTAAAAAAAGTATTGTGAATTTGAGTAAAGTTGATGACCATGAATTTGGGATCTAATGCCCCTATAATTTGTTTGAATTGTTTTTACATACTCTCTAGGTAACTTATTGATTCTTGAACGGGCAATATATCTTGACCTCGAGTCTCGATTCGATTATTTTTTGTCCCATTGACCTATAGTCACAACTATAACCGTATTAAAATCTATGCCTGGGAAAATCCTTCGTTTTTCGAAAAATTCAAATTTTTGTAAACAGGAAATTTAAAACCAGTTGCTCCGCCGGGCGCAGCTTTATACGACCGCAGAGGTCGAACCCTGAACAGTTGGGGCAAGTATGGACACAACATTTAAGCTTGATACAGCTATGAAATTAGATTGTGATTAAAAAGCTGACGCAATATAGGTTTCCGACACAGAATGAATGTGTTCTAAGAACTTAAACTTAAAAACTTAAAAATTTTAAATTGGACATTTACCTATTATGGTCCAATATCCAAAATCTGAATACATGGCTAGATTCAGCATATCATAGAACCCCAAGAATTCAATTTTTGATGAAATCAAATAATGTTCAATTTTAGACCCTTTAGACCTCAATGTGGACCAATTTGATAACCAGGCCCAAATATTAAAAATCTAAATACATGGTTAGATTCAGCATATTGGAGAACCCCATATATTCAATTTTTGTGAAATCAAACAAAGTTTAATATTTGACCCTTTGGACTTTAATGTAGACCATTTTGAAAACGGGACAATACTGTGCAATTGAAAATTTCTTGCTATTGCGCAATATTGTCCAATTAGATATTTCTTGCTATTGCACAATACTAGTACTGGGCAATTGAAAATTTCTTCCTATTGCACAAAACTGTGCAATTGAAGATTACTTGCTATTGCGGAATATTGTGCAATTGAAAATTTCTTGCTATTGCACAATACATGATATAATAATTTTGGACCCGATTTGAACCAACTTGAAAACTGGGCCCATAATCAACTAGATGCTCTGCGGGGCGCAGCTTTATACGACCGCATAGGTCGAACCCTGAACGGTTTGGGCTAGTATGGACACAACATTCAAACTGGATACAATTTGATATCCGGACCCAAATATTAAAAATCTAAATACATGGTTAATTCAGCATATTGAAGAACCCAATATATTCAATTTTTGTTGAAATGAAACAAAGTTTAATTTTTGACCCTTTGGACCTTAATGTAGACCAATTTGAAAACGGGACAATACTGTGCAATTGAATATTTCTTGCTATTGCCCAAAACTGTGCAATCAAAAATTTCTTGGTATTGCGCAATATTACACGCAATTAGTTATTTCTTGCTATTGCCCAATACTGTGCAATTAAAGATTTCTTGCTATTGCGCAATATTGTGCAAATGAAGATTTCTTGCTATTGCACAATACTGTGCAATTCAAGATTTCTTGCTATTGCGGAATACTGTGCAATAGAAAATTTCTTGCTATTGCACATTACTTATTATAATAATTTTTGATCCTGATTTGGACCAACTTGAAAACTGAGCCCATAATAAAAAAAAAAAGTACATGTTTAGATTCAGCATATCAATGAACCCAAAGAATTCAATTTTTGTTAAAATCAAGCTTAGTTTAATTCTGGCCCCTTTTGGCCCCTAATTCGTTGGGACCAAAACTCCCAAAATCAATCCAAACCTTCCTTTTGTGGTCATTAACCTTGTGTTAAAATTTCTAAAGTTATTGTGCGAAAACCAAGAAAAAGGCTTATTTGGGCCCTTTTTTGGCCCCTTATTCCTAAACTGTTGGGACCAAAACACCCAAAATCAATCCCTACCTTCCTTTTGTGGTCATAAACTTTGTGTTTAAATTTCATAGATTTTTATTTACTTTTACTAAAGTTAGAGTGCAAAAACCAAATGTCTTCGGACGACGACAACAATTTCACTTTTATATGAAATCTCTAATATTTTTCCTGAATGATCACATTGATTGTCTGAGCCCAACAAATGTTCAAGTAAAATTCCTTTATTACCCACATAAGAAGCCAATAAGTAACGGTCTCTCCCGTGGTTGCAAGCTGTGCATTGTCCTGAAGATGGTCTATTACCAATTGCTGCAACAACAAAATATTCCTAGATAACTTGAGGAAAATGTTTTAAAATTGGTTCTAGTAATAAATATTTAATATTTCTCATCTTAGTATAAAAAAAAGTAACAAACTCTAAATAAAGATAGTTTGTGGTATCAGGCTACCTTTATTACAAAAAAACAGTTTCCTCGCTGAAAAATTTGCAAAATTATCTCCCTTTAAAATAATATTATCTCTATCAAAAAACCAGATCTGTCAACAGTTAAGTTAATGCTTTAAAAGTTTATGATTTAAGTATAACAATAATTAATGAAACAGCAACCTGACAACTTATAAAATCACAAAAGAAATGTATGTGTATTGTATATTCAATACATTATTGTTTACATCATATTTTGTAATGCATACATATTTCTACAGTGGGACAAGAAGAAAGTGACATTACAAAATAAGACATCATGGTTACATCTTACTTGCAGGTTTGACTGTATGTAATAGAAGTGACCTTTATAGTAGGTTTTAATGTATGTAATAGAAGTGACCTTTATTATGTTTTTAGCAGGTTAGACAATGTTATAGAATTGATCATCATAGAAGGTTCCACTGTATGGAATAGATGTGATCTTTATAGCAAGTTTGCCTGTATGTTATAGAAGTGACCTTTATAGCAAATTTTAAGGTATGTTATAGAAGTCACTTTATAGAAGGTTTGACTGTACATTTTGCTGTATGTAATAGAAGTGACCTTTATAGGACGTGTTTTTCAACAGCCTGTCGGCATTCCAATGGGAACAAACTGTGCCCCTCTACTCGCCGACTTGTTTCTTTATTTTTATGAGGCTGACTTCATGCAGGAACTTCTTAGGAAGAAAGACCAGAAGTTAGCAATATCCTTTAACTCTACTTTCCGCTATATAGATGATGTTCTTTCACTAAACAATTCAAAATTTGGTGACTATGTGGAACGCATCTATCCAATCGAACTAGAGATAAAGAATACTACAGACACAGTTAAGTCGGCTTCATATCTTGACTTACATCTAGAAATTGACAATGAGGGTCGGTTGAAAACAAAACTTTACGACAAAAGAGATGATTTCAGCTTTCCAATTGTGAACTTTCCATTTCTACGTAGCAACATTCCAGCAGCACCTGCATACGGGGTATATATCTCCCAATTGATACGATATTCCCGTGCTTGCATTTCCTATCATGATTTTCTTGATAGAGGTTGCTGCTCACAAGGAAGCTATTAATCCAAGAGTTCCAAATGGTGAAGTTGAAATCATCCCTTCGGAAATTTTACGGACGCCATCACGAGTTGGTTGACCGTTATGGAATAACCGTTTCACAAATGATATCGGATATGTTCCTTACGTCGTAACTGCAATCCCCTTCCCTTTCATGAATATGACCTACCGAATTAGACTATTTACCGGATTTGTAATCACATAAGCAACACGACGGGTGCCACATGTGGAGCAGGATCTGCTTACCCTTCCGGAGCACCTGAGATCACCCCTAGTTTTTGGTGGGGTTCGTGTTGTTTATTTTTTTATTTTTTTATGTTGTGTCGTATGTACTATTGTTTTTCTGTTTGTCTTTTTAATTTTTAGCCATGGCGTTGTCAGTTTGTTTTAGATTTATGAGTTTGACTGTCCCTTTGGTATCTTCCGTCCTCTTTTATAGCAGATTTTAAGGTATAATATAGAAATGACCTTTTAATATAGCAGATTTTACTGTATATAATAGAAGTGACCTTTATAGCAGGTTTTCCCGTTTCTAGATTTCTGGTTTTTTTTTAGATTGCTTACCTTTGCCTCTCTGAGTACACCCTCCGGATCAATCAGGTCTTTAGGGATACCTTTTTTAGATAGAGGCAAGTCTTCCAACCATTCAATACTTTTTTTCAATCCTTTGATCTCCAACTTGGTTAAATGAAGAGGCGGGGCAAGGGGTTTAACTGTTATGCTGTTATGGGGCAATTTAATTCTTTGTTATCTGTTATTTTGAAAATATATTTGCTGTTAGCTGTTATTGTCTTATTCTTTGTTAGCTGTTATTGGGCTTTTAGTTTTTTTGTTATCTGTTATTGTGATAATGTATTTGCTGTTAACTGTTATTGAAAATTGGAATGTTAGTTTTTTTTTGACAGTCAATATTCGGTATCAATTGAAGATCATTGGCCATTGGGGTCTACCACTACTAATATGTTTGTCCCGTATTCAGAGAAGGATTCCATTAGCATATACCCATCACAGAAGTGAGGTCCAGGACAATTCAAGTATATCTTATGATTATCCTTTGTAATAAATTCCATTATTTATGAATGTGTATTTAGAATTATCTTAATTTTTTGTATGAGAATAATGTTCCTTGTTTTCCGTACGAACATATTAAATTAAAACAATTCTTAATATGACAAAAAGGAAAACATATGGCCAGGAATATTTGACAAGGATCTCAATTAAGGACTAGGTCCTAACAACCACTTAACCTTTTATATAATATGGTACATAGACTCAGCTCTGTGATTCTTTTCAAAGCAGAACCTAATGCATTGTACAATGAAGGTTCCAACCATGTACTTGGGTCCGAAGCTGCACATAACTCATTACAAACAAAGATTTATTTCGTTTCAAGCCATTGTTTCCCTACTAAACTATGTATTCTACTTACTAGTACACTTGGTACAATCAAAAACCTCAGCTGATAAAAAATTGTTCAAATAAGGCCTTTGAAAATAGTGGAATAAATTGCTTTTAGAGTGTCAAAATTCGTTCGAAGTACTTGATAAATTGCATGCTTATAATTGGTGCTTTTGATTTTTCTACCCTATATACCACTTTGCCTCAAAGTTTTATTAAAAAAAATTCACACACCTCATTAAATGGTCATTTAGAAAAAGTCAGAATATTCAAACTCTTTTAGGTCACTTTTTTTTATTAGTAACAAAGGGAGCTTCAGTCAATATATATAAACAATACACCAACGTTTCATGAGAACTGCTGAAAACATTTTTGTGTTAATGTCTGAAAACTGGAAAATCACCCCTTTTTAATTAATAAAATCCGTTAACTCGGAAACGTAATATCTAAAATTTATAAAAATTGAAAGTTACCTCATGTTAATAGATATAAACAATTCACCAAAATTCCTTGCTTTGTGAAAGCATTTTTGAGATATTATCAGAAAACTGAAAAAAACACCAATTTTATTGAATAAAAACCCATTACCCAGAAACTTAAAATCTAAAATTTATTAAAAAAAAAAAAAAAGAAAGAAAAAAAAAAAAAAAAAAAGGAAGCTCACGTCAATAGATATAACCAATTTCACAAAGTTTAATGCAAATGGTTAAAGAGTTTTTGAGTTAATGTCCGACATGTTGACAACAGACGGACAACAGTATACCATAATACGTTCCGTAAACGAGCGTATACAAAATATTATAATATATTGAGTAGTAATTTAAACACATTCTAGATACATAAATTAATACTAAAAACATAGTCATAAAAAATGGAATACATTACAAAGGATTATATCCGTAATAAGAAATACTGATTTGTCAAAGACCGAATTATTTTAATATTTCATTTACTGTTATCTGTTTTTGTCCATTTTAATTCCTTGTTATCTGTTATGAGCCAAATCAATTTGCTGTTTTGCTGTTATTGGGACCCCCCTTGCCCACTCCCCTCAATGAACATTCTTACTATCTCTTTCGAACGTCTGATTTCAATGGATCCTGACGAACTATTTGAATCCTCATTCATTTTCAATTTGCTTGCTTTGGAATTTATTTCTTTTGATACATTTGAAAAATCAATATCACCTGTTCTGTCGAATAATTAATAATTTATTACTTTCACTATAAAACCTTTTTATTAATCACGTTGGCCGTACATTCCACAGCAGCCACATCAAAATCATATCACGTGTTTGTTTTTGTTCTCATCTCATTGTTAAATTTCTTGATCTACGGCCTATCACGGAGTAAGTAATTAATCTAATTTAATTTGCAATTATTACAAATGTATTTTTGTTTATTTTAGTAAGTTCAGTAATCGTTTTATTTACTTTGATTAAGAGTTTTCATTGTACACCTTTGTTACACAACACACGCATACACATTCACATCGTGTTATCTTAACTAACGAAACACACTCATTATCATTATTTCAATGACTTTCCAATGTTTTACGAATGTCAAGAAGGTGTTATTGAATAAGTTTGCATACTTATTTCTGTTTATAGTGATTTTGTATCTGTATTAAACTTTTGTTGTTTTTTTTGGTATAAATACACGAGATAACCTTGATAGCATGTTGATACGTCGTACTTTATTTAAAGAAAAAATCTATGGAACACAATTAGTGCCACTTGTAGGCGTACAATTTTGTCTTTCTAATGAATAAGTTTAATTGTTTTTAAGCGCATTTCACATCGGAAATTGTTACTATTGTACTTTATACTTTTTGGGATACGATTGCTTTTAAGCAATCTGTAGACTTTTACCGTTGACTCAGGGCTCATTCCCTCACGTCAACCGTTTTATTCTAAACATTCAGCAACATCTCAGATTCTTATGATTGTCTTGCTTTAAAAGGTAAAAACAAGCAAAATGATTGAACATAAACAACTTTCCTGTAATGTTCTTCTCATAATCTTCATGTTTGATTTTTCCCTTGACTTATATGCGTGTTTTTAACAACACGGAAAATCAGAATTAAGCAGTATTTATATTTAGTGTTTTTATAAATTTAGAAACACGTCAGAGGGCATTCCCCAGTTTTGATAAATGCGAGAGTTCTTTGAATTCCGATAATTCTATTTCTGTCATATAAGAACTGAAGTGGAGTTTTCTATATTTTACCGTTATGAAACTGATACTGTACTCTCATAAAGAAATTGAGACTCATTCATCGTATCATAAATTAAATAAACGTTCTTGTTCCAAATCGCAAGTCGCGGGTTTGTTTATGTATTAATGCGCATGCGTATAGTTTTCTTGATTTCAAGGGGTATCAGGTTGAGTGGTTGTTCTGGATTCCCCGCTTATTAATTAATTTGAAACTCATTGGATTCTTTCTATGTCTGCCTGCTATTGAGGGTTTAATAATGTTGTTGCATAATTTAAAATCATATGCATCATTTAAATTAAAATCAATGAAGTTTTACCTATAACACCCCTTTAGCCGAAATGGAGTCTTCCATATTATCGTTTCGAGTTGTCTCCCTTACAGAAGTATTTCCCGTCAAAATCGTCAAGAAAAAATTAACTCGTTAGATGTCGATAAACGTCGTATTATATTAAGAACGATCTCAATTTAAACAGAGGCGTGTGTACGGAAGGATTCATGCCCACTGACCCAAAGGAAATTAATCATTAAAGATTTAGAAATGGGGTTCCTCCTAGAATTAACGGTGATAAGATACGAAGTGAATAGTCCGAGATTACTGGGTACAAGTCAAATCGGCACCTGGTTAAATCGGCATCTAGTCAAATCGGCACCTATTTAAAAGTCAATTCGGCATCCAATAATATTAGATATAATATACGGACTGGGAAATGGGGTTCCTCCTAGAATTAACGGTGATAAGATACGAAGTGAATATTCCCGAGATTATTGGGTACAAGTCAAATCGGCACCCATAGAAAAAGTCAAATCGGCACCTGGTTAAATCGGCATCTAGTCAAATCGGCACCTATATATTTAAAATTCAATTCGGCATCCAATAATACTTGATATAATATATGGGACTGGGACTATTTAAGTTTGTAATTTAAGTAAACTAGCATAAAAGTCCCCCACGGTCCCAGCTTGTCTGGCAAATCAGCCGTCGGATATCAGAGTAATCTCGAACTATGCAGTGAAATACCTTCTCTCTCTCTCTCAGTGACTGCTGTGGAAATTAAACTTGGAATTGATAGCACACAAATAAAACACAATAAGTACATTGCTCGTACACTTGTATCCGGTATTAGCTATTTTTAAAGTTGAGTAACTATTCAGATTTATATTACCTTTGCATGTGCAGTTGAATTAGTTTTGAAAATAATACTATCCAGCTGTACCAGGCCTTGCAGTCAGCTTTTTTGTACTCATACTCGAAAATCAACCAATGAAATTGCTTGATTTCTTGTTTCGAGCATGATTTTTGTGCTTCAAGCACTGAGCAAAGTTTTATGCCTTCAAGTCCATAGTCCAAATAATTATGACGTCTTGGAAGGCTATTATACTTTTTTTCTTTGAAGTCGAAGTAAGGCGTCAATGAAAAAAAATATAATAGCCTTTCAAGACGTCATACTTAGTAATTATTTGGACTATCAAGGCCAGGGCTATCAAAAATGCGTGAGACTCAGGCATGTTCATGCTTTTTTGCAGCAGTATCCTTGGATCAATTTTTTCCTCTTTGATCTTTTCTATTTTTGGCCAAATCTCACGAATTTGCTTGATGAAAAGTTGGCAGAACTGCTATACATGTGTCAATGAAAACTATATGGCAATCGTATCCCTCAGAGCATTCTGCTCTTTGATTATGATTCTTTATTTGTATTTCAGTTTTTTACCACACAAACATGTATGTAACCACATCATCATAGATTAAATCATATAAAATCACATGTTGTTACTTCATCACGGGTAAACTAACTGTAAGGCGGCAGTGCCAAGGCAGAATATCACCATGGTGACAAGCAATATCATCTGATCTCTCGTATATTTCAGTGTCTGCGGAACTACAACTATCACATGTAGATTTATGTGGTGATTGTTTCAGTTTCGTTGCTGATTTTTCATCATCAGCAGAAGGAGATCTTTTCACACTTTGGTGGTCGATTCTAGTGAATTCTATTTTAACTTTTTGAAATATTTGAAGTTCCAATTATTGGAGAATTTTTTGATTCCATTTGTTCATTTACTTGTGAACATCTTGATGAGGGTCTAGATTCATCTTGACAATCTGGTTTCTCGTCCTCCTGATTCTCAGACGGAAGTTCAATGCACTGCTTCCCTGTCAGACAACATAAGTATTGAGCCGAAACATACCATGCTATTTCGGCATAAAATGGATACCGAAAATTATGAGGTACCTGTAAATAGAAATAAATCTGTCAGATATGTTCTCCAAAATGGTTAAAATGCAAAGTATAAAATTACAAATTTATGTGTTCTAATTTTTGGCATTTGAATCATGTCATGATATGCAAATGATATTATTTTGTATTGATAATTCCAGCATATGTAAATAATAAAGAAATCTTTCCATAAATTAAGTATGTAACAATCATTCTCAATAATTGATTTTTATCTATCATCATTGATCATCCTAACCTAAACTTGAAATAACTACACGATCCAAGGTGCTCACTCTCATTTTATTTTGCCAAAAAAAAAAAAAAATCAGTTTTGTACGAGAACATAAATCAAATCAAGGAACATATGCAGCAAGTCTGGTTTCAAATTGTTTAGTGATTCTAGAAGAAATCTTTGAAAATCTAACTTATTAGCCTCCAATTTTTTTTCAGCTGAACCCAAAGTAACAACATTTGGTAAGTTCTTTCTAGGACAAGATTTGTTTTCGATTCACTGTATCTGCTTTTGTAAAGAAATAAAAGCAAACTGCCATTTACCAGAGAGTTTCAATGTAAAATGGTGGCAATTTTGAATTTCAGATAAGGTAAAAACAGAATTAAAAAGGGAGTTTACTTTTAAGCAGTTATTGCTGAACTATCTGAAATTTTTACTGTTATTCTAATTCAAAGTGTTGTGTAAAAAAGTTGATCAATGCTGACTATTGAACTCATCCAAGATCTTGTTGATTTAAACTTTGATATCAATTTCATAAAACATGGGATAATATAAATTGTTCAGAAGAAAATTATAAACAGCTACACCATGAGAGCATGATATGCCCGTCACATTTTCCAAAAAAGATAAAAAAAAAAAAAAAAAAAAAAAAAAAAAAAAGTTCAATTAATTCTCAATGTCATACATGTACGTGTATTAGAAATTTATGAAAATCAAAAGGGAGCTTTTACCAATAGACAAAAACAAATCACCAAAGTTTCATGAGAATTGCTGACAGCATTTTTGAGTTATTGTCGGAAACTGGAAAATCCCCCCTTTTTTAAAGATTAAAACCTCATTACTCGTACACATCAAATCTAAAAGTTATAAAAATTCAGAAGGGTTCTGCGGAACCCAGTGTCTTGCCTACTTTATGAATCTAATACATATTTTAAGAACTTAAACTGCAGACTGTATGTAATGTTAACTGGGAGAAAAACTGAGTCCATATATAAGTAAATTACAGAAAAAATGAGTCCATATATAAGAACATACAGAAAACAGGAAATATATTTTTACAAAATTTCCTTCTAGATATATACTAGTTTTTGATTATAAACAAGCTTCTGTCCAAGTTTGGTAGAAATCCAGGATAAATTAAGAAAGTTTTTTTTTTAAATAAAAAAACGTTAACCAGAGTGAATGTCATGTTAACTGGCAAAAAAACTAAGTCCATTTATAACTTAAATACGAAAAAAAATGTTGAAGTCTCGACAAAAGTCAAAAGGGAGCTCATGTCAATACATCTTAACAGTTCACCAAAATTTCTTTCAAGTTGGTGAAAGCATTCATGAGTTATTGTTCGAAAACTGGAAAAATCACCCTTTTTTAATGAATAAAAACCCACAACTCTGAAAAATGAAATCTAAAATTTATAGAAAATGAAAGGGAGCTCATGTCAATAGTTAAAGCGTTTTTGAGTTAATGTCTGACATGTTGACTATGGACAGATGGACAGTGGTATTCATTAATATGTCCTGTAAATGTAAAAAGTATTACCGTCTACTAACATGTGTTCTGTCTTCAATATCAGACACAGTTCACTGTGTCTTCATGTTGTAATTGTGAAGAAAATTAGCTCCAAACACCAGAGAGTCTTCAGGAGTATAAACTCCATGAATCCAGCCTAAAATCACAGAATATGTCATATAGGTGATACTGACCTCCAGTTTTATATTTATTTCATCCATACCATAATCAATACGTCAGTAAAATATCTTTATTTCTATAAATATGAATTTTTGACAAATGAGGGAGGAAAAAAATAATGTATGTTTCAATCTTTACAAAATTACAAGTTGAAGCATGCGCCTAAAGTTTTTAATATTCACTAAGGCTCCAACATCTAGAAGGGCCCAACATCTAAATGGTCTAGTTAGTGCATCTCATGGCAGTGGTTTGTCATCAAAAGACAGACACCAATCGGACGTTTCTATGATTGTTGTAAGTATTTGATATTAAGCAAACAATCAATCTATATTCTTTTTCAATAGCTTTATTGTCTAAGTTGCAATAAATTGTGTACCACTTTCAGTTTCCATGGTAACTACTTACAGTACACACAGAGAGGATGTAATCTCATACTCCCTACACTGTGTAAAAACTTGGTGTCACACCAGGAAACTCCAGCAACACTCTCCAAATCTTGGGAGAAAATTGGAGTAATTCCTCCCTAAAACTCATTAATTGTTTATTACCTTGGTGTGGTTTCTCTCAACACCATGATTTTTATTGCTATGTTTACCTTTGAAGTGTGCCAGTAGTTCATGACTACAATAAACAGTTCTTGTGTTTCCTGTCAATAAATGACAGTCACAAAAATGATGAAAAGTGTGAGATTTGTTAAATTTAATCAGAGATATATTATAATCTGATTTTATTGAAGAATCCTGCACAACTTTATTTATTAAAAATATATGTAGCATTTGTTCTGACAGTGTTGGTTTTTCATACCTAAGAAACATAATTAAAACAAACAAAACATCACCTGTAAGTGGAGTATAATTAAAAGAACATAAAGACTTATATTTTAATTGAATTTATTCCATCTTTTTTTTATAAATTTAAATAATAAATGAAGATTATATAAATATAATATGTATGAAATTTATCTACATTATTTTATTTTATTCATTTTTTTGTATCATTGCTATTACTTTTAAAACATGTATATATTAATATCTATATGTTTAAACTGACTATAAATACAACTTATTGTAAATATCAAGTTGCCATTCTTAATTATGAGGTTATGAAAGAATCTTAATTATGAGATTATGAAAGAATGTAAATAATTTTTCAATCTAAAAATTCATTTCATTTACCTTTTTTATAGCTTTCAGAAATAAAACTAAATAGGAAATGATTGAAATAGGAAGACGTGAGAGAATAGTTGACATGTAATTATATGTCACTGTCAGACCATGCAGTCATGCTTTGTTGATTTTTTTTACTTTTACCTGCAATCAACAGGTCATAAAACCCTCCCAAGTGGGAGTAATTACTTGGTGTTTTTTGGGAGGGAAATCTGTGTTTCACAGTGTGACACTGTGTTACACCAGAATCAGTGTTGGGAGTATGAGATAACATCCTCTCTGTGTGTACTGTACCTGATGGTATGATGAAAGTGTACCCAGTATGCAATGTAATTCTTTCACATCCCTCAACCTTGTCTGCCAAGAAAATGTCACTTTGTTTCCCTGACAACACCCAGGTTAAGTAGATTTTCATGTATTTTGGTGTTGGTGGAATTAACCAAAATACCTGAAAACAGAAACAATTTAAATCCACTTTGTATGTGCTGTTTATTTTTTTATGTGTGGATATAACTGCATTTTATTTCTTTTATTTCATTTCTGTACATGTGTGTTGAATATCAATAGTTCAAAATTGTGATGAAAATCTTCATATAAAAATCAAAGTGCTTTTGATTGCTATCATTTGACATTTTGAACTACATTGTATTTTATATTAAACTACATAAATTAAGCAATGGAACAAATTTAGACAAAAGTTTTTAACTAGAGTTATTTCTCTTTGTCAATAACAGTATGAAATCTTTAATACAAGAAAAAGATTTTATGTTAAATATGATTATTTTGCAAAATTTACATCATTTCATATCTTTACTTTACTGCAACTCTGTTAGTAATTAGGGTAAAGATAAGGTCTGGAATATAGGTTAAAATAGCTGTGTCAATAGGGTTTTGAGTGCAATAGTGCATACGTGACTCAAAATAATTTTAGAATAACAAATCAAAGAGTTTAACTAAACATAAATATTCAACTGGTGATAAAACAGCATATTAATTCATATATGTGTGCAGCACATGAGTTAATTATTAGTATTGTTCAGTCTCACATTGCAGTAATATTGTTTGCCTTAAATTTACTGGAGAATAAAGACTTTTTCCCCTCGAGAAGATTCCCAATTTGAAAAACAATGGCTTAAAATTATTCCCAAAAGGACATCTTTTTTCCCAGACAGTGCAGTCTCAGTAGTTATTTAAACATTTTTTATGCCTAAAATGACTAAATGTGCAGATTTGAGGGAGACTATTCATGTATCATCACTGACAATAAGGGGTCCTATTCCAAATGAAGGTTTACCTCTTCAAAGGGGTAGTGCAAATTGAAGTTCCAGTCAAATTCATAGTGTATTATAAATTTCCCAATTTGATAAAAATGACGCATATTTTCACAATAAAAAAGGGTACAGGTAGTTCTGAAAAAAGCCAACAATATCACTGCATTGAACATTTTTTTTCCATATTCGATTTCTTGGATTAGTAATTATTTTTATAACACTGATCAAGGGCTTTCAAGTGAAAATAAGACTTTTTTTTAATTCACAATATTATGAATATTATGGTATCTAGATAAAGCATAAGATTGGTACCTATTAAAACATTTAAACCACCTGCATTTGTTTGCACCGGTCCTAAGTCAGTAATCTGGTGTTCAGTAGTTGTTGTGTTAATGTGGTTCATAAGTGTTTCTCATTTTTTGTGTAGATTAGACCGTTGGTTTTCCCTTTGAATGGTTGTACACATCATTTTGGGGCCCTTTATAACTTGCTGTTTAGTGTGAAACAAGGTTCCGTGTTGAAGACCGTACATTGACCTATATTGATTTACTTTTACAAATTGTGACTCGGATTGAGAGATGTCTAATTGGCACTCATACCACATCTTCTTAGATTTATATATCTAGCACTTACTTTTTTCCCATGTAGTATATGATACCATACAGATGTACCACCAAAGTCTACATGGAAATCTGTATAACATCCCTTCACACTCATTAAACAATACCTTAAATCATGATAAAAGATGTTAATACCGGTATATATAATACTGTACTTTAAATAAAGTTGAAGATGAGATACACTTTGTAACTGAATGTCCACTATATATTGATAACAGAAATGAGTTTTTTACTGAAATTTCTCTAAATTGTAATAATTTTCAATCTTTAGACAATTTTTCAAAGTTTTTATGGCTATTTACACAAGAAAATTTAAATGTGTATAAATGTATAGGAAAGTATTTATCTAAAAATCTAGAGATACGGAGAAGTTCAAAAATAATAACGCAAATTAGCCTTAAATATACATATTTTGAGTGGTATATGATTTTAAGTGGTATATTCTAAAGATGTAAATTGTATTATCTGGTTCTGTCCTGGCCTTTTATAGCATTTTAAGTAGTATTAAACAATGTTGTTTTCTTATATTATATGTCTCTAATTTATGTCTAATCTTACGTACTTGTATGTAATGTCATGAAAGCTCTTTATAGGGCCCTTTAATTGGAAATAAAATATTCTTATTCTTATAATATAAAATGTTATCACAGACGTATGTCCCTCCTTTTTATTTTAATATTGCAAAGGTTAAAATTACAATACCATTGCAATGTACTCTAACATGTAAGTTTTGCGAATAATCAAAGTCGATAAACCATGACTGAAGGTACATGGCTACACAATCTCCATAGAAATGAAGATATGCCAATGCCAATACAACTGCATACCAAAAACCATTGACTTATCGTAAACTGTTTCCTTTAACCAACCCTAAACACAAACTTGTTTACTATGTAAAAGTTTCAGTCAATGAACAATGATGAGGGGTTGGGGCTATGTGATCCCCATGGAAATGATACTTGCAAATGCCAAAAATATGCATACCAAATATCATTCACTTAACATTAGCATTTCATTTTAAACTAATCTAATCACAAACTAATACATGAAAACTAAGCAAAAGATTCAAAGTCAATAGACCATGACTGAGAGGGTAGGGCCAAATAATAGCCATAGAACTAAGATGTTCTAATGCTTATGCAACTGTATACCAATCAGCATTGGCCTACCACTAATGGTTCCCCCTTGAACTGACCTAATCACAAACTTGTACATGTATTTTGACCTATAATGGTTTACTTTTATAAACTGTGACTTGGATGGAGAGGTGTCTCATATGCACTTATTCCACATCTTCTTTCTATGATAAAATATACTAAACTTTGAGGAAAATTCAAAATGTAATGTCCCAAATGATAATCTTTTTTGTAATGCTGGAAATCCCACTTCTCTTTTTGTCACTATAAATAAAATGCAACACCACAGAACAGCTAGTCTAGCCGTTCATCAGAACACTAGATGAATTAATGTCATATACTTAATTCTTGATAGTAGAAAAGCTGCCTCAAATTTAGTCCAAATAATTATGACGTCTGGCAAGGCTATTTTAATTTTTTTTCTGGAATGTGGGATTAAAAAAAGTCAAAATCGAAAAAATACCCACTGCAGACAGTTTGATTATCTGGACTACCTCCAATTTAAACCTACTTTTGAACTTTTGGGTATTTCATCTTGTCAATTATGTTATTGGATTCTGTCTGACAATCTTTGTAGTGTCTTGGTCATACTGTGTCCACCCAATCCACTTGTCTGACCTACAAAGAAATAATAAACAACTTTAGTTGATCCATGCATCAAGCAGTTTGGTGTCATCTCACAGGCACTTGTCTCAGAATTTTTCCACCCTATATACCTTAATATAAGTTATAGATACGAATCAATATCATTTCTATACTACTAATTTCATTCAGATTTTATATCAAACTCTAGTCAACAATCTGTTCCTTTAAAGAAGCATTCCCATTTAAGAGTCCAGAATCAAAATTGATCGCCATAACGTTTTTCTTACAGGATTATAAGCAATTAATAATCGCTTGGTCATAGGGTTCATAATTCCAACTTCTTTGAATACTTTCTTTTATGAAAAAGTAGGATCAACCCTATAAATTGATCTTTTAGTTTGGAATGGGGAACCCTATAGGAATATTTTTTTTCTGAGACAAGTGCCTGTGTGTCATCTCCACTTGTCTGACCTACAAATACAAAGAAATAATAAACAACTTTAGTTGATCCATACATCAAGCAGTATGGTGTCATCTAACCAGATCAGTGGTAGATCTAGTGTGTGGGGGAGGGGGGGTTGTCCTGGAGTTGGAACCCCCCTTTTTTGGACTATCAATGCATTTGAATGGGGGCATATAGTTGGAACCCCAACCCCTTTTTTTAAATGGCTGGATGTGCCCCTGAAGGAGCAAGACCCTTTACAATGACCATAAACTATCACACTCTTTTTTAATATAAAATCAATCCATACACTACATATGGTTTACCTAGTCATGTAACTTTAACCTTAATCACTGATATTTCAAGCAGTCACTGAATCTTGAAAATGAGGTCAAGGACAATGGATAAATGAAAGACATAATCTTTGTAAAATACGGAATCTGCATACAATGTTTAAAGCATCAAGGTCTTCTACATTCTAATATATTTAGCTTTATACAAATAGTTTATGGCACCTCCCGATATTAATCCCTTGGCTTGCATACAATTACCTTTGTCTCAGGCAGGGCAATTCCGATGACTTCAATTTTTTTATACTGATTTTGTTTTCTTTTTTATTCTTTTTTTGTTAATGCGTTAACACATTTCTTTAATTTTTTTTATCAGAAATAGTAAACAGAAATAGTAAGTAATGCCCCTGAGGTCATATGTTATAGGACTAACAAAACACTATAATGGAAAAATAGCTAATATTTTGTCATCATATAAAAAGGAAACAGAATACAACCAGATTCTTCAAAAGAATGTTTCCGTTTTTAGAAACAATTAGGATAACAAAACAAATTTCCTCTAATAAAAAATTTAAATCCAACTGATGTCATGGATGTCATTAAAATGATAAAAAATTATTTTGAACTTTATTATTTGGGTCAGTTATTTTCTCTGTGATTTAAATATTTACTGCTAAGTTGAATCAGGTATAGACATGTCCTAAATAACTTCCTGGTTGGTTGACATTGAACAAATGGTGAAAGAGAACTAAACTTTTGTCATAACAAAAGCAAGAGGTATTTGGTTAAAATATTAGTTATTCTATTTTATGACTAGGTATAAAATGCAGAGTAATGTGTATGTAACCTATATTCATATATTGTAAAAAATATGTCTTATTGTTCAAAGGAGTAGGTTCCGTAAGGTCCTAAAATGGCCCCCAGTATACATGGTATATGTATATATAACTCGTATACTTCCAGTCCGGGGTTATTTCAGGTCACGGTCCGGACTCGCCTAGTATCATTTCATTGATTCTCGGATAAAAGTCTTTTTTTAATTTTTCCGATGACAATTTGATACACAAAAAGTTAAATAAAAATGAAAAACATATTTCCATCAAATAATGTGTTAAGTTTTATATCTCTATCGATGTCTACCAATAAAGAATACACCGAGTCCGGGGTTACTTCAGGTCGTCACCATCCGGACTCGACTACTACGACCAACATTTGATTATTTCGTTAAATCTCGGATAAATGTCTTTTACATTTCCTATGTATTACAGGGTTAATCAAATGTTCCGTCAACATACTTTACGACAATAAACAGTTTACATACAGTTAGTTATCGTAGTGCAATACACACAGGTATAGGAAACTTCAAGCTAGTCCGGGGTCATGTCAGGTCACAGGCCGGACTCACCTGTTCAAGATTGTGTATTGGGCAGCAAACATTTGATATTCTGGGGGGTTAGGGGGGGGGGGGCTATAGATTTTTTTGGGAAAAAAAGTTTGTTTCCAGTTTTTGGAGAAAAAATAATTTGTTTTTGATTCTGGGGAAAAAAAATGGTTGTTTCCCCCTCAGCTGCCACTATATGTAATGCTAAAATTGAAAGAAAATTTTTTTTTTCGACAACTGCTTCAAAGTAGAGTATATAAATAGAAAACTGTGCTATGCTTTACATACCAAAAGAAATGAGCTTCTGAAAGCTCTGCCGTCTAACAAACGAAAGGGCCAATGAATGTAGCCAACATTCACCCCACGGGCGTATGGCGCGGGAATAGCGTCACAATGGCGTTTTTATGCCATCTCATAATTCATTTATGCGATGCCATGAATGTATTCATGCGATGTAATAAATAATTATGGAATTGCATTATTATTTATACGATTGCATAAATATAATTATAGGATGGCATAAACCCATTTATGCGATCGCAAAAATATCTTTACATTAACGCAACCGCATATTTATTTTTGCGATCACGGAATTTATTTTTTTGACCAATGAAAATTGATATACTAACATGGATTTAATCTTCCATTGAATTTTAAGGAAAAGTCAAAGTACATTCGAATGAACTTTACTTAGTTGAAGGCAATCCTAGGTTACCATCCAGATTGTGGTAAATTCGATAAGTAGGAGGATCAGACAGACAGATGGCGACTCGCACAAGGCGAGGGGGAGGAAGGGATAAAATTAATGTGTTGCATTTCTTTTCTACTTGTGATGGCGTTATCCAGAATGTTGCTAGGTTACTGATTATAGCGCCGTTACAGTGGCGGATCCAGCCATTTTAAAAAAAGCGGGTCCTAACCCAGTATAAAGGGGGATTCTAACCACATGTCCCCATTCAAATACATTGATCGTCAAAAAAGGGGGTTCCAACCCCCGAAACACCCCTCTAAATACGTAACTGCTTGTAAGGGTAAACATATTCCACTAGTTTCACTACTAGTAATGACCTTAATACATTTTACATTGCATTTCCTGTTCTTACTCATTCGGGTGGAAAAGGGCAAAGGCAGAGTGGGGATGTTAAATCCGATGCCTAGTGTATAGAGAGTGTCACACTCTCTGCATTCCAACATCCCTTTGAGGGGGCGTCGGTGGCCTGTAAGACGACACAGTTTCTGTCCCTATCTAATATATTTTCAATGTCCAGTAGCAGTCAAAATATCCGTGACCCATTTTTTTTTTTATTCCGGATGACACTATATTACAGGACCTACCTTTTGTAGTTATTGTTAAATTGTTCTTGTCCTGAACATGCATGTTATATTTGCCACTGGAGTTAAGCAAGCACAAGTTTTTTTTTAGTAATATCCATATAAAAGGGCATGGTGTGTATATATCATTATAATATTGATAATTACTTTAAATATCAGCACAACAATGTTAAATATGCAAATTTGAGCATTCACATTATTTGTATAGTATCAAGAAAAATGTGATATTCAGACCGGTGTATTTTCCCACATGAAACCTTTTTGTCAGTTGTTAGCTAAAATATACTTTATTGTAGTGAGAAATGTTCACTAAATATTTTAAAGAGCAACAAAACTTCAATTCATCAATGGAATTAGTAAAACTTGAAATAAATTTGATAAAAAAAAACGTAAGGGGTTCCGCGGACCCAGTGTCTCGTCTTCTTTTACTGTTGTCGACGACGACAGAATGGGGGATCGTTATGTCTCGAATTTGAGACAAAAGTCACAGGCTCAACAAAAATGGGGAAACAATTATTAAAACTTTTCCTCTCGATACTATCTTTTGATTGCCCAAGTTTGGTAAAAATCCAGGATGGTTTATAAATCTAATAAATGTTTTAAAAACTTTAACTCATTATTACTGCAGACTGTATATAAATAACACATAGCTGAGTTTTTGTCTTTATGCAACAATGTATGTACTTAAATGAAGAGAGAGATTTTTAAAATGCATTTCCTTTAACTCTTATAAGACAGTGGGAAAATTCAAAACCAAATAGAACGTTGTAAATTTTGGCTGTTTTACGTATACGAGTTCACAACAAAAAACGAGCTGGCAAATAGCAAAATTGAAAACAGGTATACATTCCCTTGTCAATGTGAGTGTTATTTTCATGTCGCTATTAGTTGTGTTTTTAAAGAGGCAACAAAGAACACTAAGGAAAATACTTGTATACAGAAACAAGAGACTTTCGTGAAACATAATATAAAACATTCGGCAAAGCCTTTGTCCACACTAGGAACAAATGATATGCAATTGCCTAAGGTTGACTGGACCCAAAGGCCCAGGTGGGTACAGATTTTTTTTTTTAT
Source organism: Mytilus edulis (assembly GCA_019925275.1). Taxonomy (NCBI): domain Eukaryota; kingdom Metazoa; phylum Mollusca; class Bivalvia; order Mytilida; family Mytilidae; genus Mytilus; species Mytilus edulis. The sequence goes on from CM034360.1 coordinate 69,311,435, forward strand.
TGAGGTCCTAAGTTTGGATAGGGTGACCCTACCACCTCCCTTTTCCCTACGGCAAAGCTTTTGTCCACACGGGGAACAAATGATATATGCAATTGCCTTATGAAGTTATGTTGACTGGGCCCAAAGGCCCAGGTAGGTAAAATTACAGATTCTTTTTTAAATTGAGGTCCAATGTTGGGGTATGGTGACCCTATAACCTCCCTTCTTTAATTATTAAAAAAATCCCTACGTCAAAGCTTTTGCCCACTCTAGGTACAAATGATAGGCAATTGCCAAAGGTTGCTTAGTCCCAAATGCCCAGGTGGTTAAGTTACAGAACTTTTTTAATCGAGGTCCAAAGTTGGGATAGGGTTACCCTACCAACTCTCTTCTTTAATTCATAAAAAAAAATTTGCTCTGGCAAAACTTTTGTCCACACTATGAACAAATAATATGCAATTTCCTAAGGTTGCCTGGCCCCAAAGGCCAATGTGGGTAAAGTTACGGAACTTTTTGAATTGATGTCTAAAGTTTGGGTAGAGTGACTCTACCACCTCCCTTCTCTAATTCATAAAAAAAAATCCCTACGGCAAAGCTTTTGTCCACACTATGTACAAATGATATGCAATTGCCTAAGGTTGCCTGGTCCCAAAGTTCCCTACGGCAAAAGAGTCAGGCGTAGAACTATCATGCTTTTCAAATTGTTTTATATCAGTTTTAGAGAGCCTCTCACTTTCGAAGTGTAACCAGTGTCTGTTCATGCAGTAAACAACTCTAGTTCTGTAACCAGGTTGTTTTGGTCGTATAATAAAATAAACACCTCAGGATCAATGGATTCGTTTTATTGTGTGATATATGAAATGACCCTGTAATACAAATACAAATAATCAGTACAAAGAAAGATAACTCTATTCATTCTAGGTGACAATGCCTAAAATACAATACTCAAATATTTCATACTGGACAACAATGGTTTTTCATGTTATTTACATACAAATCTATTTACAAATCTATTTACATAGAATGTTAACCATGGGAAATATTGTACTCATCACAAATTACACATTTTAACCTTAAACATTTGTTAAACATGTTGTATTCTACCAAATATTCTTCTGATAGTCATTTACTGATCATTCCATTCAAATTAATAACAACATTGAATTAGTACACATAAAGCAAAGCGTACAGTAACATAACACAATAAGCTTATTAAAACAAATATTATAGCCATGCTCAAGAAAAATGTTAAGCAACAAAACACACATATAAACAGAATACAAAACCTACCATGTATGAGGTACATAGGTCCTGTATTTACAATATGGAATCTTCTATATCTACATGACATACAGTATGGTTCAAATATCTGTAATAAAAATACTATCATAACTACATTTGCATTTATAGTTTACGCATTAAATTATCCAATCATTTAATAGTTAAAAATACGTCTTAAGGGGGCTCGCGGGTCTAAATGATTTTTTTTTAATTTAATATAGGATATCTTTATATTTTTCTATAAATGAACTTTATCTTATACTTAACAGAAAAATGAAATAAAAAAATGGGGTCACCGTTCATTTACGCTCACAATCAGCTTTCGAAAGAAGCATACATTTTTGTTAATGTCCTTTTTTTCTGTTGAACAAATAGGAGAAATAGCGGTAATATCGAAATAAAAAAAGAACTAAATTACAGAAATCGCTAAAATTTTACAATTATTTAGTTTATGTACAGCTTATTCGAAAACAACAATAAAAAATATAGGTCACCGATGAGTTAGAAAAGATATCTCAATTTTAATGCCAAAAAATGGCATTTTTGCACCAAAGGGAGATAATTTGGAGCTTTTTAAGTGATATCTACATTTTAAAAGTCCGCTGGGGCCAACACGAATTGATTTTTTTGAATGATTTTTGTACCACATGATAAAGTAACAATTACATAAGGTAATAGATAAAATTTGTAATGAAAAATTAATGTTTAATTTTTTTCTGAAAATCTTATACCCGCGAGCCTCCTTAACGTACAAATAAACAAATCACCAATATATCAAAACTCACTGAGCCATGTAAAGATCATACTATGAACATAACCAGTGGACTGGAGCATGACTAGAAACTACTCACTAAATAAATAATAGGATAGTAGATTGATATCAAAGAAAATAGTAAACAGTTTTGTAAATACATAACAGCTATTGAAAAAAAACAAAAAGCCTATAGAAGCACGTGTCAATAATCTATAGGTCTATGTGCATCTTAAACAATGGGAACTCTATGGCAAGCCGTTTTACTATTTATTCTAACTTCAAGATATCTCATATAATATATATAAGATATCTTATTAATCCAGTTTTTATAAGATATCTTATAAACTTTAGAAGATATCTTATATACTTTTTAAGATATCTTCTAAAGTTTATAAGATATCTTATATAAAAATTATTTATAAGATATCTCCTAAAGTTTATAAGATATTGTGACGAAAAAGTGTTTAGTTGGTTATTTTGCCGTGATACAACTTGAACTCAAGTGTGTATTCTTGTGTGTGTGCTGTCTTGTTTGGTGTCTACGTTTCACTCGTACACGGAACGACAAATGCCAAGTATTCTCTTTAACAGGGTTACCATAAAAATCTCTGGTAGCGTGATTAAGGGAACCCTGGTCACATAAATAAATAAATGGATCCTGGTATAGTCTGAACGAAGTCTTGCAAGTTAACATAAACACAAAGTCGATTAAAAGTTCAATACTGTATTATTCAATAATCCAAACTACATGTAACAGTAATATAAGTTTACAACATCTAAACTGCAGGCTCAACAATACGGTGGTATAATCATAAATCGTAAGTACACACCTCTCGTACACAAAATCGTCTCCCGTATATCGTATATCGTCCCCCTTCTCACTATCTATTTCTCTCTTTTATACTACTCTAGTAACCTGATTGCAATATGGTTAAATGACTCTGAACAAAGAAATATTCTACAGGAGCTATAATACCGTAGCCCGGAGCCCGGAGCCCGGAGCTAAGGTCAACCGAAACTGAGGTCAACCGCGGCACCTGTATAAACAAAGCAACGGGGCACCAGCTGATTAACATGATTGATTTGACATTTAACAATGTAACAAGTGCAATCTGATCGAAGCGATAAACATAGATTGTAAGGAATTACTTTCTAACAGTTAATGCGGCTAAGTAATTAATCTAATTATATCATGATAATAAAACCCAGTGATGCATGTAATAAACGAAAAACGTTACACAGCCCCCCTCCTAGCCCTGAACTTCCACTGTTCAGTTTACGCACTATAAATGTTTGTTTTTTAAACATCGGAATTCGCCTAGGTGGTTCCCTAACTGGGTTTTCGTGCTTCAGCTTAACTTTGTGAATCCCTAGGTGTGTTCGCCCACTTCGCCTGGTCTCGCAAAACAATTTTGGTTCTTTAAAATAAATTTTTCAACTTGTTCACCTTTTAAGTGTTTGCAACCTCTGTCAAACACTTACTGTGAATGTTCTGGTACTATGCTGGTATCTGTATCTATTGTCACTTGATTAACATGTTGAGCCGGATTCTGCTGACATAGATTAATAGTAGGACCGATTCTACTAACTGGGGTAAATAAAGCCATATGGGTATGCTTGTAAACCCTAACTTCTACTGGTCCAGGGTTGTACAATCGGGTATATATTATTTGGTTAGTAGCATCCACCAACGTTTTTGCTATTGTCAAGCAGTGTTTTTCTAGAAAATACTTTTCTGGAGTTAGGATACCCACAAAACTGTCTTTACCCGTAATACCTGTCCGGTTAGTCAAACCTGACTTTATTACGGCCTCGTGTCCAACTGGCACCAGGATAGTCTCTAGGGCAATAACGCTCCTAGAACTCATTTTTTCGGTCTGAAGCTTCCAACGATATTCGACTACCTTGGATTACTAAGCAGGACTCATCATGGCCCATACACAACGGTACATTGTAATGAAATCTTCACCTATAAGGTTACTGTTAACACCTCCTACAATTATTTCATGTTCAAAACTTTTGTCGCCAAATATCAAAGTCATCGAAGCTTTTCCTAAACATTCAAATCTCTGTCCATTGGCTGTAACATAATTAATATCTACGGGTTCGAGTACCGGCTTATCTACTACCAATTCATACGTTTCTTTTGTTAAAAATGTACTTTTAGCTCCTGTATCTATCTTCCAATTGGCTAAAACTCCTCCTACTCTGCCTTGTACCATCATACAACCCGTACTCTTAACTCGAGCTAGGGCAGTAACACTTTCCAGTCTATCCGGGGCATCAAAACAAGGGCCTCGGTTTCTGGTAGCATTACACCCATCGCTACTAGAGCTATCTAATATATTTTCACCTTCTTTAAGTCTTTTTCTTTTACGTTTTCTAATCAATTTCTGACTTATCATTAAATTTTCCTCTTTTATAGGCCGCCCATGGTTGACCGACACCTGGCCTTCAGTGTCGATCACATCTAGTTTAAATCTTTTTCTACAGTATCTCTACGATAACCTCCTTGGGTTCTGAAATTCTGTGAACGATTTATAAAACTCTGGGATCTGCCTCTTCCACGCCATCCATCACGATTATAGGACCTCACTTGGGGTCCGATTCCGTTATTCCGTGGGTAATTATGGAGTCCCATGTTCCTGTTGACATGTTCTATCTGTACTCCATCTTTTTCTTCAGTTGCACTACTTTTCCCCTCTCCAACTTCAAATATTGGTTTGTATTCCTTTTCAAGGTCCTTTTCCCCAGCTCTTAAACATTCTTCTCGCATCGAATTATTTACAGCCTCTTGCAGGGTCTTAGGTCTAGTTCGCTTAACGGCAAGGCGAAAATCTTCAGATTGACCACACTTGTCAAGGAACGCTTTTATAGAGTTTTCCTCTACTATCTCTGGAGTGTACCTCTCTTTCATCGCTGTATGTCCAAATCTTTCTTCCATCTTTTGTTTCAGGCGTTCACAATCTCTTTGAATAATTAATGGCATCCCGTATGCAAATGTCTCAGCTTGTCCTCTTAAAGTACTTAGTAGTACCCTACGTGCCTTTTCGTTATTCCAAACATTTAGCTCGGATATATTCAAAGTATTGGATAAATTCATTCCAAACGTCATCGCTAACTCCGGAAAACGTTCTACGGACAGGGAATTCGTTTGCTGGTCGAATATTTCTAACACGAAAACACCTGGTTTTCGGCATATCCGTAGTTAGTTCATTTGCCCGACTATGAAAATCTGGCGATTGAATTTGTTTTGTCGATGCGCCCATGTTTTCCGATTCGTGCCCGGATAACTCCATTTCCATGTTCCTTTGCCCGTTAAAAACAGGGCTATTAGGACTAGGACAGGAGTAAGAGGGCACTTCATCTGAGTCATAGGGCGTATCGCTTTCATCCATTATGGTGCGAGCTGGAGTCCTATAAATATACTTTTTACGACTGTCATCAGACCTCCATCTCCTCTCGGACCATGTCGGTGGAGCGTTGTCTATTTTCTGACCATTTAGAACGGAATTCCATATTAATTTTAAAACAATTGTACAAATTAATAGTCCTATTATCACCAAAAGCAAGCCCAATCATAACGTATTCCTGAGATTTCTGTACAACCTGGTTGTTAGGAAAATAGATCCATGCTGATGCGACGAGGCCGCTACTGAGTGTAAGCAAAATAACCCATATTTGCCAAAATTTCTTCCAACCATTTCCTCCGTTTTTTTCCGTATTGCTCATCTCCTGGATAACTCTATAATGATTTTTTCTTGGGTAACAGTGCCCGATGTTCCGGCGATACCGGACCTCTGGCATAGTCTCCGTATGAATATCATTAAGAGTGCGTCCAGTGGCAGGCGAACTACCTAACCCAGAATCCGCTGGGGAAATTACTTGATTTCTAAAGCAATTCTGCCTTACCTGAGAGAACGTTGGAGCCTGAGTTGATGTCCTTGTTGATCTTCTAGGTGTTTCCATTATTTTATTACAAGTTCGTTGAAGTCACACACAGTAAATCCCACCGCTGCCACCAATGTGACGAATCCGTCCTTTAATTGCAATCTTTACTTTAAAAAGTACTATGACAGAAATTTGACTTGTTTGTAGATCTTGTCTTGCTGTTCATTTATGTTTTAAAAGTTTCTAGTTATCGCTTATAGTTTTCAAGATAATTGGTAAAAACACCAAGGATTGGTAAACTCCACTAACGAGTCAACTAAAGATTTCGCCGGACATGTTGACCTTGTCGTTCTGGTAATTTTTGCTTTTTAAAATTTCTATCAATTCATTATATATTTAAATATAATAAGCAAGTATGGAAAATGGTAAAATTCTTCTTGTAAGTGCGAACACTTCTACAAGAAATCATTTGACCGTTTTGACGTAAATTGAAATTAGGGAGAGCTGAACATTCTAAACATGTTTTATACATCATGTTTTCGCTATTCATAGCGGTTTGCAAAAGAAGTTACTTGCATTTTATCCCTATGCTTTAATTTAAGCCATGTTATCCAACACACTCGCTAAACTAGAAACACCATTGATATATTGTTGCCAAGTTTAACAAAAACTGTCAGACGACTTTCTAAAAGACATGTGTTCGATAACATTAGGCCCAGTAGTTACAGAGAAGATTTTTGGAAAGGTTAACAAAGACAATAAAGGGCTGCGCTTTAGCGCATGATACGCCCGTTGCTCTTTTAACTTGTCTTTTATGCTTTAAATGAATTTATATGATCAACTAGAAATATATATACAAATCAAAAAGGATGTTACATTAATATATTCACCAAAGTTTCATAAAATCCACTTTTTTAAGTATAAAAAATCATTACTTAAGAAAACGTAAAATCTAAAATTTATAAAAATGGAAAGGGAGCTTATGTTAATAGATATAAACAATTTATCAAAGTTGCATAAAATTTTGTGAAAGTGTTAGTTATTGTCCCAAAATTGGAAAATCCCTCCTTTTTTAAGCATAAAAATTCATAACACGGAAATGTAAAATCTGAAATTATAGAAATTGAAAGGGAGCTTACATCAATAGATATAAACAATTCACCAAAGTTTCATGGACATTGGTGAAAGCCTTTTTGAGTTATTGTCCGAAGTGTTGAAAATCCCCCTTTTTTATGAATAAAGCCCCATAAATCCAAAACTTAAAATCTGAAATTTATAAAAATTGAAAGGGAGCTTACATCAATACATATAAACAATTCACCAAAGTGTCATGGACATTGGTGAAAGCCTTTTTGAGTTATTGTCCGAAGTGTTGAAAATCCCCCTTTTTTTATGAATAAAGCCCCATAAATCCAAAACTTAAAATCTGAAATTTATAAAAATTGAAAGGGAGCTTACATCAATAGATATAAACAATTCACCAAAGATTCATGGACATTGGTGAAAGCCTTTTTGAGTTATTGTCCGAAGTGTTGAAAATTCCCCTTTTTTATGAATAAAGCCCATAAATCCAAAACTTAAAATCTGAAATTTATAAAAATTGAAAGGGAGCTTACATCAATAGATATAAACAATTCACCAAAGTTTCATGGAAATTGGTGAAAGTGTTTTTGAGTTATTGTCCGAAGTGTGGACGACGGACGGACGGACGGACGGACAACGGTATACCATGATAAGTCCCGTCTAAAAGACGACGGGCGTATAAAAACGGACGACGGACGACAAGTGACGAGAAATGCTCAAATAATAGGGTCAGGTCAGATATAGAAGAACTCTCAAAGTATACCACAACTAAAGACTATAGCTGGTATAGTAGCAGAAAACGACCATTGCAGAGCAAAAACATTGAATGAACAATTCACTTTAATTTTTATCAAATAAGATTTATTTAGACACCAACTAAATATGTACTGTTCTATCACAGGAATCGGAAGTTCTATCAATAAAATTCTGTAAATAATAAAGTCGACTATCAATAGAGCTTCTCGTAGACTTCTGAACGAGAAGCTCTATTTATAGTCGACTTTATTATTTACAGAAATATTGATAGAACTTCCGATTCCTGTGGTTCTATCCACAATGGAAAGACCTTAACTATGGCAGAGAAAAAAATAGAATATGGACTCAATACATCAAAAAATGGAGAGACGTTACGCGCGATGTTCGTGCCTATAAGCGTAACAGACGTTATCGCTAAAATCGGACGTTTTTTATGGTTCAGACGTTACAAAAATACTTCTAGAATAAGTAACGTTAATAACATTTGTACTATAATGATATGTATTCCCAAAACAAATAAATATGATCACTTTTAGCAAACCATTTGACCTCTTTTAAAATGATTCATTTTAATGTGATTCTAATACAGGTAAAACGATAGCTGTGGTCACGATCATCTCCCCTTCCCCCCTCAAATTATTAGGATTATCTCAAGAAAAAATTATCAGACTACATTATTATTTTTTATGCACATCCTATACACACAGTATACTACACTAATGTAAAGTTTCATTGAAATCCAATAAACGTTTTAGAATAAGTTGCACTTACATAACAAGACTATATATAATACCCTATATTGTAATATTTAGCAAGGATAACCACTAACAAGAAAAATGGGCAGATAGAAGGACATGGGGGTTCCTGTATAGCCCAAAACTTTTTTTGTTGGGGGATATAACTATAGAAGAAAGAAGTTTTTAAACAATAACTTTATTGTGCACCTTCCATTTCATCCAATACTGATAAAATGTCAAGATGTGTAGTTTCCGGAAGAGTTACAGTTCCACGCGTCGAACATTGAAGAGTTGGTGAAATGTAAATAACAGATGCAATGGAAATGATGGAATGTTTCTTATCCAATAGTTTATACGACAACAGTTTTTTTGTTTGGTCAAAGTATAAACCACGAACAACTTTGGATCCCTTTACGTAAGTTACGCCCCAATCATCAGTGGTGTCCTTTTTAAGAGTTTCGGGGCAAGCATCTGCTTTTAAAAGGTAATAATTTGAATCTGCTTCGTCAGTGTATACTGCCAGTATTGTGTCAAGTGTAATCAGGTCTTCCATTTCGTAATTTTCCGTGGATTCTTCGGGACTCGAATGGCGGGTTCGGTTGTTCTCGACAACTATCGGTACGGTCGCCTTACTCCCAATGGAATTATTCATGCAGTCTTTGTAAGTACCAACCAAACAGTTTTCACAAGAATAACATGACAGGTACCTAACTGTCAAATTAGCATCGTTCAAAGAAGAAAAAACTTGATGAAGACTTCTAATACCAGGAACGGGTTTAAAAGATATTGTGTCACGATCTATACTCTCGACATATCTAAATATTCGGCGCTTACAATACAATGACTTAGTGTCCTTCAAATGTTCCTCGCAATATTTAAAAAAATCGTTCGCAGATTGTATTATTTCCTTCCCGCGAAAAACCGCCATGTCTACTTGATTCTTTAAAAAGCCACCGGCTGCGTCCTGAGGTCCCTTTGCGTGCGAAGTTTCGAAATAATTTCGAATGAAAAGTTCATATCCGTGTTTTGAACAAATGTAGGTTAACATTCCAAAACAATTTCGTGACTTATACTGAACCGGACAACCGTCAGTAAACTCATGAATAACTTTTACATCATATTGAATCGTATCTAAATACTCCTTGACAAGAGTTTGAACTTTTTGGGTAAAAAATTGGTCATGTTTCTCATCCGGGCTTATTACAAAAAAATGCTCAGTAATAATACATGGAATATCCGGCAAACTTTCTACTCCGTCTACCTCCAAAATAGCATGTCGATAAATTACGGACACATGAATAGATACCTCGGTGCGCTGAAAATAAGTTTGTTGAAGTTCAAACTTTTCTTTGCAACCGTAGTTTTCGGAATAGTCATGAATTATAATACAGTGATTTGGTAATAAGTTTTCTTTCAAACATTTAAGTTGTGCATTTTGCCACTGTGCACGGAACTGATGTCCAGCAAATTTTTCTAAAAGTTCTCTAAAATAATTAAACATTTCACCCGGTTTAGTGCATTTTCTGACAAGTGTAAGTTTTTTCTTTGAATTCACAGTGATATATTCGTACCGTTCCCAAGATACATTGGGAGCATGATCCGAAACATTCAACTCTTCGTCCGTAAATTTTAATAACGAAAGTCCACATTTACTACATTCACGATCTAAACACGCCTTCGAGTAAGAATTATTAACTTGATCCTTATCACATAGAGTAGCAACGGCGATATCAGTCAGGTGTTCATAAATAGGGTATACGCTTTTCTCGAAATCTAAAATGTTCGGAATCGTGTATTTTTTTCTAAACTCCATTGTTTTTGAAAACAAAGTTCTGGCTTCTATGTGGTAGCGACAACAGCAGGTAACACGATCTTTTGGTCTTGCTGACCGAACAAAATACGGCTTTAATCTCTCAAATGTTCTTTGGTTCATTTTTATACGACCGCAAATTTTGAAAAAATTTTCGTCGTATATTGCTATCACGTTGGCGTCGGCGTCGTCGTCGTCGTCGTCGTCGTCGTCGTCGTCGTCGTCGTCGTCGTCGTCGTCCGGCGTCCGAATACTTTTAGTTTTCGCACTCTAACTTTAGTAAAAGTGAATAGAAATCTATGAAATTTTAACACAAGGTTTATTACCATAAAAGGAAGGTTGGTATTGATTTTGGGAGTTTTGGTTCCAACATTTTAGGAATAAGGGGCCAAAAAGGGCCCAAATAAGCATTTTCTTGGTTTTCGCACCATAACTTTAGTTGAAGTTAATAGAAATCTATGAAATTTTGACACAAGGTTTATGACCACAAAAGAAAGATTGGGATTGATTTTGGGAGTTTTGGTTTCAATAGTTTAGGAATAAGGGGCCAATAAAGGGCCCAAATAAGCATTTTTCTTGGTTTTTGCACAATAACCTTAGGTTAAGTAAATGGAAATCTATGAAATTTAAACACAATGTTTATGACCACAAAAGGAAGGTTGGTATTTATTTTGGGAGTTTAGGACCCAACAGATTAGGAATTAGGGGCCAAAAAGGGACCCAAATAAGCATTTTTCTTGGTTTTCGCACTATAATGTTAGTATAAGTAAATACAAATCTATGAAATTTAAACACAAGGCTTATGACCATAAAAGGAAGGTTGGTATTGATTTTGGGAGTTTTGGTCCCAACAGTTTAGGAAAAAGGGGCCCAAAGGGTCCAAAATTAAACTTTGTTTGATTTCATCAAAATTGAATAATTGGGGTTCTTTGATATGCCGAATCTAACTGTATATGTAGATTCTCAACTTTTGGTCCCGTTTTCAAATTGGTCTACATTAAGGTCCAAAGGGTCCAAAATTAAACTTAGTTTGATTTTGACAAAAAATGAATCGGTTGGGTTCTTTGATATGTTGAATCTAAAAATGTACTTAGATTCTTGATTATTGAAGTTTTTTTGGTCCAGTTTTCAAATTGGTCTACATTAAGGTCCAAAGGGTCCAAAATTAAACTTTGTTTGATTTCATCAAAAATTGAATCCTTGGGGTTCTTTGATATGCCAAATCTAACTGTGTATGTAGATTCTTCATTTTTGGTCCTGTTTTCAAATTTCAAATTCTACATTAAAGTCCAAAGGGTCCAAAATTAAACTAAGTTTGATTTTAACAAAAATTGAATTCTTGGGCCTCTTTGATATGCTGAATCTAAACATGTACTTAGATTTTTGATTATGGGCCCAGTTTTCAAGTTGGTCCAAATCAGGATCTAAAATTATTATATTAAGTATTGTGCAATAGCAAGTCTTTTCAATTGCACAGTATTGTGCAATGGCAAGAAATATCTAATTGCACAATATTGTGAAATAGCAAATTTTTTTTTAATTAGAGTTATCTTTCTTTGTCCAGAATAGTAAGCAAGAAATATCCTATTTGTGCAATAGCAAGAATTTTTTTTAATTGGAGTTATCTTTCTTTGTCCAGAATCAACTTAAATCTTTGTTATATACAATATACAATGTATATACACTTTTTACTACCAACTGATAAATTTAAATAATCTTTACCATTCAGTGATAACAAGCAGTTTTTTTACATCTTAATATTTTATGATGTATTTAAATGAGTAGTTATTGTTGCAAACTCCATTAGAAATTTGAATTGATATCAGTTTTGAAAAAGGGAAACGGGGATGTGAAAAAAAAGGGGGGGGGGGTTAAATTTTTCTCATTTCAGATTTCATAAATAAAAAGAAAATTTCTTCAAACATTTTTTTGAGAGGATTAATATTCAACAGCATAGTGATTTGCTCAAAGGCAAAAAAAACCTTTTAAGTTCATTAGACCACATTCATTCTGTGTCAGAAACCTATGCTGTGTCAACTATTTAATTTTAGATTTAAAAAGTTTGAAGAAGAAATCTTTAATTGATTTGTAAAATCTTGGCATTTGTTTTGTGTAAAAAAAAACCATGTAATGTCAAAAATTTGATCACAATCCAAATTCAGAGCTGTATCATGCTTGAATGTTTTGTCCATACTTGCCCCAACTGTTCAGGGTTCGACCTCTGCGGTCGTATAAAGCTGCGCCCTGCGGAGCACCTGGTTATGTTTGGATTATTTATACAAAAGTCATTGAACACTTCAGTTTGAGATTTATCAAGTATATAAATTGGATGTTTTAAAAATTGTTTGGGGCCAATACGGATACGCTTCGTGTCATTTTTGTTTCCAGACGGACGGGATGTATTAGGATCTGTCCAAAAATTGTACGCGATTTTCTTTACATCGTCAGTAATAGCATCTTTCCTCGTTTTTCTCTCAATATATGTCCAACATGACTTTTCAGAAGTAAATATTTGGGTGCGTACTCTTTTTCCTTTCGATATTCGTTTAAGGGGTAGTCCCAACTTTCTTGAAAGTAAAGTTTTCTTTCGTTCTTTGGTTATGTTTTTACCACTTGTACTTGCTACGATTACACTTAAGGCAGTTCTTGCCGAATCAGATCTTGAAAATTTTGCCTGGTCGACTATCTCTTTGAGATCATTCAGAACAGCATTGCCAAGTTGAATGTCCGTTTTTTCTTCTGGCGTTACAACAAACTTCAATTTTTCAAGCGATTGAACAGTTGGGGATTGTTTATTGTCTAAATACGTGGCCATTACTGCTACTCTTTTCTTCGGTGTTGTAGGGAGTGCTCTCTTCATTGCCTTAACAGCCCTGCTTTTCTCCATCTTATTCGAAAACGTGTTTTTAATGTCATTTATAGTGTGAATATCGGAATCTTTATTTTGAGTTTTCCTATATTTTCTTTTCCGTTCAGTTTCATAAAGTCGTTTATCAGCTTTTATCTTCCTTTCTTTTCTTTTTCTCTTGGCCGCGGAAGTTTCGGAATAACCACAATTGTGACATTTTTGTTTTAATGCATTGATTCTGTCGTTTTTCTTCATTTCGTAGTTTTGTTTACACCTTTCTCTGTTTTTCTGTGCCTTTTTCTCCTTCCACATTTCAAATCTCAAAGCAGACGTGCTTTTGTTAACTGCAAATTAAAATCATTACCAAAAAATTATGATTGAGTTTTGAAAAATGGAACGCGTGTTTAAAAGAAGCCTCTTTAGTGCTAAAAGATAGAAACGCATAAAAGAAATGCTCGAAGTATTACGCGCCCACGTTTTACTTGTTTTTAAAAAATTTGAAAGTTTTGCACCCAAGTTAAAATTTGCGGGCAAAATAAAACATGCAATCTGCTCTGCGTCGAGGGCAACACTTATTGATATCACGGAATAACAAAAAAGATCGGAAAAATCAGTAACATATAGATAAATCAAATCGTAGCTTAAAAAGTCTCTCTCTCTCTATATTTACAGTTTTAAAATGCATGCACCGACAATCGACTAAGTTGTGCGCTTGTTCAATGTGTTTTCACAATTCGAAACGACGTCAGGTTGCCGCCGTTATAAATTTAATGCGTGTGACATCTTTTTCACCATTTTTCAAACATTTTTTTTTCGGAAAATACGAATGCTATGGAGATCAATATAGATATTTTGGAAAGACTAGAAAAATAACATGTCTATATTAGAATGCCATTGTCGACAATCAAGTGCAAAACGAAACCTAGTTAACTTTAATAACGACTGTACGCAACGTTTTTGCAAAAAATGAACGTGTGACATTTTTTCACCAAATTTTAAAATTTATCATCTTTTTTGTTTTGCAGTAGCCGCCATTCAAATACGTCATAAAGTATTGCCATTTCATGGCGGTTCGCGGCAAAAAAAAATATAAGAAAATCGGCAAAAAAAGAAGGCGAAAAGAAGGTTTATACTTCAGTTTTCATCGTCAAATGTTACCCGGGACAACCCATTTTTTACAAAAAATCCAGAATTAAATGCTTATCAACTCGAACAAATGCGTTTTATATTGTTTTAATGGAGATAAATGAACAAGGACGTTTATATCCAGCAAATTGATATCTTTTTTCTAATTAAAATACGTTTTTTTCTGCACCTACAGAGCAGTTTTACTCACGAAACATGCATAAAACGTAAAAGGTACGAACATCGCGCGTAACGTCATAATGTCTAATGAATTAGCGGCATTCATGTCATTATTCACCAATTTTTCAACAATCATCAATACCAGCTTCATACCTTGTGAAAGTAAAACAACTGACATTTGTGCATTTTCGCTAAGTATCTCAAACATACATTTTTTCGTTCATTTTTTTTTTATATAAATAAGGCCGTTAGTTTGAAATGTTTTATATTTTATGTTAATTTATATTAATTAATATATTAATATGTTTTAAATTATCCCCAATGAAAGAAAATGACCATTCCCCTAGATACACCGGCGTTAGATTGTAGAAAGTTGTTCCGAAAATTTCACCCTGAATTCAGCATGTATTAAACAGCACTGGGGTAAAGCTGATGACCGTAACTGCATTCACGGTCATCCCAAGATGTCGGATGAAAAATTAGGTCAGTGTCTGTATTGTCTGTTAAAGTGTTTCTATATCATTTTCTTTACAAATCATACATTGAAACGATGTAAATTTATAAAAGAATCACTCGAAAATCACTAATTACTTCCGAGAAATGTGCATGAAACGGGAAATTCGATTTGAAAAAATTGTTAAGATGACCGTAAATCATAATCAAAATATTTTCAAGATGACCGTAACATAAAACAAAGATGACCGTGATTGGTAAAAAGATGACCGTAACTTGTAAAGGATGACCGTAATTTGTAAAGACTGACTGTAATTTATATAGGACGACCGTAACTTTTATAGGATGACCATCAATTCTAAGAAATATCCGTATTGTATTCAAAGCTTTTTTGTTGAGTTTGTCGATCTCAATAGGGGCTCGGTAAGCGGATATAAATATGTTTCAAAAATTTCTTTTTTTAAACTATAATATAATTGGCCATATTTAGGATTTATAACAATGATAGTAAATTGCATATTTCTCGTAAACAATGAAATATTTATTGATATCGACGTTAAAATTTTAACACAAATTTACAGCGATACGACGAAAATTTGAAGAAACATGAATGTGTCCCTAGTACACGGATGCCTCATCTACACTATCATTTTCTATGTTTAGTGGACTATGAAAATGGGATAAAACTGTAATTTTGCATTAGAATTAAAAAGATCATTCCATAGGGAAAATGTGTACTAAGTTTCAATTTTATTTAACGTGAAGCTGGACAAACAGACAAACAAACAGACGAACGGACGAACGTACGCACAGACCAGAAAAACATAATGCCAATAAATGGAGCATTAAAAACATTAATAATACATACGAATATTTGGTAATCGAGCCCATGTGTATGGGTCCAGAGGAAGCAGATTAAAATCTTAATTTGTCTTGATATATGCAGGCGGAAACACTTTTGAAATAGAACAAAAGAATCGAAGCTCTGTGTTTATCGAGAAAGCGATAAAAGTTAACTGTAATGTTTGATATAGTAACAAAATTTTAAAAAGTTAATAGAAACAAATAAAACGACAATTTTCTTATTTTAAAAACACCATTGCATAAGTTTTCAATGTATCTATTACATAGTAATGCAAAACAATAAGATATCAAGTGGACGACATGGTTCTTATCGGGGCCTTTTATAGCTGACTATGCGGTATGGGCTTTGCTCATTGTTGAATGCCTTACGGTTACCTATAGTTGTTAATGTTTGTGTCATTTTGGTCTTTTCTGGATAGCTGTCTCATTGGCAATAATACCACATCTTCTTTTTTATATATAGTATCTATAAGTTGGATGTAGAAAATGCATAACCTCCGATTTTTTTTTTATCACGGACGGAGAACATATCAATCTTTTAGTTCAGAAATTTTCGTGTCTGCCCTTCCATTATGTGAATCAAGAAAAAATTCCCAAAAACAAGTAACGATTGTATCGAAAAGAGAAAAATCGAGTGCACCTTTTTATGTTAGGGCATGTTTGGGGTGTATATTTTGTCTTTAAAACGTACAAAGCAAGAGTATTTTATATAGCATCTCGCTTCAGATTCTATCATTATTATATATCAAAGCTACAGGTTGACTTTATAACGTAAAGAAATGACAGTACGAAAAGATGAAATATATGGGTCAATTGAGATACCTATCTAATGAATCACAAAAACAGAGTAGGTGTGTTCGAATAGCTATTTTTTCTAAAAGTACTTGACGACAGTCTTTTAATTTGGATGATGAAAATGTGTGTGTGATAACTAGGGTTTATAATCTTCAACCACTGAAAATGTTGTCTGCCCTTCCACGAAATATTTAATTAGAATTTTTTTAAATGCTTAAGAATTTTCAAAAATTCCATCTGACATCCAAACAGACAATATTTTTAAGTTGAATCAATGCAGACAAGATCATTAACTAATGCTCATTAGCTAGTAGATACATTTGTATTTTAAAATATAACTGACATATAACGATCGATCGTAATGGTGCTATGTGGATAAATTTATCAGTTTTCAAGAGCAAAATTGGCAGAGCGTCATCCCTACAATGGCTTCCATTTCTACGACTGTGAGCATGAACTGGCGTAATGTGGAGATAATTTTGAAGAAGTAGAATCCTGACTGTATGAATAACATTTCTGTATATATACAAATTGACAACGTTCCGCCTTGTGATACGCTTTTCGTACAATACTATTTTAAGGATCTGCTTTGCTGGAGCTCACCTTCACTAGTTTATTCGAATGATATTTTCAAAATATTTCTGTTATTTTATTTGCACGACAAAATGAAAGACGATATAATATCAATGGGTGTACAACATGCAATTTTTTGGCATTTTTAAAAATGTGTATTTATTATATGTCATTAAAAGGAATCCCAGAAACAAAACAAAATCTTTTGTCGAGCAGTTGAAGGCTGTGTACCGCATGTCTTTTGGCAAATTCATTTTAAAAATTGAACCCTCTACTGTAAAAAAGATACATATGGTAATCTTTGCATTTGAATCACGTCTTATTTTCTTCTACCTATAGGATAAATCATTCATATTAATATGTGTATACCAACACGATTAATCATTTGATACATAAAGATAGTTATATATAAATACGGATATTTCTTAGAATTGAGGGTCATCCTTTAAAAGTTACGGTCATCATTTACAAATTACGGTCATCTTAAAAGCAGTTACGGTCAGCCTTGTTATGAATCGCTGATTCTGTTACGGTCATCTCGGTTGTGATTTACGGTCATCTTGGCGATTTTTTCAAATCGAATTTCCCGTTTCATGCACATTTCTCGGAAGTAATTAGTGATTTCCGAGTGATTCTTTTATAAATTTACATCGTTTCAATGTATGATTTGTAAAGAAAATGATATAGAAACACTTTAACAGACAATACAGAAACTGACCTAATTTTTCATCCGACATCTTGGGATGACCGTGAATGCAGTTACGGTCATCAGCTTTACCCCAGTGAAACAGGTCGAGAACTCTAGATTTCTTTACGTCAGAATATTTGCATAGTAATTTCCCAAACACAAGGCCAATACGGCCTTGAAAAACTGACCAATCGACTCAATGAGCTACAATGCATTGTGGGCTACTACGAGTTTACTACAACCGGAATACACGTGGAATTAGTGGAAGAACTGTCAACAAATATAGTGTCTGGGATTCTCAAAATATATAATTTTGTTCTGCGAATGTGATTATTGTTAAATATATAACAAAATCTTCAATTTGCATGCTCAGATTAAACAAGTATTGTTTACGGGCTTCGCTATTCGACTTTCTTTTTCGCCTTGTTAAAGTTGTTGAACAGGTTTTTTCTCCATTTGGTATGCATTGTACCTGTGCAATTATATTACGACCTGAAACTTTCAGATGAAATGACCTGTGTCCACTATGAAATTTTTTGAGCTCTTTTAAACCTGTATAATGTCATTCCAAAATCATTTCTGCCTAGAAAAACACGAAAACTTTCATTGAAACATTTCTTTCTGTACTGGATGTGTAAAATTTTTATCAGGTCCTGAACTGAAAGTAAGAACATTATAATATTCAGTATGCTAAAAATAAGTGTTATGAAAGCGGCAGGGCGAATCCAGCCATTTTAAAAAGGAGGGTCCTAACCCAGGATAAAAGGGGGTGGGGGTTCCAACTACATGTCCCCACTCAAATGTATTGATCGTTCAAAAAAAAGGGGGGTCTTACACCCGGACCCCCTCTTTTTAGCCGCCACTGAGCGGGTACGGTATATAGCTTAATACATTTTGTATAGCTTCATCCATCGATAAAGTCCGTTTGTTGCTAGTTTTATCACAAAATATACCTCAGAGGTTTTTTTATCGTTCGGCTGCTGTCATGTTGACGTATGTGAAATATCTCCAATATTTAAAGCTCCTGGATCGCAGTGGGTGCCACATTACCTATTATTTTATTCTAAAACGTGCTTTGTATATAGAAATGAGAAGATGCGGTCAGGCGCGTAGCTCCCTATACGCCAACACGCAGTTGCGTGCACATCAATTCGGCATGTTAAAAAAAAAATGCAAAATAAAAATTTATAAATTAAAAATTTGAAGGATACACATATGAGTATATGCTGTCGCTTTTTCAAATGATGTAATGTCATTAAATAACGGCATTTGGTTTTAAAATTAAAGTTTTATTGCAGATGACAAAGACGGACAGTAACTTGAATCTATTACAAAATTATAATTTGTTATACTCTTGTAGTTTCGGAGAACATTTTACAGTGTACGGTTTATCTGTTTGGAATGCGATGTACCAATCGGCCATTAGAAGTAAAAAAAAAAGTCTTTTTCTCGGGATATATCAGTTTGTTTTGGGGGTATAAAGTTTTTCTTGTATTTCTCGGGAAATCGTGGTACCGGAAAATGGTTTGTTTTTCGGATTTTGGCCATTGGACGGTTAATTGAGAATTCAGAAAAATCACTGCTTTGCGCATATCTGCTTCCTCGTGTTGTAGGAAATACAACAAACGAACAAATCGCAGCATTGTTTGAAACATACGAAACTGACTTGTCATGTAATTTTGACAAATTCAATCGGGAGGTCGCTCGATGGCGAACACGCTGAATTACATCTCGCGGGTGCTACCGCAGAGAGATCTGTTGAAAACATATGTACGATTAACAACGAACAACGACGGTTTAGCATAGCTAGCATTGCTGCATATTCATCGGGAATTTTGTGTGAATATTGACAAACTAATAAAGAAGATCGTTTCTGCTAAGACCCGAAGGGCAGATTTTTGACAATTTTTAGTAAATTCCATAACACAAAAATGTGTTGTTTATGTATTCAATTAACCATGCTTTATTCTATTAGAAGATTTTTGAATAGTTTTGCATTCATGAATTATGAATAAGTCCTATGTACATGTAACTTCTCAATTAACCGTCCTATGGCCAAAACCCGAAAAACAAACCATTTTCTGCATAAAAGAGTCCCAAAATTTTTCGCCTCGCTTCGCTCGGCGGTATATGCTTGCACATCGTTTCTTTCTAGCTACGCCCCTGGCGGTATGAGTGCCAAATGAGACATCTTTCCAAAAAAGACACAATCTAGTAAAGTAAGCAGTCATAGGTTCAGTCCCGAAAAGTACGCTATTAATAAACCAAAAAATTACTTGTGTAAAACAATCCAAAAAAAAAAAATAACAACAAAAAAAACCAAAAAAAAACCAAAAACGGCCCAATATAATATATAAAAGGAGAAGAATTAAGTTCAAGTACAAAATATACAAGTTAAACTATGCCTGTATATATTGTTTAAAGATGTCAATCTTATTTTCAAAGCTTGCATAAACAACTATGCACACAACGCAAGCAAGCCAACAAAAGTTTTACTTTGCAAGCATTAGCAAATCAGCTGTAATGATTTTATTCATTTTGGTAAATGTCCGAGCCCGTTTAAGGGACGACATCAAAAGTTCAATAAAGGATAAGAAACTTTTAAAATTCGCACTGACCCCCACACCCCCTCTCTAAACTTAATTTGGGAAAAATTGATTGACCAATATGTATTTGTATATTTATATAAAATTGATTTTGGATCGAAAAAACTTGCAGCACTTTCAACCCCCCCCCCCCCCCCCCCCCACCCCACCCAAAAAAAACCTATTTGATTTAAGTTTTTTATCCTACATCGATCTTTTGATGTCGTCCTTTGAAAAACGAGAATGAAATGAAACTACAGTTGGTGACTTCACTACCTTCAAAACAAAGGGAACAGTTTGGAAGGCTCGTGAAATGTGACAAAAATAAATACTTGTAGATCTTATTAACACTGCCATGTATGTAATTATTTCTTCGCCTTTTTACGAACACAAAATTCAAGGATCACACATTTGCCTTTAATTATCTATACGGAAATTGCTGTACTCGTGAATATTAGCACCGACTGTTATCGACGGCTTACTTTACACTAGTAAGTTTGTCTTATTGGTTATTGTTTTTCGCTGTTGTTTCGTTGCTGTCGGGTGGACAAATACATGAAATCTCCGTGCCATCATCAAATATATTAATGGCTATATATCGGGTAATTCAACCCCTTTTCGTTAATCTGAGCATGGAAGGAATACTATGTATCACGAACCATAAATGAGGACACAAAAAATGAAAAACTAAACGAAATTGTGAATCCCGCATTGCACGCAAAAATGTGTTGTATTTTAGTAAATAACACGTGTTCTCGGTTGATTGTAAACACGTACGTTGTAGTCCATCATGCATTGTTACTCATTTAGTGGATTGGTCAAAAACCTAGGTAAAAATAAATTGCGTCACATGTAAATAAACAATTACATGTGAGAGAACTTAAGTATGCTAATTTATGCATTTCCATATAAGGTAGTGGTCCCGACCTGTTAAAGGAAGATTTTGATTGGACAATGAAATCATTTTTGCCATAACATGTAGTTATGCGATTGCATAAAGCTTTTTGTGATTGGATTAATAAAAATGCGATCACATAAATAATTACGCCATTGCATAAATATATTTGTGCAATGGCAAAATTAACTAGGCGATGGGTCCGTGTAACACTTAATTTATCAATTCAAAGTTTTAAAAAGTTTTGAAATTTTAGATTTTTGGAATTTTGATCAAAGTTTTAAAATATCAAAATTTCAAATTGTGTAAAAGTTTTGAAATTTTGAAATTTTAACCAAATTATTAAAATATTAAAATTCTAAATATCGTTTTTCAATTTGATAGTTTAGAAATTTGATCAAACTTTTAAAATACTAAACCTAACGTGCAATTTTGATTTTTTCACTTTTTGAATGTTTGGTTTTTTAAACTTTTGATTAAAATATCAAAAATAGAAAAGGGGCAAAAAGAGGGGTACCTGTAAACTGGGAAACGAAATAAAAGTGAAACGAAACGAAACAGAATGAAATGAAAACATGCTGATTCATAAAAGTTAATGTATAGAATAAAACCACAGGTACGGACAGTTCTATGAGGTGAAAAATAGGATGACAAAATAAATATTTCTCAAAAGAAGATAATTCATTTTGAACCAAGACACACGGCTCTGATAATGACCATTGTACATGATGATTTACCCAGCACCCATATTTTAGGAGTAACAGTAAAAACTGATTAACTCGCAGTAGGTCAAATAGTATGGTTAGGCTGAGTACATATGTGTTTTCTGCTGGACTTTAAGCAATAAAATGGTTCAATACACGTTGTATTATCTTATTTGATTTCAACTTTTTCTTTTTTTCTCTACTATTTCTTACTTTCTGCAATCATGTCGGTAGATGAATAAATCTTTAATGATCATCTTTAACGTTTTAATCAGCAACAATTTCCTTTCTTTATTAATTATAAAAAAGAAGATGTGGTATGATTTCCAATGAGACAACTATCCACAAAAGGCCAACATGACACAGACATTAACAACTATAGGTCACCGTACTGCCTTCAACAATGAACAAATCCCATACTTCATAGTCAGCTATAAATTGTTGGCCTTAGATATCAGCTTTGAGCGTTCCTGATCCAGAAAAGCGCTTCGGTCGTAACTTTTAACGTTTTGTTTTCATTTTTTTATCGTTTGCATGACGATCGTATATTGCCTTGTATCAATAATTTCAGTTCTAAGTATTTGTACGGTAGGAAATCTGAATTCATGGTGTCCCAATGAACGTTGTGGTATCTGGAATGTGGAAGGTTTTCGCTATCTTATTACGCCGAAATTAAGAATAAAATCAATTATCGGTAGCCTGGAGTCAGGAAATTTGTATAAGGTTTCTACATAAACTCTTCATAGATAGTTGCCCGGGTGTAAATTTTTTATTTGCGCCTGACGCGCGTTTCGTCTACAAAAGACTAATCAAAGACACTCGAATCAAATTAAGTTTAAAAAAAGCCAATAAAACCAAATTAAATTAAAAAGGTAAAAAATTTAAAAAAATAAGAAACGTTAACATACAACTTATCGTTCTGGTTTTGTAAAAGCTGAACACATTCATCATATTTATCATAAACGTATACCATACACATTATTTCCAGGCTTCATATTAATGTAAAAGTTGCCACTGTACATTATGCCCCCATCTATCCACTTGTAGGCGTCGGCATTTTGAAAATTAAAAATATATTTTGAATATTTTATTTTAGCGATAAATGGTAATCTTATTTGGGAATCTGATATATAAATATTGTCACTAAGGTGACACTTTTTTTTTTAATTTTATTTTACTTGGATACATTCACGAGGGGCTTCAATAATGGTACATAAAAATATTTTGAACCCCAGTTTGATAGGGGAAAAATCTGTGCAAGCAGAGGACAAAACAAATATCATCTGAATCCAGATTCCCCCATACCTTAAAGTGTTAAATTTTGAACCAAATAATTTGATCAATAGCGATAAAAAAAACTTCATAAATTAAATTTTAAGAGCTTAGCGCGATTTTTTTACTTCAATAAAACAACTTTTGGAGTTAAATGGGCGCTCCCTTAGATAACGTTTGGACTGATGCTTGTAAAAAGTATATGCATTTATCATATACGTAGCTCCATTGGGGGCTCTAAATCAACCTCTGTTTTTAAATAGCACATAAAAGGTTGTTTTTTTTGGTATCAAGATATATCATTTTTCCGTATTTGTTATTTATGCATTTTTAAGTTATCGAACGATAATCAACTTTAATCAAAGTAAAAGAACACAGGTACGTCCAATCAGAATGGGACGTGTAAAGAGAGTGCCACGCTGTCAGCTGCATGATGGATTTTTCCATTTTTGGCCATACACCAATGTTGCTCTCGAAAAACCAGTACATTGTAAAATGCTGAATTTCAAGTAAAGCATTCACCTACAGAACACTGAAAACTGAATATTTGAAAGTGAAGTATATATAAGAACCGAATCAATTGAAGAGGTGTTTCGCTAAAATGAAGTTAATCTGATGTACAGTGGTTGTCGTCTGTTGATGTAGTTCATACGTGTTTCTCGTTTTGATATAGATAAGACCGTTGGTTTTCCCGTTTGAATGATTAACACTAGTAATTTTTGGGGCACTTTATAGCTTGCTGTTCGGTGTGAGCCAACGCTCCGTGTTAAAGGCCTTACCTTAACCTATAATGGTTTACTTATATAAATTGTTATTTGGATGTCGAGTGTCTCATTGGCACGCATACCACATCTTCCTTTATCTATTAAACATACCAAAATACATCTATAAGGGCTACTTTGCCCGAGCCAGCTGAATCCTGAGTTTCTTTGAAATTTGTATGTAAAGAACCTATTTTGAATTATCGATTTTTGGTTGTCAGTGACAAATATTTCATGAATGATCACCAGGGAGGATTTGTGTTTGTTATTCATTTGATGAAGACATTATCTTTCAATTAGTTTAATTGAGGTCTGGAGCTGGCTTTATATATATATGGCAGTCCTTTGTTAATTTATTAACATTGTCATTTTGATTACTTTCTTATGTTTCCTATTCTGACATAGGACTTGGATTTCTTTTAAAGTGTGTTTAATTAACTGTGTGAATGTTAGTTCATTCTACATTTTCTAGAGGTAGAGGGGGTTTGTGATCTCACGAAACATGTGCATTTGTGGGCCTGCATCTGTCCCAATTCAGGAGCCTCTGGCCTTTTTGATGCCGGTTTAAATAGGTGCCGTGTGTATATGTTTCCCTCTTTTCGCCCCTTTTCTATTTTTGATATTTTAATCAAAAATTTAAAATATCAAACTTTCAAAAAGTGAAATAATCAAAATTGCACGTTGTATTTTAAAAGTTTGATCAAATTTTTAAACTATCAAATTTAAAAACGATATTTAGAATTTTGATATTTTAATTATTTGGTTAAACTTTCTAAATTTAAAAACTTTTACGCAATTTGAAATTTTGATATTTTAAAACTTTGATCAAAATTCCAAAAATCTAAAATTTCAAAACGTTTTAAAACTTTGAATTGATAAGTGTTACACGGACCGCGATGGCATAAAACACCATTAATGTAATCGCATAATTATTTATGCCATCGCATAATTATTAAGGCAATCGCATAAATGAATTATGCAATCGCACAAATGAATTATGCGATTGCATTAAAACGCCATTGTGACTATTTACCGACCGTGCGAGGGCTGTATAGCCAGTCAAGGTCGTTAAACACTTCCATATATATATATTCCTGCGCCATACGGGAGTAGATTTTTTGCATCTTTTTGTATATCGAAGACCCCTGTAAATATGTATTGTGAACTTTTAAAACCGATTCTGAAAAGAAGTGCTCCTTTGAAGGAGGGAATTCCTCATACAGATACATGGTTGATCGATCGCTGCTTCAATGTCTTATTTTATTGGAGCAGTTCCAACTGTGTATCACCCAATCAGGAGTCAGAGAAGATTTTATTCAGAGTACCGGGGTAAAAAGGTTCCCGGTTGTAAAGTTTTGCCACACAATATAAAAGGGGTAAAAAAAGTTCCCGGTTGTAAAGTTTTGCCACACAATATAAAAGGGGTAAAAAATTAAGATCCCGGTTGTAAAGTTTTGCCACACAATATAAAAAAACGATAAAATATTTACAAGAGCGGAGATTACAAGCGAATAATTCATGAACTATGTATCTTAGTTTATTTTGACAATGACTGCTTAAAAGGAAGAGGGTGGTAAATGGTTATTTTCGTGCAACGTTTTTGGCCTTTTTATTTCACTTGTTTTCATGTTTTGACGTTTTGTTTTTCGTTTTCTCGTGTTTGGTTCGACGTGCGTGCCTCGTGTTCTCCTTTATTTAGTTTCTGTGTTTTGTGTCGGTACTTTTAATTTCACGATCTTGTCCCGCATTTTGTAAAAAAAATAACCCGGGACTGAATTCAAATTCAAAGTCAGTCCGGAGATTGTTTTAATAAAATTAACGGTACCAATTTTCTTGCACCAGATGCGCATTTCGACAATACATGTCTCTTCAGTGATGCTCGTGGCCAAAATATTTGAAATCCAAAGCTTATATAAAAGATGAAGAGCTATAATCCAAAAGGTCCAAAAAGTATAGCCAAATCCGTGAAAAGAATCAGAGTTTTGCATGAGGGAGATTTTTTAAATTATGTGTCTGCAGAATATTAAAATTGCTATCAAATGAATTATTATGAATAGAATGTTTCTTTCAAATAAGTTGCAATAAGTGGAAGCTTAAAGGTCAATGCATGGTCATCATGTCAATTATATAATGACTACATGATCTCCAAGAACGGCTGATTAATAACTTTTTTCACTTTCCCTTTTAATATTTATGATTTATTTCTCGTGCTTTGTTTTTTCCGAAATTTACATTTAGTACTTCACTATAGATTTTTGTAAGGCCCATTTATGGGCATTATGTTTTCTGGTATGTGCACCAGTTCGTCTGTTCGCACGTTCGTTCGTCCTTCAGTTCGTTCGTTTATCCGTGTACTAAGAATGCATTCTTGTTTTTTTTTCATATGTATACATATACTATATATTTCGTAGCTAATGCCCCTTTAAATCTAACTTTTTTACTTGATTATGATTTTTAGTGTAGTCGCGGACTTAACTATATATTTCGGTAAATATAATCCCGTGAAATTACGGCCTAAGTCCGTGAACTTCGGCACGGGTTACATTAAAGTCTGTAGGTCTATAATCGACACTATGGCTGCTTTAAACGCAAGACCGTATAAAAATATATACAAATTTATTCACAAGTTTACAGTTCGAAAGCTAGGGGAAGACTGCCCCAGCAACAGTTTACAAAACATAAATTCAGTCAAAGATAAGGGTATTAAAACATTATAAAAGGTTCTCATAAAATATACATTTTGTAAATATAATTGTCCAATGTTATGTAATAATAATAGGATTATTGTCCTCCGGCTCAACTTAGCAAAATAGCGATAATTGCTTCTTTTGAAGTTGGGTGTAAGTTCCGCACTTTTGACAGCCATCGGATTAAGTTGTAAAATAGTAAATCTATAATTAATCTCTTTGGGTATTTGAAATAAAGAAACATTATATTTAAGAATAAAAGAAACATTTAAAACAAGAAATATTCAACTTAAAACTAAAATGAGAAATGTTCAATTTAAAACGAGAGTTCATATATATATATATTCAATTTAAAACGAGAGTTCATCTAAAGCACTTTGCGAATTATTGCAAAAGTTCCTGAAGTCACTTTTCTTCCGGTTATATTCTCCACTACTTCCCCGAAGTGCTCGTCCCGAGCACAAATTGCTACATTTCGTATTTGGGTTGGTAATGTTCTTTCATCTGTGGGTAATTCGTCCTTGGGTAATTCGTCTTTGGGTAATTCGTCTATGGGTAGTTCGTCTTTCAATTGGGTAGTTCGTCTTTGGGTAATTTGTCTTTGGGTAATTCGTCTATGAGTAATTCATCTTCCTGGTTGCTGAAAGTGTGTACATACTGAAAACATCACGAACATAGAAAATGCACATATTGGACCTTTTAATAGATATACAAAGGGGGTATATGGAGGGGAATAAACATAAATATACTAGATATTCTGAGGAGAGGGACTATCATAAATACACTAAAATATTCTGAAGATGGGGACTACCGACATGAATTTACTAATACCGTCTGAGGAGGGGGACTCCTGACATAAATTAACTATACTCTGAGGAGGGGGACTACCGTGACATAAGTATACTAACTCTGAGGAGGGGACTACTGACATAAGTACAACAATACTCTGAGGAGGGGGACTGCTGACATAAGTATACTATACTCTGAGGAGGGGGACTACTGACATAAGTATACTAACTCTGAGGAGGGGGACTACTGACATAAGTATACTAACTCTGAGGAGGGGGACTATTGACATAAGTATACTATACTCTGAGGAGGGGGACTACTGATATAAGTGTACTATACTATGAGGAGGGGGACTACTGACATAAGTATACTATACTCTGAGGAGGGGGACTACTGACTTAAGTATCCTAGCTATGAGGAGGGGTACTACTGACATAAATATACTGAAATATCTATTTCAACTTCACAACTCAAAAGAGCATGGCTCTATTATATGTATAGATATATAAACAACAAATGATGCTTTTATCATAATCATACAAGTAGAACTAAGTATCTGAGTATTCAATGATTTGCGGAAAAAGGGGGGGGGGGGCAATAATAATCATTGACCCGTTTGTGATTCTAACAAAAACTACACTATACTGGAAGGTTTTCGAAAACTCTATCAAGAATTTGAACAGATTATCAGATTATCAGTGGTTATATTTCTACCTTATAAGCAGGTTTTGATCAAACATAATAAGGCATTTTCTGAAATGTAGTATACAGGTCGTCACTCCTGTACACCCAACGGAAACAAGACCACAAGACAGATGACGAGTCCATCTTGCATTTTTGTTTCGCATTAAAATTGTATTATAAAATGATTTTGTTACACCACCGATAATCTATATATTCATACGGAAGCTCATACGTGTAAAATCCAACTACTAATATAGTATGTTGCGTGAAATGATACAAAATAATAACGACAACTAAACACTAATTGTGGTTATTTGGTATACTATAGTCAGTGATCTTTGTTCAAAGTTACAACCTTCACTTGTGTAAAACACTAGGTTCTATGATGCAACAAGGATACACTGACTTTAGCTCGATCTATTGCTTATTTTCCAAATGTCAGTGACAAATATCTCAGAAAAAAAAGTGAATATTCATAGTAGAATAATGACGTTTTCTTACTGTTATTCGCAAATATTTCAGACATATTTAGAACAACGTTGATGTTAACTAATCTTAGAAGTTTTCTTAATACGATAGATTCCAAATGTGAAAATGAAAACCAAAAATAGAACCTATTCTTACATTTATTTTACAATCGGCTTTTGAACAGCCTGTATTTGCAAAACAATTTACAATATTCTGATTAGGGGGGCTATTTCAAGAATTCATAAACCTGTTTTTGATTGAATTATGGGATAGGTTGGACTTAACACTACTTGGATAAAAATTGTTTCTCTGAAGCCGTTTATTTGGGGGGCGTTTCTGTTGTCTATAAACATGATTAAGTACATTGACAGGGGGAACATAAAATTGTGCATTCTCAAAATGTTCGTAACTATGACAGTATGTATCACACTTACCATCACTTCTGGGTTGGATCTGTGGTGTAGGATTGTCCTCTATAGCACTGGTGACTGGTTCTGGTTTCAATACTAGCTGCATGGTGATGTCTGCTAGCAAAGCAGCATCTATGGCCTCACTTACGGAAAAGTTTTGTTTAAGACCGGTTGCGGTGACAAACGGAACAACAAACTCTGGTCTAAGTCCACGAAGAATAAATTGTTCCATCATTAATGTTTGACCAGCTAGAAAACAGAGTCTCTCGATTCTGGATATAAACTGCGAAACAGTTTCGTATTGTTTTTGTTTTAAATCGGCTGCATCTTTCCACAATCCCACTTTTTCTATACTCTTTCTCCCAAAGCGCTCCGTGAATTTTCTGAACAATGTCTACTTGTTGTTTCTGTCTTCATTGTCTAATAACATGTACCATGCTAAAACGTAATCGTCAATAAAGCATGTAAACGCTCTTGTGGCTTGCACGTCATCCCACTTTGAAAATTCGCACATAAGTTCATAACGCTGTATCCACATATCTGCATTTTCTGTTTCGAAAGCGTTAAATTTTTCCAACTTTGGTAACTCCATTTCTTCATATAAACTGGGACTAGTTCATAAGTAAAACACTCGCTTGGCTGCAAAGGTTACGGTAATCGACGGATCCTTCCCAATTATAACCCCGTGAGATTCCGGCATAAGTCCGTGAACTTCGGCACGGGTTACATTAAAGTCTGTAGGTCTATAATCGACACTATGGCTGCTTTAAACGTTTACAGTTCGAAAGCTAGGGGAAGACTGCCCCAGCAACAGTTTACAAAACATAAATTCAGTCAAAGATAAGGGTATTAAAACATTATAAAAGGTTCTCATAAAATATACATTTTGTAAATATAATTGTCCAATGTTATGTAATAATAATAGGATTATTGTCCTCCGGCTCAACTTAGCAAAATAGCGATAATTGCTTCTTTTGAAGTTGAGTGTAAGTTTCGCACTTTTGACAGCCATCGGATTAAGTTGTAAAATAGTAAATCTATAATTAATCTCTTTGGGTATTTGAAATAAAGAAACATTATATTTAAGAATAAAGAAACATTCAAAACAAGAAATATTCAACTTAAAACTAAAATGAGAAATATTCAATTTAAAACGAGAGTTCATATATTATATATTCAATTTAAAACGAGAGTTCATCTAAAGCACTTTGCGAATTATTGCAAAAGTTCCTGAAGTCACTTTTCTTCCGGTTATATAAACATTAAATTATTTTATTGTTTTGATAGACTTTGTGATGACAATCAAATGAGCAAGTGAATGCTTATATTGTACTTTATTTTCTTTCATTTTACGGCAGAAAAAGTCGAATAATTAAACTACTAGTACTTTGTACTTGAACAAGTGAAGCGTTATTTTTGATATTGATATACTAGTAAGAAGAATGAAGTGTTGTGATAGCAAACTCATATAGATAGAAAATAAACTGACAAAGCCATGGCTTACAAAGAAAAAAAAACGAACAGACAAATAATAGTACACAAGACACAACATAGAAAACTAGTTAAAAACAAAGCAACACGAATTCTTCCCAAAACTTCTATATAAACATGTATTGACACAAATTCAAGGAACGTACAAAATAATAAAGTGTCTCTCACAATTCAGTCATATAAAACCACTTATTAGTATATATACAAAAGCAAGGACCAAAAAATATTAAACTCTTGGAGAAATTTCGAATAATTTCGAACAAATATTCATTTATTGTATTATCCATTTTTGTTTAATTTTCCGTTCTGAATGTGTGTGGTTTTTTTTTGGTTTTTTTTGGGTTTTTTTTTAAGTTGTTCTGTTTATCATGACAGTTATCTTAATACCGACAAAGTAGTAAAAAATCCCACAGTCCGGGTCCGGCGTCCAGTTCTGGTCCGGGTTTCAAACCAAAGTCCAGGTCCGGAGTCCGGTCCGGTCCGGGTTTTAGTGCGTACCCCCTTCTTTAACGTAAATTTCAAGTTAGGATTTATGAGCAATATCGCAATAAATTATAGCTAATACAGTGATTAGAAAGGAATTAAGCCATTTTGTTGAAAATTTACGTTCCTGCGATTCATTATGACGTCACAAGTTGTACTCATATTGATTTTCCACGCCGAAAAAAATCAATGAAAATAGGCAAATTTCTAAAGATTATTGGACAGGAAACATAGAGCACATACCTCGACGACAAAGATCTTTTAAAATAATGTGTGTAAAGACATTTGAAGTCTTATATGAATATCAAGTTTGTCGACGCCCGATCTCTATGTTTCCTGGTCTTTAAATTGGTTGAAATCCAGCTGATTTTGTCAAATTTCCCCAAAATCTTTTATCTAAACCTTTAATGGATGTAAAAATCAACGTCTTAGAATAAAATTTTGACAAAAATAGTTCTATTTAACTTTCTCACATGTCTGAGTCTCCAAGTCGACTTAAAACATTGTTTGTCTTGTAACATTGAACTTTATAATCAGGGCCTAATTAAAAATAATATGGCCCTTACCGAACTAACTCCTTTATAATCAAAAATGTAATCCTTGAGATTGAGAATTATATGACAAACTATTTTTGTCGTATGTAATAAACAAGAAGCACAGCTTAAGTGATCAATACAACAGGGTAATGCATGATAATCAAACACAAAAGGCAGCAACAAAAGACAATCATTGAAGAATCCAACACGTGCCTGTCCTAAGTCAGGAGCCTGTCATTCAGTGACTGTAGTTTGTTGTACATTATATTTGCTTTCATTCATTGTCTTGTTCAACACATGATTAATCAGGGTATTAATTTTCTCCTTTGAATTTTGTACTTTTTTTCATTTCGGGCCAAGTATCACCATCCATTCACCATTAACTATTTGGACCTCGACAATAAAGCAATATAACTTTTATCTTGGATTTTTCTAGGTCATGGCATCCAGTAAACCTATTTCATGTGGACCTTGTATAGAAGGAAAAGTTAACACTAAAGCTGACATCTGGTGTTACAACTGTGATGAAGGTTTGTGTTCAACATGTTCTGGTCATCACAAAAGATCTAAGTTGTCACGTGATCATAAGATTATTGATATCAAAAATTATAAACCATCTGTCCAAGCTATTAGAACAGAATGTGACAAACATGGTCAACAGCTTAACTTGTATTGTCCCAGTCATTTAATGCCTTGCTGTGATCAATGTATTTCCAAAAGTCATTCAAAGTGTACCGGAATAAAAGTTTAGCTAGCGTTGTTGAGAAAACCAAGATTGAAAAATCTAAAGAATCTGTAGAGAAAGAAATTAACTCCATCTTACAACTCTTAGGTAAAATTGAAAATAACAAATCACAAAACATTAAAAGAGGAGAACAAGAATATGAAAGCATTAAAGAATTCATTGTGAAAATACGCAATGAAATAGATAAACATTTAACCCACCTAGAGAAGAAGATATGCGGTGAGGCAGATACCATCATGAATGAAGAAAAATCAAAGGCAACAGATTTAATCACTGAAATTGAAGAAAAACAGAAAAACTTAAAGAAAATGCAAGACCAGTTACATTCAGTCATACCACATGCCTCAAAACTCCAATCATTTTTAGGTGTACATCACATTGAACAAAAAGTACATCAATGTCAACGATACATAGATGATCTGGACAAAGACGACAGGGCAAAAGAATTTACCATCAAAATGAAGGAAAATAATGAAGTAGAAAAGATAATAAAAAAGTTAGGATCCTTAGGAGAATTAACTGTTGTTAAAACGGATATGGATTTGAAGAAAGAGACAAGTGTTAGAAGGGAAGCACAAGTAGAATCACAAGAACAATCAAACATAAACAACATGACCATTAACATTGAGAAAAAGATAAAGATCAACATGGAGCGTATAAGTGACATGATTTGTCTGATGGATGGAAGACTTATAATAGTGGAATGGTATGCAAAAGTTAACCTACTTACTCCTGATGGGAAACTACTGAAAAAGTTACCTATACCTGGTAAAGCCTTCAGTGTTACACAGATCAATCAGAACACTATAGCCATAACTTATCCTAATAAGAAAGCCATTAAGATCTTCAATATGGAGAATGAAACAGTAACCAAAGTTATCACATTAGACAAATATTGCTTTGGATTATCATCATCAGATAATTCTCTTGTTGTAGGTTTGGATAAAGATGAAATCCGTATTATAGACTTGGAAGGAAAGACACTGAAGTCAATACAAGTTGAGTGTAAATCACCCCTGTATCACCTTGTTTACTGTAACGACAGAGTAATCTATAGTGACTGTAATGGTGATGCAGTATACTGTGTTGATCAATCAGGTAAACAGATCTGGCAATATAAACAGGATTTATCAGGACCATATGGACTTTGTACAGATACTTATGGTAACATTTTTGTAGCAGACCAGGAGTCTCATAGAATAATAGTTATATCAAAAGATGAAAAGGAGAGTAAAGTACTACTTAGTGATGGACTGAAGAATCCTAGATGTATTTGTTTGAAACAAAATGAGTCTTCGGGTTTTATTTATGATGGAAGTGGCAAAAACTTGACAAAATTCAATTTATCTTTTGGATGAAATATACATTAAGAAATCAAATGATTTTACCTGACTTTGATACATGTACTACAACTAACAACTTGCTATGTCTATTTATTTAGTATCATACAGAATCAGTAAACTTATTTGTTTTTTGTTCAGTTTTTACATAAATTAGGCCCTAGTTTTCTCGTTTGAATTGATTAGAATTGTCATTTCGGGGCCTTTTTTAGCTGACTATGCGGTATGGGCTTTTCTCATTGTTGAAGGCCGTATGGTGACCTATAATTGTTAATTTCTGTGTTATTTTGGTCTCTTGTGGAGATTTGTCTCATTGGCAATCATCTAATTTTTTTATATAAGTTGAGTCTGGTATCAATTATTTTGGAACATATCCTGTGTAAGATCACTCAATCATGTTCATAATTTTAAACATCTATACTTCTTAAATATTGAGGTACAATTTGATAGCTATTATGATGTTAAAACAGAGAATCAAAGGATTCAATGTTAAATATGAATAATGTAGGACAATGGCGTTGATGATAAATAACACCACTCCCGTCCTATTATTTTCCACATTTGACCCCTAGTTGGAAAATTGACCCAGGTTAAAATTTTAGGGAGTTCAATTTTCTATATGTCACCAATAGTTTACATAGTATATGTCACATGAAGTTTTCAGTTGTAGTTAGAAAACCAGGATGGATTCAAATATAAATAGTTTGAAAGCATAGAAAACTGTGCACCTTACAATTGCATTCATGACTGAATCAGATGATAATACGAATACATAAAAATCTAGGCTAAAACACCCTAGTACTTCTTGTCCTCAAGGTTTAAACACGTTTTCACACCCTGAAATATCTTATAAATTAAGCAGATGTGGTACGATATAATGAGACAATTAGCAATCAAAGTTGCCAGCTTTTTCTCAAAATTAAGTAATAATGAGGGGGTGAAGGTCAAGTGAACAGTGTCATACAGACATACCGTACAAACATTCCATTCAACAAATATAGTTGACCTATTGCTTAAATTACCTGGAAAAATAACAAAACTATGAAAAAAGCATTGAGCATTGAAAATGAGGTCCAGGTCATAAGCACTCTGCCAGACAGACATGTAGATCTAATAATTCCATACACCAAATATAGTTGGCCAATTGCTTAAACTACCTGATAAACTGAAAAATAAACAAACCATGAAAACGAGGTTAAGATCATATAAACCCTGCTAGACAGAGATTTACACTTAACAATTGTTGTATACACAAGATATTATTTACCTACTGCTTATAGTATCTGATTAACTGAGAAAATAATGAAAACTGAAAATTGACCAATGATCCATGAAAATGAGGTTAAGGTCAGATGAACCCTGCCTGGCAGACAAGCAGAAATTAAAAAAAAATCGTACACCAAATATATATGACCAATTGCTTAATATATCTGATAAACTTGGGGAAAAAACATGAAAAAAGTAACATTTACTACTGAACAATAAAAATGAGGTCAAGGTCATATGAAACCTGCCAGACATACATGTACACCTAACAATTATTCCATTGCTTGAAGTACACTAGAAAAAGACCACACCGCAAAAACTAAACATTGTTCAAAAAACCATGAAATAAAGGTTAAGGTCAGATAAAACCAGTGTGTTAGACATTTTGCACATTACAATCTGTCTATATGCAAACTATATTTAACCTATTGCCTATAGTGTCTGAAAGTCGCATCACAAAAATAATGATATTTTTTCAAGCCATTACTGAACCGTGAAAATGAGGTGAAGGGCAATAGACAAATGACAGACACTTTATAACTTATGGTATCTGCATACACGGTATGAAGCATCTATCTCTTCTACCATATGAAATATAAAGCTTTATACAACCAGATGCTCCACAGAGCGCAGCTTTATACGATCGCAGAGGTCAAACCCTGAACAGTTGGGGCAAGTATGGACACACCATTTAAGCTTGATACAGCTCTGAATTTAGATTGTGATTAAAAAGTTGACACAATATAGGTTTCTGACACAGAATGAATGTGTTCTAAGAACTTAAACTTAAAAACTTAAAAATTTTAAATTGGAAATTTACCTATTATGGTCCAATATCCAACATCTAAATACATGGTTAGATTCAGCATATCATAGAACCCCAAGAATTCAATTTTTGTTGAAATCGAACAAAGTTTAATATTTGACCCTTTGGACCTTAATGTAGACCAATTTGAAAACGGGACAATAATGTGCAATTGAAAATTTCTTGCTATTGCGCAATATTGTCCAATTAGATATTTCTTGCATTTGCACAATACTGGGCAATTGAAAATTTCTTGCTATAGCACAATACTGTGCAATTGAAGATTACTTGTTATTGCGGAATATTGTGCAATTGAAAATTTCTTGCTATTGCACAATACTTAATATAATAATTTTGGACCCCGATATGAACCAACTTGAAAACTGGGCCCATAATCAACCAGATGCTCTGCGGGGCGCAGCTTTATACAACCGCATAGGTCGAACCCTGAACGTTTTGGGCTAATATGGACACAACATTCAAACTGGATACAGCTCTGAATTTGGATTGTGATTAAATAGTTGACACAGCATAGGTTTCTGACACAGAATGAATGTGGTCTAATGAACTAAAATGTTTTTGTTTGCTTTTGAGCAATTCACTATACTGTTGATTATTAATCCTTTGATATTTGAAGAAATTTTCTTTTTCATTTCTGAAATCAGAAATAAGAAAAATTGAACCCCACCAATTTTTTTCACCTCCCCCTTTCCCTTATTCAAAAAATGATCTCAATTTAATTTTCTAATAGAGTTTTCAACAAAAACTACTCATTTAAATACATCATAAAATATAAAATGTCATACAGTCATGATTTAAGTTGATTTGACTACTATTCTGGACAAAGAAAGATAACTCCAATGCAACATTTTATATTTGCAAATTTCCAATAAAGTTCATTAAACTAAACTTTTTGGCAAATTTCCAATGGAATTTATTAATAACAAAGGTTTTGGCAAATTTCCAATATACATAATTTAAGAGCAGTTTAGATGAGCTATTAAAATGCGTTTCAATTACCAACCTTATACTGCTGTTAAATTATATTTTGTACTTAAGTAATTGTCCATTTTTTGCACCTTATTCCTTAATGGTTTGAGCCATAACTCCCAAAGACAATTCTTACCATCCCTTTGTGGTATTCCAATAGCCAAAATCTAAATACATGGTTAGATTCATCATATCAAAGAACCCCAAGAATTTAATTTTTGATGAAATCAAATAAAGTTCAATTTTGATTTGACTGAAGAGACATGTATTGTCGAAATGCGCATCTGGTTCAGGAAAATTGGTACTGTTAATGTTATTGGACCCTTTAGACCTCAATGTGGACCAATTTGATAACCGGTTCTAAATATTAAAAATCTAAATACATGGTTAGATTCAGCATATTGAAGAACCCCATATATGTTTTTCTGTTGAAATCAAACAAAAGTTTAATTTTGGACCCCGATTTGGACCAACTTGCAAACTTGGCCCATAATAAAACAAGAGTGCACACACTGGAATGTCTCGCCTTCTTTACTAATCATTGATATTATGTTGATAGTCCTAAGTATAAAGCTTGATTACAAATGTCACATAAACTTAACATTAACCAAGATAGCTAAACAAAGACCAATGAACCATGAAAATGAGGTCAAGGTCAGATGAACCATGCCAGGCAGACATGTACAGCTAACAAAGCTTCCATACAACAAATATAGTTGACCTGTTACTTATAATTTAAGAAAAAAAGACCAAAACACAAAAACTTAACACTGTGCAATGAACCGTGCAATTGAGGTCATGGTCAAATAAAACCTGCGGGACTGACATATAGATCATAATATATTTCCATATGCCAAATATAGTTGACCTTTGGCATATAATATTAGATAAAAAGACCAAAACTTAAAACTTAACTTTGACAACTGAACCATGAAAATGAGGTCTAGGTCAGATGACATCTGCCCACTAGACATGTACACCTTACAACCATTCCATACAACAAATATAGTAAACCTATTGCATAAAGTATGAGAAAAACAGACCAAAACACAAAAACTTAACTATAACCACTGAACCATGAAAATGAGGTCAAGGTCAGATGACACCTGCCAGTTGGACATGTACACCTTCCAGTCCTTCCATACACCAAATATACTAGCCCTATTACTTATAGTATCTGAGATATGGACTTGACCACCAAAACTTAACCTTGTTCACTGATCCATGAAATGAGGTCGAGGTCAAGTGAAAACTATGACGGGCATGAGGACCTTGCAAGGTACGCACATACCAAATATAGTTATCCTATTACTTATAATAAGAGAGAATTCAACATTAGAAAAATTTTGAACTTTTTTTTTCAAGTGGTCACTGAACCATGAAAATGAGGTCAAGGACATTGGACATGAGACTGACGGAAACTTCGTAACATGAGGCATCTATATACAAAGTATGAAGCATCCAGGTCTTTCACCTTCAAAAATATAAACCTTTTAAGAAGTGAGCTAACGCCGCCGCCGCCGCCGTAGCCGCCAGATCACTATCCCTATGTCGAGCTTTCTGCAACAAAAGTTTCAGGCTCGACAAATACTAAGTACATGTTTAGATTCAGCAAAACAAAGAACCCCAAGAATTCAATTTTTCTTAAAATCAAGCTTGATTTTGGACCCTTTCGACCTTAATGAAGACCAATTTGAAAACGGGACCATCAGTATATTGAAGAACCTTAATAGTTCAATTTTTGCTGAAATCAAACAAAGTTTAATTATGGACCCTTTTGGCCCCTAATTCGTTGGGACCAAAACTCCCAAAATCAATCCAAACCTTCCTTTTGTGGTCATAAACCTTGTGTTAAAATTTCATAGATTTCTATTAACTTATTCTAAAGTTATTGTGCGAAAACCATTTAAAATGCTTATTTGGGCCCTTTTTTGTCCCTAATTCCTTAACTGTTGGGACCAAACCCCCTATATCAATACCAGCCTTGTTTTTATGGTCCTAACCCTTGTGTTTAAATTTCATAGATTTTTATTTACTTTTACTAAAGTTAGAGTGCAAAAACCAAATGTCTTCGGACGACGATGATGATGGCTAAGGACAACAACGATTAAGGACGACGACATCGACGCCAACCTGATACCAATATATAACCATAATTTTTGAGGTCGTATAAAAATGACCACATTTAATTTATTGATATTCATGTCATCAAAAACTTGATCTAAATATATCCCCATCTATATTCTACAATGAAGAATCAAGGAGTATAATATTAAATGGGAACATCACAAATAGCAGCTAATTTCTTTTTAACATCAGGTTCGTGAAGTGTACCAATGAGAAATAAAGTGACAGTAGAACTTATGATGTTCTATTTTTTTCTACCATAATCTATGAAGTTCCCTTTTTGAGAACTAAACCTTCATGTTTTTGTACCATTTATCGATGAGGAATGCCCTTGTAGAGATAAAAGGGTTTTTTACCAGTATGTTTTTAATGATCTTAAATAAAATAGGCTGCATCATATATAATAAATGATTGGAAAATGACAAGAAATTTTCTAAATCTTTTAAGGGTTTTAGCCATAATATCTTTGCAAGCTAGGAAGAGCATTTGGCATGTTTTGTTGAACTGTGACAAACTTTTAAAGTTCTGCTTGTAAGATTATCAACGAAACATCTGGTCAGTGACATTGAACATGTACTCTTTGATAAAAAATTATTTGTCACACTTGTTATTTGTACTGCATTCCTGTCATGTAATGTTGGCATTTTAGCTAGTCACAAGACTAGGTTCAGCCTACCATTTTTCTTATAACGTCCTGTACCAGGTCAGGAACATGTCAGTTATAAATCTAATGAACTGTGACAAACTTCTAAAGGTCTGCTTGAAAGATTATCAACAAAACATCTGGTCAGTGACATTGAACACGTTGATAAAAAATATTTGTCACACTTGTAAGTGTTATTACATTTATTTGTACTGTATTTCTGTCATGTGATGTTGCCATTTTAGCATTGACATTACCCACGAGGTTTGGCTGGTCATAAGACTAGGTTCAGCCTACCATTTTACTTATAATGTCATGTACCAAGTCAGGCATGGGTCAGTTATTAATATAATAGTTCGTTTTTATGTATGTTGCATTGTTATTTGTTTTTGTTGCAGTTCAGCGCTTTTTTTGTTCTATTGTTTTCCTCTTATAGTTGATGTGTTTTCCTCAGTTCTAGTTTGTAACTCTGATTTGTTTTCTCTCACATTGATTTATGATTTTTGAACAGAGGTATACTACTGTGGCCTTTATTTGTGAAGTTTTAAATGACAAATAATAATAACATCAAAAACCACATAACGTCAGCCTCATCTGTCTGATTAGCAACCTCTTAAATTTTAGCAAAATTACAGTTAATATTCAGTATTATTTCAGGTCAGAGGATTTGGTATCAACAAAACATCTGGTCAGTGACATTGATAAAAACAAAGACAAATATTGTTGTTGAGAAAAGTAACAATCATCTATTTCAAGAGTTCTTAGTAATAAAGAGACAAACAAAGGTTGTTACAATTAATGTGTATTATTAAATTTTTCATTCTTATTCATTTGAAAATACAGTCATTTAAAAAGTTAAATATCTTGTCTAACTGACTAATCACATTGGTATTCATCAATACCATATTTAACAAACTACCCACACTATTATCAATGACCTATTTGTATATATATATTGTTATTTCTGCATAAAGAATCCTCAAAGTTTTACTAGTAGTCAACACATTTATGACTCATCACTTTATAAAAGCATCTGCAACAAATCTGTTTTAGCACCAAAATACTATTCAAAATAAGAAATTAGTACAAAGCCACTCATAATATATTTTTTCTGTGTTAATTTTATAAATATAACAGTTTTCCAGATGATTTGTAAGTATCAGCATACAACGTCCTGGTCACGGCACCATATCTTAAGTCTATTACACCACAAGAATTCATTAAACTTTCAGGTTAAAAATTACAAAAGGTATTTCAAGCTGTGCTAGAACCTTTATCAAAGGGGAATTTTAGGATTTTATTAAATAACATTGCAATGTTATGTATCCCTCGTTTTTAAATACAAACATAAATTTATTTTAGTAAGCTATGTGTATTGATTGATCAGACACTTAATATAGTTACTTATGCTTTGTTAGTGTTGTTATCAATATATTTACAAGATTTTTAACTTTTTTCTAAAGCACTCTATTAATCAGTTAAAATTATAATTTGTAGAAGTTATTACTGTTGGTAAGTAGTACCATTGAAATACAAATTGAACCAACAGAAAATGATCAAGTACTTTAATACACATTTTCAACTTACAATTGAGTTTAATTACTTTGGATTCTATTATTATTCTTGAGATACCTATTCTCATGGATCTCATTGGTACAGGTGAACATTGGCCAAGTGCAAATTGTCTTATGCCTTTATGTAAAATTCTGTAATCATTCTGAATATCCATGAAAAATACAATTTTCCTTTTCCCACAAAAATTGGTATTCACGAAATTAAAAAAATCCACAGTATTACAAGTATGATTGGAGTATCATGAGTAGTTCTTTGTTTATATAAAACATTTATTTCATGAACATCAGGGATTTGCACATCAAGCATTTTAACAGCTTATGTGATTTTCCATTTCTGTGAACAATTACAATTATCAGAGTCCACTCTGTAAAAGTTTTGCTTTTTTTTAAATCATGTTCCTTTAAATTTTGATAAACACACAGATATTAGGCTGAATCTGAGAATGAGCTTGGGGACTTCAGATAATAAGGCCTTAGGACAGTGCACAGTCAACTATTTCCTTGATGTACTTTCTAACAATGAAAACGAAATTTAAACATTCATTTTAACTAATAATTAATGCTGAGGATACAAATATAAAGTATATTAATGGCTGCAATACCAAACAGTACAAATGTACTAATAACAGAGATTTGGTTTGACTGTATAACTTAGCATAAAAGCAAAATACAGATATAAATCAGACACTTGAGGACAGGTAATGTGGCACTTATATTTGATTATATAACAAGTGGTATCTATTTACATGGCATATTGATGGAAGTTGTAGTATTGATTTAAGAACCAGACTCACCAGGGCAATACTTAAATCATGATCTGATTATAATGGAAACTTACAATCAACCTTACAATAAACAATTACATGTAACTTAACACTGTGTTATGATAAAAATAAAATGATACAGATTTCCCATTTAATTCATTCTAAATTATTTTTTAAATTCTAAGCATTCGCTTTTGCAAAGATTAAAAACATTCTTGGGGCCTTATTCTCTTGGTAAACAGTTTGAGAAACAAATGATTAAGTTTAAAGATGTATAACTGACTGGATTGTTTTCCAACTTACGTCATAACCTACAAATTTCATGGATTCCTAAAACCCTCAAAGCATAAAATTTAGTCTCAACAAAACCTTTATTGAAAACCCAGTTTGCAATTGAGTCTGTAAAAATGAATATCAATCCAAAAAATATTTTAGTAAACAAAGAAATATTATATCCATAATGAAAACTGCTGGCACAGAATTTAATTTTATGGTTATATCAAGTTGGTAAATGCTTTTGAGATATTAAATAAACCTTTCAAGTGTTCAATGATTCCCCATTCTCTTATTAAACATTTGTTATCAAAACATCTAACGTAATGATTTTTTACGTTTTTTGTGCTTTTTGTGATTGTTTTAAGAGTATTTGAAATGAAGTTACTAAAAACCAACAGCAGTAATCTAATAATAAAGCAAAAATGGGGAATGATTTGTAGAAAAGCTGCAGTTCTAACTGAGGTAGATGTTTTTTTTCTACAATGTCATTTTGGTAGGTAAAATAGGATTTATCTTGTTCAGGTCCAAATTAATTCTTTCATAATCTATTGGAATTTTTTTTAAATAAATTTCACAAACCCTGTAATTCGTTTAGGTGAAAAACTCCATAAATATCAAGATGTCATGTCGGTTTGCTGTAGTGTTACAATTATTCCAAAAACAACTAAATTAAACAAACTGGGAAGCGTATGTAAACCTATAAATAAGCAGAAAGAGTATTAGAACAGATGAGGTATATAAAACCTGGCCTAATGGATGGATGTATACAAATATGGGAAAGGGGGGATGGGGGTAATGTAAATTCGTTATCATTTGTGGGCTACTAATTTTCATGGATTGTGTGGGATCGAGAGAATCACAAATTATAGCATTCATCAAAAGTTGTAATTTTTAACTGGCTTGTATATAAAATTTGTTTTTATAAATCTGTAGTATAAGAATCCGAAAAATGCAATGAATGCAATGATCATTTTTATATTATTTTTATTTACACATCAAGTAGTCATTAACATGTTTTAATGTGGATTTGTTAATTTTATTGGTTACCAATCATTGTGAATTGAGAAAAACTTAAAATTTCAGAAACATGATATATACTCTATTGCAGAATTTTTACATATTTTTCATTCAAGCATTTATTTTTAATATTTGTGGATCCCAAACCAAATTCCTATTATAACTTCTAGTTTCCCACAAATAATAATAAATTCATAGTATGTAAAGTAATGACTATAACCTACATGAGAGCCTTGTGTACATTTTTAACAAATATTATAGCCATTGACCACAATCTATTGGCATACCCAAAAATTTAAGTATTTCTCATGGATTCTTCTAAAACCAAAGGAGAATAAAATATTTTACAGGGTCTTACTAAGCTCTTTCCTTTCATATAATGTGGATTTATAATTATTTGCTGGATACAAATTTTTGAGGGTTTCATGGATACAGATAAATTTGGATTTTTGTGTTTAACAATTTCTCTGTAGGCTTGTATGTAAATATTTGTAAAACCACAAAATCAAGTATCCTTGAAAATGCAAGTTTTCCTTAATACACAAATTTGGTGTCCACGAAAATAAATGAATCCACATTACATGTAGAACAGTCCACATTACATGTAGAACACTCCACATTACATGTAGATCAATCCTTCATGTCTTATTGTTTCAGAAGCTTAAATACACATGTACAATATACTTATATAGAAAGACTGAAGAGTATCTTATTTATTCCTAATTATCAGTAAGTAATAAAATCTCAGAAAGAGGCTCATGTCATCCTTTGTCAAACAACCTCAATCACTCCATGCCCTAACCCTGATTGTTATTGGTGTGAAAGAGTAAGTTTGACAAAAGAATGACACAGGGCTGCATTTCAGAGATTGAATAAAATGCTGCAAATGATAAAAAACAAAACATAGGGCCCAACAAATAATACATGCGTTTCCACTAACGTGCTGGAAATAAAAATATAGTAGGTAGGCAGGCAATATCATTTTATTTTACTAACATTTTTTAGCTGGTTACTACTAGGGGATCAGTCTGACTAGTACAGATGGAGGCCTCCGGGTGCGGGAGTTTCTTGCTACATTGAAGACCAATTGTAGTCTTCAGCTGTTGTCTGCTCTATGGTCGGGTTGTTGTCGCTTTGACACATTCCCCATTTCCAATCTCAATTTTATTGTTCCAAAATGGCATAAAAAGTGTTAGCATAGGCATTTAAATTAGGGTAGTTTGGGTTAGCGGGAAACACATGTATATTTTTTTTGTCCTAGCATGTTTGTTATAATGTTATTTTTACAAGAGTAGCACCAAAGGTGTTTCTAACTAAAATAATATAACAGTTACTAAATTTTCACCTGGATTATTAGACTGAGGGTTTATGGGATTGACATTGCAGCGTGGTGAAATGATCATGTGACATATGGTTATATTAATGACAATGAAGTTATAGTTGTACAGTGCTCCATTGTCATACCAGTGAATTTTAGAGAATTAATTTTTTTCACAGAAACTAAAGGTTAAAAGTTTAGAATTATCCTATATTTTATATACTACATATTTTTTTCAGCTGATTCACATAATTGATATATGGCTTCCATAACAACAAGTTTCATTTGGAGCTCTACGGTGTTTACATACCTCTTATGTTGGTTTTTCAT
Organism: Mytilus edulis; assembly: GCA_019925275.1. Taxonomy (NCBI): domain Eukaryota; kingdom Metazoa; phylum Mollusca; class Bivalvia; order Mytilida; family Mytilidae; genus Mytilus; species Mytilus edulis. The sequence goes on from CM034360.1 coordinate 69,356,212, forward strand.
TCCTATATTGTTCATTTAAAGTTTAGAAATAGATAGATACCAATGACAAATGTCCAGCAAAAATGACTTCAAAAACATAATAAATAGCTGTATGAAAGAAATTTGTGCCATATTTCAATCAACCTGAATCAGAAAGTCTCTGAATTATTAGCTAACTTTTTTCTGTCATGTTTAAATTTCCAGGCAGATTCACCGATTTCAAAAAGGTCGGCACAATAATTAGAAAGTGATTAGTAGTTTACATATGACAAGTTTATTAGAGAGGAATATGTTTTAATTGTTCTTATTTTGTAACAAAATGTTCATCATTCATTCCTAATGTGTATGAAATGAAAACAAATGAAAGGCATTCCTTATAGCATAATAACAGAGCACTGCAGTTGGCACTTATATAACAGAAGGTAAACAAAAATTACCATAATCGTAGGTACAAAAATGTACAGGTACTTTGATTAAAGGTGTATCTTTAAAATTGGTATACAGTAATGGAATTACCAGACAAAGCAAAATAAATAAACAGATGGAGTAAAATATTTATAAGTGGATGTTATTAAATAATACAATGTATGCAGTAACTAAAATATACCATATTGTTTAAATCTTATGAAACTTGGATTCAAATGTAAATTTCATACGGGAGCATAGCTTTCCTATAATTATATAAAAATCAATTTTGATATCTAACTTGAGAATTAAATTAGCCATATATACACTCATGACATTGATATATATATATATATCATGTATATTAACACTCAAACAATTTGCATTTCCCTTTCAATAATTTAGAAATGTATGTTCTCAATGGTCAATAATTATAAGCAGTTATTTATAAGTGCCTTGGTTCTTTCTTACAAGTTTTAAGGGACCAGCCATAAAACTTGTAGGTTTTTCTTGTAAGAAACATACCAGTCCATACTTTCTTGGAACTATACAGTTCCATTTTTAATTCTTTGATGTGGACGGTCATATAATAATCTGTTTTCCAAAAAACATCAGCAAAACTTAAATTTTATTATAGGTAATTACTTTGATGTAACTGTTGTCTGAATGGGGTAATTCTAATTTTAATACACAATCATCAATTGTATGAATCCTTTCATTAGTCCATAAATTAAAGTTACAGAAAAGAATCGGCATAAAAAATGTTCAAACACTACAGAAAAGCTATGCCCCATACTGTAAATTCAGAAATAATTGCGACTTTTTATTGATACGAATAATGCTATTTGTTGAGTAACATAATAATAATAACTCACATTTTTTTTTTTTTCTAAAATCCCAATAATGGAACTCACACTTTTGTCCGTCTTTGAAAAATCCCAATAATAAATGCATGCCATAATTTCTAAATTTACAGTATATTTTTGTTTATATCTATCCCTTCATCTAAGTTTGACCTACTCTGTTCAACAGAAATGATATGTCATTTTGATTAACTATTCCTCTATGATGTAATTTTATTGTGTGGTTTCTCTCATCCTAATTTTTTAAGTACCATAAATATTAATAATTCTTAGATTATCATATTTTCTAAGTTTCATAAAATACAAAATAATATATATATCATAAATTGGTATACACTTAACAAAATAATTAAGCATAGTAAAACATATAAAAGTTATTCAAACAAGCTTTATAGTTGAATGCAAGACTCCACATTTGTCATATACATAGGAAGTTAAAAGACAAGACTGGATTATTAAGGTTTTTATTTTTATTTCTCATTTGATTTGAGTCATTTCTCTTTTTTTATCTATTCCTATTAATGTTATAAAATTGTATAATAATTTATTTCAAAAGTAAATAAAAACTTAAATTTAAATTCTGATAACATCATTCATTGTCATTCATTTATTTGACTGCAGTATTTAATAAACACACAATGATCAGTCCAGTGCTTTTCATTAAAGCCGGTAGTCGGCGGAAATCCGTCGTTTACGGTGGCTTCAAGTGCCGGCTACTTCACTGGCAAAAATATTAATTCAAAAAGAAAAAATATCTTTTTCAAATGTTTACAGGTAACCGAGAGATGTATTGTCGCTAAGTCGCGGTCACGATAAACAAGGATGAAAAGTCAAGTGTTTACCTTGGGCTAAATATAGTTCACATGAATTCAGGTCACTGATTGGTTGTCTATTTAAAGTCAGAATGCATCGTTTCTTTTCAAAGATAACAAGAGAGACGTTCCGGTGGTCATTGAAGGATAACAATAGAGACGTTCCGATGGTCATTAACTCTTTTTTTGGCTTTTCTTTTACTTTTAAAACGTGAAGACAATCAGATAAGATGACAATCTTATGTTATGGAATAATATCAGTCAAATTAAAGAAAGTGTAGTAGATCATATTGTACACAATCTGCAAAACAGTATCTTTTGACGTTTATTTTTCAAAACCCACGTGGTGTTCGGGGAATCAAGGTCAAAAACGAAAGTAGAATATTGTCAACTCGACCTCATATAAATAACATTTCCAAATGATTTATGTATCCGACTTATTGAACAGTTTACAAAAGAAAAAGACAAATGCACATAGTAATGCAAAATAAATCGATCAATATTTCTAACAAACCGAATTATTATATTAATAAAACTCCTTTAAAAGTAAATGAATTTCAAGCATAAGGTAATGAAAATAAAAATAATATAACATAAAAAAAAAATTAAATTTCATTGAGATATTTTTTTCTTTCCTTAATTTCATACATAAAAAATGGTCATTTAAAAGATGAAATTAGGTGCCAGGAGATTGCGAGAATGCAGGATTTTGCTCTATTTATCCCAGACCGTCAACACATGGATTAATTTGGCATTTGCTTATGAAACTGTTTACTAATCAATATTGGCCTACCACTATTGGTTCCCCCTTGAACTAACTTAATCACACACTTATACATGTACTTTGACCTATAATGGTTTACTTTTATAAACTGTGACTTGGATGGAGAGGTGTCTCATTGGCACTCATTTCACATCTACTAAACTTTGAGGAAAATTCAAAACGTAATGTCCCTAATGATAATATTTTTTTGTAATGCTGGAAATCCCACTTCTCTTTTTTGCGCTATAAATAACATTGTAATGCATTTACGGTAAAATGCAACACCACAGAGCAGCTAGTCTAGCCGTTCATCAGAACACTAGATGAATTAATGTCATATACTTAATTCTTGATAGTAGAAAAGCTGCCTCAAATTTAGTCCAAATAATTATGACGTCTGGCAAGGCTATTTTAATTTTTTTCTGGAATGTGGGATTAAAAAAATTAAATTTGAAAAATACCCACAGCAGACAGCTTGATTATCTGGACTACCTCCAATTTAACCCTACTTTTGGGTATTTCATCTTGTCAATTATGTTAGTGGATTCTGTCTGACAATCTTTGTAGTGTCTTGGCCATACTGTATCCACCCAATCCACTTGTCTGACCTACAAAGAAATAATAAACAACTTTAATTGATCCATGCATCAAGCAGTTTAGTGTCATCTAACAGGCACTTGTCTCATAATTTTTTCACCCTATATACCTAAATATATGTTATATAGGAATATTTTTTTCTGAGACAAGTGCCTGTGTGTCATCTCCACTTGTCTGACCTACCAATACAAAGAAATAATAAACAACTTTAGTTGATCCATACATCAAGTGGTGTCATCTAACCAGATCAGTGGTAGATCTAGTGGGGGTCCAGGAGTTGGAACCCCCCTTTTTGGACGATCAATGCATTTGAATGGGGGCATATAGTTGGAACCATAACCCCTTTTCTTAAATGGCTGGATGTGCCCCTGAAGGAGCAAGACCCTTTACAATGAGGATTTCTTTTTGTCGAGTATCAAGTATCGAGTAACAAAAAGCGAGTATCGAGTTATAAATGACCATAAACTATCACAATATTTTTTTAATATAAAATCAATCCATACACCACATATACATGATATAGTTTACCTAGTCTTGTAACTTAAATCTTAATCACTGATATTTCAAGCAGTCACTGAATCTTGAAAATGAGGTCAAGAACAATGAACAAATGAAGGACATAATCTTTGTAAAATACGGAATCTGCATCAGACATGTGACAGAGTAATCAAGCCACAACTAGATATTTGGACATTTTCAGCTGGAGTTTGGGCTTCATAACTGGAGATTTTTTATCGACCTTTATATCGACATACGCAAGATTTTGTGTGTGTGTTTAAACTGCATATCTTCCTTTTTTGTTAAAAAAAAAACCAATGATTTCTTACCTTCAAGCACCTGCATAGGCATTTTTACTTGATAGAAATAGAAGATAAGGAGTTTTCAAATATTTATTCACCATATATAGTTCAGGATAAAGTCATACATACATGTAGTTGGCAAAAAGTACCTCTGCTTTATATAGCCACATTGTCAACTTTAGTACCACTACTGAAAATGTTTGAAACAGAAGGTGTTGAGTTGATAGAATTGTGGGAGCTTTCTGGTGGGTAGCTGTCTCCATATTTTTGGTCAAGTAATTAGGGCCACCATAGTCAGTTTTGCATGAAGTGTAGTAAGCATGGTCTTGACCCTTGGCACTGGACGTGGACCATTTTTAAATTTGGCTAGATACTTTGTCTTCTTTAATTTGATGCTGGGGTATTTGGTGATAACATACAGTTTGCATTTTGTCAAATTATAGGTATTCCATTGTCTTCGATAGAAAACAAGCCATATTTATCATATTTGAGTTGATTTCATTGTCTTTGAGGTTCAGTATTTATAAACTGTAAATCTGTTCCATGATTTCAACAGCATCAAAATTTATTAGAGTGTTTTATCAGCATCAAAACTTTTTAAGTCGATGTTTATACAACTGTTCTATAATAATGTCAGTATTTCACTTTTAATCATCCAGCCGTGTATATTTAACTAGCTAGTTGATTACTAGGTAAATGGCAGTCATCTTTTATTGTTATATATACAGTCTAATACTTATGGTGACTTGAGTAACACCGGTATCACTCAGATTACAATTCTACCTTGACAGGTTAGTCAGTATTTAGCCTATAAAATACTTATTTAGCCTTGAGAATTGAAAGGTCAGTTTATCCCATTCATACAATAGAAGTTGATAAAGGCTTCATGCCATTTACCTTGTTCAAAATTAAGGTCACTTTATTGTTGTTGTGATATTGTTAAAGTACAAAAGAACCCTATATTCTGACCAATGCTTAAGGATTATGTACCCTTGTGTTGATTCAATGCTAAACATATGGAAATTTTATAGAAAATCCACAGCCTTTATCCTTGCACTCTCATATTTTGGAATTTGATGACTGATAGATATAGGATTATTGCATGCAGTGCTAGCATTGATTTCCATAAAACAAGTTTATTAATGTAGTTATTGGTTAAAACAAATAAAAATATGGACCAAATCAAGTACACCTTTTAGGGTGCGTTCGACTTTATTGACTCAGCACAAGGTATTTTGGAATTTACAGGTTGGTTTGAACTTTTTGTAAAAAAATAAACACTAGCACATCATAGAAAAGCAAGTGAGTAATCTATGTTTCAAATTTTATAACAAAAATCTCTGTATTAAAGGCTGTGGATTTTCTATCAAAATCTTGGTTTATTTGCCACAAAGTACTCTTTTTCTATTAAATAAAATGAAACAGTAAATAATAGTGCTTTGCATCTAGTTTCCCCTTGGTGTATGTACAAAATGGCCTATCTCTATTATTCGTTATATCTGTAGTTTTGATACAATTGAAGTTTGAAAAATTCGTACATAAATGGCTACAGAAGGGGTCATCAACCTTAAAACTTTGTGCATCTTGATTTTATTGTTAAAAATCTGTTAATGTTGAATTTTTGGGGTTATTTCGGCCTTTTAATTGCATATTTCTTTACATGGTAGTTTTTTTTTTTGCAGATATAAAAAAAAATATCTGCTTGACTTTATAGAAATAGACTATGCTTGCAGGTTATATATTACACTGTCTTGTTTTTTGTTTACACCAAATTTGACAGATTATTATTTATTTGCAAAATATTTTAAAAGAGAGCTGAATTTTTTTCTATCTTTAAATGTGCATTGAATGTTAAAATAATCATAATGTGAACAAGAATGAAGAAAACATCTTGGTCCCCAAAAAAACATCAACCAGGATATAACATCCCAAATTTTAATTTATTATACTAATATCAGTTGAAATCTCAAGCCACTGTTTTGCATGTTAACAATGTAGGTCATGTCCCAACAGAAAATCAATAAATATAACAGTACAATGTACTCTTAGCACAAACACATAAGGTCACTGTGAAATAGACATCTAGGGCAAGAAACAGTCAGTCATACCAAACCAGTTTGACTAGATGTCTAGTTTTAAACCAGTTTGACTAGATATTGTCCTATATTTTGACAATGTAAATGACATGAGGACCTGCATGGGTTTTTTTAATATCTGTATTCTTTAAATTTTAAGGGAATTTTCTTTTAATAGCCTTAAAATTAACTCTCATTCTGTAAATTTCATATGAAAATGATTTTACTATTTAGTGTTTCTGTTACAATATTATTTATCAATTCTGTACATTGATCATTATTTTATCAGTATTGCATTACAGTTACCTAAGTTGCCTTTTAATTTGCACAGTTATTCTTTATACTTTTGCACCGCATTAAATTATTCTCTAATTCATTATTTTGTTGTTCATTTTCTCTATTCTCTATTTTTTGTTGCTATTACATGTATTCTCTATTCTGTAAACCCCGTTCAGACCCTTAAAGGTAAACTTCTATACACCTTATCGATATTTAGTCCATTCCGGGGAAAACAGTCATTTATACAACTTCCTGTTTGGCTCACCGGCCGAAAAATGGAGGTCATCAGTAGTGAGCTGAGGGAGAAAAAAACTTTAGAAAGTGATCATCAAGAAACTTTGATATAGTATGATCCACTTTTTTCGAAATTAAAATTGAAGTAAAAAAATATTTTGTTTGAAGTATTTACGGTAGTTTAAACAGGTCTTATTAAAAAGTATCATGCATGGTGAATTGTTTAAACAGGGTCCCAGATAGCTTCAACTGGATGAAAAAGTTGTGTAATTTTAGAACTTATCCGAAATAGAATAAATAGCGATTACATGTAGGTGTATTGTATGAATGGGATAAACTGACCTTTCAATTCTCAAGGCTAAATAAGTATTTTATAGGCTAAATACAAACTTACTTGTCAAGGGGGGGGGGGGGTAACTTCCTATTATTGGGTATATGGGGATGTGCCAAAAATATGGGTCATAATTTTGCGAGATTTTATATAAAAATGACACTCCTTTTTAATGACATCCTATATTAAAATGCATTTACGTTTGATAACTGTATATTGATTTGGGGTATGTCATCTACATATCATATATAACGATAACATATATGTGCACCAAACGATGTCAATTCATATATAAAAGCTTAAGGGTAGCTGGTATATTTATGAATTATGAGTGATGATGAGTTAGTGCTTATATAAGCATGGGTCATATTTTAAATATTGTATATAAGTATAGGTCATTCTTTCTTAAATATCTATATTACTATAGGTACTGAATTTCAGTGAATGTTATATTAAAATGGGTACGTTTTTTGAGGCAAAAATGGCACACCCCTACCAAAAAATATCGAAGTCAGATGCATAGTATTTTTTCAAATGATAAAGAATATCGTAGAAACTTACTAGAAATTCATCTAATTTATAAAATAAATACAACATGACATACTGAAATCTGAAAAGGGGTAAAACCACTATACCTTGAACAAATTCAGTTAAAAAAGGGGGGGGTGTGAAAATGCTACGAAATTTAGATTATATTTATCTGGGGTCTACGACCAAAGTATGATGTGACATGCAACTAACTACTTTTTCAATTTGATTGTAAAGTAAAATGGCTGGGGTTTTTTTTGTTTTTTTTTAGCATCTCTGTTCAAACGTACTTTGGTCTAATATTTTCAGGTTCTCTTTGGATTGCCAAATAATATTATAATCACCTAATTTAATGTTCAAATTATTTTGCAGTGATGTTCTGTATGGAAGGAAGACTGTCATAAAATCCAACAGTTCCGGATGGCCCATTAAACTAATTGCTTAACATCAATAGCGATGTAAGATTCAAGTGTCTGATCCAGCACAAGTTTAGCAAGATTTTCCACACTAGACAGTGTCTGGCATTGAAAGGATATCAAACTGATGTTTTATGGAATGATTCTCACGTACATATGACAATCATATCATAGGAATGTGGAACTAGACTCTTTCACGCAATTTTTTTTTATTTCCAATATAAACTCCGAAAAGACAAGACTTTTTTAGAGCATAGAAATGTACATCAATGAGAAACATTCTTTGTGAATAAAATCCTTCCAAAACTTAAATGTGTCATTAGTGTTGCATCATTTATCAGTAGAGATAATTAGATTCCAGTCAGATTGCCCAACTGAAGGTTTTTGTTGGAAATGTTTTGTAAATCTTGGCTGTTTTGCAAGACAAGCTTGGCTGTGCAGGTTGCTCGGCCGCCCCTTTCAGTATGAGACAATATTTTTTTATTTTTTTATTACTAGTATATGGGTCATTTTCAAAAAATGTCGAATTTTGAAATTGAAAAATTTATTTAAAGCTACTTATTCAAACAACCCTCTACATAAGCAAATCAAAACAAACAATACTTTAAGAACAACTTATTAAAAGATGCAATCTTAATGATGTCATACAACATGTACAAGAATATCTTGAAACATTTTTTGATCGGTGGTACAATATTTTGTCTATCCTGTTACCATTTTCAAAAGAAATTTTGGGTTATTAAGAAAAGGTTTAGATAAAATGTTAAGCTTGTTTTACGTTACCAATTAGATGGTTTTCAAGAGAATAAAATTCTATATATATTCATTCTGTAAAATAATAGATTATTTGCCAATTTTCTAGGTTGTACTGAAAAATGGCTCTAAAAATTGGTTTTCAAAGGTTGTAAAAATTACAACCAGTAATGCAAGTCTAAGATAGCAATTTATATTGTTCGGCCTCTTTTCACTCTTTCAAATAAACCCAACATCAAGTAAATCCCTTATAAGTTAATTTACTTTTCTCTTTATTTCGTTGGTAACAGGAACGTACGTTTCTGATATATCACTATATAAAAGTCTATCCTGTTACCTTTTTGTCTATCCTGTTACCGATATCAGTATTGCACCTGCAAATGCTTAATTGGGAAGATTAAGACGTTATAACCTTAAGATGAGTTCAAACAATGAAATATTTCATTCGTTTTCCACCTACATGTTAAGATAAAAAAATTAACGACGTTTTCGTCTATAATTGTCTATCATGTTACTGTAACCATAGCAACCATAGTAACAGGATAGACATAACAGGATAGACAAATTTCTTCGTTTTTGATTGCTGTTGTGAAATAACTACTCCCTTTGGTGAAGTGATTATGGTTTTCTATTGTGAATTTGGTTTCCAACACGTTATTGCACTTTTTACAACCATTTTGTTAGTGTAATTAATCAAAATGGTTGGTAACAACATAGACATGAAAACAAGTACGCTCTATTTTTTTCACTAAATGTCTTGAAATTTCTTTTCTCTACACTGTCGTTCAAGAAACGAGGCGTTTTAAATGTAAAGATTACTTTGCATTTTTGAAATCAACACTGACTGATTCAATATTCATAGGGAGAATAATTTAACGACTGATTTAAGTAGCGGTAACAGGATAGACATGAACCTCCTGTACGCTGATTGAATTTAGTTTGTAGATAATCTGTTGCATACAATGATCAAGAAGCTACGATGTTTCGTTAGAATTATAATTAACGTTCTTAGAAAGTCCCTTTTGCAGATATCAAGGCGATCAGAAAATCGGAAAAAAATTATTTGAAATTTGTTTTTCTGACAATGTACGCACACAAATACCCCCAAAATCTGCCTTAAATGCAGTTTAATCTTATCAAAATAGATGTAAGGTGTGTTTATTATTAATGTTCTGAATCACAAATCCGACAAGCTTTCATTTAAACCATTACAACTGAAATTTCCATTTGAAATAAAAATTTTAGCATGGGTGTACTGAAAATTCGACATTTTTTGAAAATGACCCATATACTAAATCACTGACGCAAGACTGGAGCAGGCCCCCTTTTAAGCAGTTAGTGCGAATCACCTTAGGTGTCAACCATCACATGCCAAACCGGGGGAGGGGAAGTTTTTTTCATAATAATAATACATTGAGATTTAACATATACTTTACTATATGTAGTGTTTGTTTTAAAGTATTGCCAACAAAATTCCTTAAATTTGGGATCATAATATTGTTTAGAAAAATACCTTACCCCCTGTACTTCATAAAAAGTGCAAAGTCTTCTGCAACACACGTGCATGGTTAATTCGGATCACATATTTTCTATTCCGTTATTATAAGAATTCGAAGGTTCATATTATTTACAATATCATTCAACATTTTTCTGGGATTTATTTTTTACTGCCAACGTTTAACCTCGAGGTTACATTGTAGTAAAAAAAATCCAATAAAAACGTTGAATGTAAATGATATGAACCTTTAAGTCTTATATTATAGGACTCATGTTTTTCAAATGTAATGTGTTGATCAATTATGTTATGATGATTTTAATAAACTTCAGATTAGGTTATTTGTCACGTATATTGATTTCATTATATCGAGTTGTCCCAACGATACACTTGTCGGTGTGCTCGATCATACGAATTTACCGACATTAATATAGACAAAATGACCCAACTTTGAAAAATTCTTGTGACGAAACTACATTTCGGAACACGATAAAAATTTGAAAGCTGCATTATTAAGATTTGATTTATATTTTTTTTTTTTTTAAAGAAAAATATGCAGTCAAATCTGGCAGTTTTTTACACACCCCTATGTTGAACAATAGATTGTTCAATTAACAGCATGTTTGGCAATTAAAAATTAATATATTAACAAATTTAGCTTTAACATATACTTTACTTATAGTGGTTGTATAAACGTTATATAATGGTTTTGTGTTTTAAGAGATATTCATCCCTATGCATATCGGATTTTATGCGTAAATTGTCTCTCCTTTTTTTCTACCTTTTCTATCTCTTTCATTAGAAGAGTGATTTTTCTATTGTTCTAGTGTCACTGGAAATACCCGATTTACCTTTTTGACACAAATTCCATTCAGGAAACTTCCGTTTTTCTCGGACTTTTCCCATACTAACTTCGAGTTTTTCGGATTTTTTCCCTGTCCGTATCTATTTTGTCATTCGGCAATCCTCGGTAGAATCCGCTACTCTCCTACGGAATCGGCCGAGTTGAGACGAATGCTATTTTGTAAACAGTGCATACAATGTATAAAGCATCAAAGTCTTCTACATTCTAATTTATTTATACAAATAGTTTATGGCACCTCCCGATATTAATCCCTTGGCTTGCATGCATACAATAACTTTTGTCTCAGGCAGGAAAAATCCGATGACTTCAATTTTTTTTATACTGATTTTTTCTTTTTTTTCTTTTTTTCTTTTTTAATGCGTTGACACATTGATTTAATTTTTTTTTTATCAGAAATAGTAAATAATGCGCCTGATGTCATATGTAACAGGACTAACAAAAAGACTTAATAAAAAAATAACTAGGCCTAATATTTTGTCATCATATAAAAAGAAAACAAAATACATCCAGATTCTTCAAAAGAATGTTTCCCTTTTTAGAAACAATTTAAAGGATAACAAAACAAATCTCCTCTAATAGAAAATTTAAATCCAACTGATGTCATTGATGTCATTCAAATGATAAAAAATTATTTTGAACTTTTATTATTTGGGTCAGTTATTTTCTCTGTGGTTTAAATATTTACTGAATCAGGTATAGACATGACCTAAATAACTTCCTGGTTGGTTGCCATTGAAGAAATGGTGAAAGAAATGTTGAAAGAGAACTAAACTTTTGTCATAACAACAGGAACAGGTATTTGATTAAAAATTAGTTATTCTATTTAATGACTAGGTATAAAATGCAGAGTAATATGTGTATGTACAATGTACATTGTAACCTATATTCATAAATTGTAAAAAAAATATGTCTTATTGTTCATAGGAGTAGGTTCCGTAAGGACCTAAAATGGCCCCCTTTTTTAGCGTAAATTTCAAGTTAGGATTTATTGAGCAATATCGCAATAAATGATAGCTAATACAGTGATAAGAAAGGAATTAAGCCATTTTGTTGAAAAGTTATGTTCCTGCGATTCATTATGATGTCACAAGTTGTACTCATATTGATTTTCCACGAAAAAATTAATGAAAATAGGCAAATTTCTATAGATAATTCATGTTATTGGACAGGAAACATAGAGGGCATAAGTTGACAACAAAGATCTTTTAAAATAATGTGTGTAAGGACATTTCATGTCTTATTTTAAAATCAAGTTTGTCGACACCTGATCTCTATCATGTCTATGTTTCCTGGTCTTTAAATTGGTTGAAATCCAGCTGATTTTGTCAAATTTCACCAAAATCTCTTATCTTAACCTTTAATGGATGTAAAAATCAACGTGTTAGAATTAAACTTTGACAAAAATTGTTCTATTTAACTTTTTCACATGTCTGAGTCTCCAAGTCAACTTAAAACATTTTTTGTCTTGTAACATTGAACTTTATAATCAGGGCCAAATATGGCCCTTACCGAACTAACTCCTTTATAATCAGGAATGTAATCCTTGAGATTGAGAATTATATATTCAAATTATTTTGTCGTCAGGGCCGTAGCTACCTATGAGGCAGAGGAGGCAATTAACTGCCTCCCCTGAATTTTCTTCACCAAAATGTTTTTTGAAGTAAAAAAATAAAATATTGACAATATGTACATGAAGAACTTTAATTTATATCATAAACAACACAAGTTAACAGTTTTAACAGTGTTATCATGATATGTGATATGTCTGTCATTTTTCGGATTTTTGATCGAATTAATAAACCGTTTCAGTATTTGTTTTGGTTTTTTTTTTTCGTTTGGCCGTCCGTCTGGTATTCAGTATTGAGGGGGTCAGTATTCGTATGAGAACACATATGAAACTTTGCTTTCGATAATTTTGAATAAAATCTTAACTATTCACATTTATTTGGGGGCTCAATTATTTAAGCAGAGAAAGTTCCTTTTGTATTGTGATTCGTTACCGGCTGAATCAGCTGTTGGATCGTTTTTTAAGTTTCCCGATCGTACGAGAACATTATGGTTAATGCCTTAGTAGGTAAATACTCCCATTCGTTGTAGCAGGGACTTTCTATACTAAGTATATACTAGACTAGTATAGAAAGTCCCTGGTTGTAGTTATATACATGTCTGTTCAGCTTTCAACAATATTGAAATTCAAGATCCTTGATAAAAAAAAAAATATCTTGCGTTTTTATATTCTTGCTTTATATGTTTTTTTTCTGGGAACATTATGTCTAAGTTAATATATATGTTCCTGGTTTTTTGAACTTAACTTTTTCTAAAAAAAAATATCTTTAAATACAGAAAATACAGATAATAATTTTTTGCCTGAAAATTGCTCCAAGGGTCCAGCAAAACTGATCTTTCTTAAAGTAAGGAAATCGAAGGAAAACGGGAAATTTTAGCCCTAACATTTGAGTAAAAAATCCACTGTCACAATGTATTTAATGTTAACAATTAAAGGTCAAAGTACAGCCTTCAAGACGGAGCTAGCCTTGGCTCACCCCGAACAGCAATCTCAGCTTGTTTTTGCATAAAAGTTGCTTCTATGTTCAAGCAATACTGATGTTTCTTAAAGTAAGGAAATCGAAGGGAAACGGGTAATTTTTAGCCAATGACTTGAGAGAAAAAAATCAGCGACCCCCAAACCCCTGCCTCCCCTGAATTCGAACCCTAGTTACGGCCCTGGTCGTATGTAATAAACAAGAAGCACAGATAGTGACCAATACAACAAGGTAATGCATGATAATCAAATAAAATAAGGCAGCAACCATTTGATTTTCTGGGGGGGGCTAAGGTTTTTTTTCTGTACAAACTTTTTTTTTCGCGACAAGTCAAAAACAATTTTTTTCTTTCAATTTTAGCATTACATATAGTGGCAGCTGAGGGGGTAACAAACAATTAATTTTTTTCAGAATTCAAAACAAATAATTTTTGTCTCCAAAAACTGGAAACAAACTTTTTTTCCAAAAAAAACCATAGCCCCCCCCCCCCCCCCCCCCCCGCAGAAAATCAAATGGTTGCTGCCTAAGCAGCAACAAAAGACAATCATTGAAGAATCCAACACGTGCCAGTCCCAAGTCAGGAGCCTGTCATTCAGTGACTGTAGTTTGTTGTACATTATATTTGCTTTCATGCATTATCTTGTTCAACACATGATAAATCAGTGTGTTAGTCTTCTCCTTTGAATTTTTTTACATTAGTCATTTCTGGCCAAATTAATATCACCATCCATTCACCATTAACTATTTGGACCTTGATAATAAAGCAATATAACTTTTATCTTGGATATTTCCAGGTCATGGCATCCAGTAAACCTATTCCATGTGGACCTTGTATAGAAGGAAAAGTTAACACTAAAGCTGACATCTGGTGTTACAACTGTGATGAAGGATTGTGTTCAACATGTTCTGGTCATCACAGAAGATCCAAAGGAACACGTGATCATAAAATTATTGGTATTAAAAGTTATAAACCATCTGTCCAAGTTATTGAAACACAATGTGACAAACATGGTCAACAACTCAACTTGTATTGTCCCAGTCATTTAATGCCTTGCTGTGATCAATGTATTTCCAAAAGTCATTCAAAGTGTACCGGAATACAAAGTTTAGCTAGCGTTGTTGAGAAAACCAAGATTAAAAAATCTAAAGAATCTGTAGAGAAAGAAATTAACTCCATCTTACAACTCTTAGGTAAAATTGTAAATAACAAATCACAAAACATTAAAAGAGGAGAACAAGAATATGAAAGCATTAAAGAATTCATTGTGAAAATACGCAACGAAATAGATAAACATTTAACCCACCTAGAGAAGAAGATATGCAATGAGGCAGATACCATCCTGAATGAAGAAAAATCAAAGGCAACAGATTTAATCACTGAAATTGAAGAAAAACAGAAAAACTTAAAGAAAATGCAAGACCAGTTACATTCAGTCATACCACATGCCTCAAAACTCCAATCATTTTTAGGTGTACATCAGATTGAACAAAAAGTACATCAATGTCAACGATACATAGATGATCTGGACAAAGACGACAGGGCAAAAGAATTTACCATCAAAATGAAGGAAAATAATGAAGTAGAAAAGATAATAAAAAAGTTAGGATCCTTAGGAGAATTAACTGTTGTTAAAACAGATATGGATTTGAAGAAAGAGACAAGTGTGAGAAGGGAAGCACAAGTAGAATCACAAGAACAATCAAACATAAACAACATGACCATGAACATTGAGAAAAAGATAAAGATTAACATGGCTAACGTTAGTGACATGATTTTTCTGATGGATGGAAGACTTATAATAGTGAAATGGTATGACAAAGTTAACCTACTTACTCCTGATGGGAAACTACTGAAAAAGTTACCTATACCTGGTGAAGCCTTCAGTGTTACACAGATCAATCAGGACACTATAGCTTTAACTTATCCTTATGAGAAAGCCATTAAGATTTTCAATATGGAGAATGAAACAGTAACCAAAGTTATCAAGTTAGACAAAGGTTGCCATGTATTATCATCATCAGATGATTCTCTCGTTGTAGGTTTGGATAAAGATGAAATCCGTATTATAGACTTGGAAGGAAATACACTGAAGTCAATACAAGTTGAGTGTAAATCACCCCTGTGTCACCTTGTTTATTGTAATGACAGTGTAATCTATAGTGACTGTAATGGTAATGCAGTATACTGTGTTGATCAATCAGGTAAACAGATCTGGCAATATACACAGGATTTATCAGTACCATATGGACTTTGTACAGATACTTATGGTAACATTTTTGTAGCAGACTGTAAATCTCATAGAATAATAGTAATATCAAAAGATGGAAAGGAGAGTAAAGTACTACTTAGTGCTGGACTGATGTATCCTAGATGTATTTGTTTGAAACAAAATGAGTTTTCAGGTTTTATATGTGATTACTTTGGCGAAGACTTGGCAAAATTCAATTTATCTTCTGGATAAAATATACACTAAGGAGTCTTGATTTTACCTGACTTTAATACATGTACTACAACTAACAACTTGCTATGTCTATTTATTTAGTATCATACAGAATCAGTAAACTTATTTGTTTTTTGTTCAATTTTTACATAAATTAGGCCCTAGTTTTCTCGTTTGAATTGTTTTAAATTGTCATTTCTGGGCCTTTTATAGCTGACTATGCGGTATGGGCTTTTCTCATTGTTAAAGGCCGTACGGTGACCTATAGTTGTTAATTTCTGTGTTATTGTGGTCTCTTGTGGAGAGTTGTCTCATTGGCAATCATCTAAATTTTTTTATATAAGTTGAGTCTGGTATCAATTATTTTGGAACATATCCTGTGTTAGATCACTCAATAATGTTCATAATTTTAAACATCTATGCTTCTAAAATATTGAGGTATAATTTGATAGCTAGTATGATGTTAAAACAGAGAATCAAAGAATTCAATGTTTAATATGAATTGTAGGACAATGGCGTTGATTAAAAATAACACCACTCCCGTCCTATTATTTTCCACATTTGACCCCTAGTTGGAAGTTTGACCCAGGTTCAAATTTTGCGGAGTTCAATTTTCTATATGTCACCAATAGTTTACATCGTATATGTCACATGAAGTTTTCAGTTGTAGTTAAAAAACCAGGATGGATTCAAATATAAATAGTTTGAAAGCATAGGAAACTGTGCACCTTACAATTTCATTCATGACTGAATCAGATGACTATATAATACGAATACATAAAAATATTGTTTTACATTGTCTTATCGCCATTCGGGGCCTTTTATAGCTCACTATGCGGTATGGGCTTTGCTCATTGTTGAAGGTCGTACGGTAACCTATTGTTGTTAATGTCTGTGTCATTTTGGTCTTTTGTGGATAGCTGTCTCATTGGCAATCATACCACATCTTCTTTTTTATAAAACATCCTAGTACTTTTTGTCCTCAAGGTTTAAACACTGTTGCACACCTTGAAATGTCTTATAAATTAAGGAGATGTGGTATAATATAATGAGACAATTATCAATCAAAGTTGCCAGCTTTTTATCAAAATCAAGTAATAATGAGGGGTGAAGGTCAAGTGAACAGTGCCATACAGACATACCGTACACACATTCCATTCGACAATCGTTGACTTATTGCTTAAATTACCTGGAAAAATAACAAAACTATGAAAAAAAAGCATTGAGCATCAAAAATGAGGTTCAGGTCATAAGCACTCTGCCAGACAGACATGTAGATCTAATAATTCCATACACCAAATATAGTTGACCAATTGCTTAAACTACCTGATAAACTGAAAAATAAGAAATGAAAAAACTGAGAAAAAAAATAATGACATACAAACCATGAAAACGAGGTCAAGATCATATAAACCCTGCTAGACAGAGATTTACACTTAACAATTGTTGTATACACAAGATATTGTTTACCTATGTTTATAGTATCTGATAAACTGAAAAAATAATGAAAACTGAAAATTGACCAATGATCCATGAAAATGAGGTCAAGGTCAGATGAACCCTGCCTGGCAGACAAGCAGAAATTTAAAAAAAAATCATACACCAAATATATATGACCAATTGCTTAATATATCTGATAAACTTGGGTAAAAACATGAAAAAAGTAGCATTTACCACTGAACAATAACTAGAGGCTCTAAAGAGCCTGTGTCGCTCACCTTGGTCTATGTGAATATTAAACAATGGACACAGATGGATTCATGACAAAATTGTGTTTTGGTGATGGTGATGAGTTTGTAGATCTTACTTTACTAAACATTCTTGCTGCTTACAATTATCTCTATCTATAACAGTACTTTCTGTGGAAAATGTTATTGAAAATCTTCAAATTTTGAGACAAGAGTGCACACGCTGAAATGTCTCGCCTTCTATACTAATCATTGATATTATGTTGATAGTCCTAAGTATAAAGTTAAGCTTTATTACAACTGTCACATACACTTAACATTAACAAAGATAACTAAACAAAGACCAATGAACCTTGAAAAAGAGGTCCAGGTCAGATGAACCATGCCAGGCAGACAGGTACAGCTAACAATGCTTCTATACAACATATATAGTTGACACATTACTTATAGTTTAAGAAAAATAGACCAAAACACAAAAACTTAACACTGTGCAATGAACCGTGAAAATGAGGTCACGGTTAAATAAAACCTGCTCGACTGACATAAAGATCATAAAATATTTCCATACACCAAATATAGTTGACCTATGGCATATAGCATTAGATAAATGACCAAAACTCAAAAACTTAACTTTGACCACTGAACCATGAAAATGAGGTCAAGGTCACATGAAATCTGCCGCTAGACATGTACACTTAACAATAATTCCATACAACAAATATAGTAGACCTATTGCATATGGTATGAGAAAAACAGACAAAAACACAAAAACTTAACTATAACCACTGAACCATGAAAATGAGGTCAAGGTCAGATGACACCTGCCAGTTGGACATGTACACCTTACAGTCCTTCCATACACCGAATATACTAGCCCTATTGCTTATAGTATCTGAGATATGGACTTGACCACCAAAACTTAACCGTGTTCACTGATCCATGAAATGAGGTCGAGGTCAAGTGAAAACTGTCTGACAGACACGAGGACCTTGCAAGGTACGCACATATCAAATATAGTTATCCTATTACTTATAATAAGAGAGAATTCAACATTACAAAAAAATTGAACTTTTTTTTCAAGTGGTCACTGAAGCATGAAAATGAGGTCAAGGACATTGGACATGTGACTGACGGAAACTTCGTAACATGAAACATCTATATACAAAGTATGAAGCATCCAGGTCTTCCACCTTCTAAAATATAAAGCTTTTAAGAAGTGAGCTAACGCCGCCGCCGTAGCTGCAGCCGCCGGATCACTATCCCTATGTCGAGCTTTCTGCAACAAAAGTTGCAGGTTCGACAAAAATTGTTAAAAATTTACTATGAAGGGCAATAACTCCTTAGGGGGTCAATTGACTATTTTGGTCATACTGACTTATTTTTAGTTCTTACTTTGCTATACATTATTGCTGTTTACAGTTTATCTCTATCTATTATGATTATGGCTAAGTTTGGTCAAATTTGGCCCAGTAGTTTCAGAGAAGATTTTCTAAAAGATTACTAAGATTTACGAAAAATGGTTAAAAATTGACTTTAAAGGGCAATAACTCCTAAAGTGGTCAACTGACCATTTTGGTCATGTTGACTTATTTGTAGATCTTACTTTGCTGAACATTATTGCTGTTTACAGTTTATCTCTGTCTATAATAATATTCAAGATAATAACCAAAAACAGCAAAATTTCCTTAAAATTACCATTTCAGGGGCAGCAACCCAACAACCGATTATCCGATTCATCTGAAAATTCCAGGGCAGATAGATCTTGACCTGATCAACAATTTTACTTCCGGTCAGATTTGCTCTAAATGCTTTGGTTTTTGAGTTATAAGCTACACTAGCTACACTACACTAGCTAGCTACACTAGCTACATTAGTACACTAGAAAAAGACCTAACCACAAAAACTAAACATTGTTCAAAGAACCATGAAAAAAAGGTTAAGGTCAGATAAAACCAGTGTGTTAGACATTTTGCACACTACAATCTGTCTAAATGCAAACTGTATTTAACCTATGGTCTATAGTATCTGAAAGTCGCATCACAAAACTAGAGGCTCATAAGAGCCTGTGTCGCTCACCTTGGTCTATGTGAATATGAAACAAAGGACGCAGATGGATTCATGACAAAATTGTGTTTTGGTGATGGTGATGCGTTTGTAAATCTTACTTTACTGAACATTCTTGCTGCTTACAATTATCTCTATCTATAATGAACTTGGCCCAGTACTTTCAGAGGAGAAGATTTTTGTAAAAGATAACTAAGATTTACGAAAAATTGTTCAAAATTGACTATAAAGGGCAATACTAGTAACTCCTAAAGGGGTCAACTGACCATTTCAGTCATGTTGACTTATTTGTAAATCTTACTTTGCTGAACATTATTGGTGTTTACAGTTTATCCCTATCTATAATAATATTCAAGATAACCAAAAACAGCAAAATTTCCTTAAAATTACCAATTCAGGGGCAGCAACCCAACAACAGGTTGTCCGATTCATCTGAAAATTTCAGGGCAGATAGATCTTGACCGGATAATCAATTTTACTTCATGTCAGATTTGCTCTAAATGCTTTGGTTTTTGAGTTATAAGCCAAAAACTGAATTTTACCCCTATGTTCTAGTTTTAGCTGTGGCGGCCATCTTGGTTGGTTGGCCGGGTCACGCCACACAATTTTTAAACTAGATACCCCAATGATGATTTTGGCCAAGTTTGGTTTAATTTGGCCCAGTGGTTTCAGAGTAGAAGATTTTTGTAATAGATTACTAAGATTTACTAAAAATGGTTAAAAATTGACTATAAAGGGCAATAACTCCTAAAGGGGTCAACTGACCATTTCAGTCATGATCACTTATTTGTAAATCTTACTTTGCTGAACATTATTGCTGTTTACAGTTTATCTCTATCTATAATAATATTCAAGATAATAACCAAAAACAGCAAAATTTCCTCAAAATTACCAATTCAGGGGCAGCAACCTAACAACAGGTTGTCCGATTCATCTGTAAATGTTAGGGCAGATAAATCTTGACCTGATAATCAATTTTACTTCCGGTCAGATTTGCTCTAAATGCTTTGGTTTTTGAGTTATAAGCCAAAAACTGAATTTTACCCCTATGTTCTATTTTTAGCTGTGGCGGCCATCTTGGTTAGTTGGCCGGGTCACGCCACACATTTTTTAAACTAAATACCCCAATTGTAATTGTGGCCAAGTTTGGTTTAATTTGGTCCAGTAGTTTCAGAGGAGAAGATTTTGTAAAAGTTAACGACGACGGACGACGGACGCCAAGTGATGATATTTTTTCAAGCCATTACTGAACCATGAAAATGAGGTGAAGGGCAATGGACAAATGACAGACACTTTATAATTTATGGTATCTGCATACACGGTATGAAGCATCTATGTCTTCTACAATATGAAATATAAAGCTTTATACAGCCAGAGGCTCCACAGGGCGCAGCTTTATAGGACCTCAGAGGTCTAACCCTGAACAGTTGGGGCAAGTATGGACACGACATTTAAGCTTGATACAGCTCTGAATTTGGATTGTGATTAAAAAGTTGACACAACATAGGTTTCTGACACAGAATGAATGTGGTCTAAGAACTTAAACTTGAAAACTTTAAAATTTTAAATGGGACAATTACCTATTATGTTATGGTCCAATATCCAAAATCTAAATACATGGTTAGATTCAGCATATCATAGAACCCCAAGAATTCATTTTTTGATGAAATCAAATAATGTTCAATTTTAGACCCTTTAGACCTCAATGTGGACCAATTTGATAACCGGGCCCAAATATTAAAAATCTAAATACATGGTTAGATTCAGCATATTGAAGAACCCCATATATTCAATTTTTGTTGAAATCAAACAAAGTTTAATTTTTGACCCTTTGGACCTTAATGTAGACCAATTTGAAAACAGGACAATACTGTGCTTCTTGCTATTGCGCAATATTGTGCAATTAGATAGTTCTTGCTATTGCCCAATACTGTGCAATTGAAAATTTCTTGCTATTGCACAATACTGTGCAATTTAAGATTTCTTGCTATTGCGGAATACTGTGCAATTGAAAATTTCTTGCTATTGCACAATACTTAATATAATAATTTTGGACCCCGATTTGAACCAACTTGAAAACTGGGCCCTTAATCAAAAATCTAAGTACATGTTTAGATTCAGAATATCAAAAAAGCCAAAGAATTCAATTTTTGTTAAAATCAAACTTAATTTAATTTTGGACCCTTTGAACTTTAATGTACACCAATTTGAAAACGGGACCAAAAATTAAGAATCTACATACACAGTTAGATTTGGCATATCAAAGAACCCCAATTATTCAATTTTTGATAAAATCAAACAAGTTTAATTTTAGACCCCGATTTGGACCAACTTGAAAACTAGGCCAATAATCAAAAATCTAAGTACATTTAAAGATTCAGCATATCAAAAAACCCTAAGGATTCATTTTTTGTTAAAATCAAACTAAGTTTAATTTTGGACCCTTTGGACCTTAATGTAGACCAATTTGAAAACGGGACCAAAAATTAAGAATCTACATACACAGTTAGATTCAGCATATCAAAGAACCCCAATTATTCAATTTTTTATGAAATCAAACAAAGTTCAATTTTGGACCCTTATTCCTAAACTGTTGGGACCAAAACTCCGAAAATCAAACCCAACCTTCCTTTTATGGTCATAAACCTTGTGTTTAAATTTCATAGATTTCTATTCACTTATACTAAAGTTATTGTGCGAAAACCAAGAATAATGCTTATTTGGGCCCCTTTTTGGCCTCTCATTCCTAAACTGTTGGAAACGCAACTCCCAAAATCAATCCCAACATTCCTTTTGTGGTCATGAACCTTGTGTTTAAATTTCATTGATTTCTATTTACTTATACTAAAGTTATTGTGCGAGAACCAAGAAAAATGCTTATTTGGGCCCTTTTTGGCCCCTAATTCCTAAACTGTTGGGACCAAAACCCCCAAAATCACAACCTTCTTTTTATAGTCATAAACCTTGTGTTTAAATTTCAAAGATTTCTATTTTACTTTTTCAATTTTTGTGGTCTTATAAAAATGACATTATTGATATTCATGTCATTAAAAACTTGATCTAAATATATCCCCATCTATATTCTACAATGAAGAATCAAGGAGTATTTAATTATTAAATGGGAACGTCACAAATAGCAGCTAATTTCTTTTTAACATCAGGTTCGTGAAGTGTACCAATGAGAAATAAAGTGACAGTAGAACTTATGATGTTCTATTTTTTTCTACCATAATTATCTACGGAGAAGTTCCCTTTTAGAGGACTAAACCTTCATGTTTTTGTATGATTTATCGATGAGGAATGCCCTTGTAGAGATAAAAAAAAAAATTACCAGAATGTGTTTAATGATCTTAAATAAAATAGGCTTCATCATATATAATAAATGATTAGAAAATGACAAGAAATTTTCTATATGTTTTAAGGGTTTTAGCCACAATATCTTTGCAAGCTAGGAAGAGCATTTGTCATGTTTTGTTGAACTGTGACAAACTTTTAAAGGTCTGCTTGTAAGATTATCAACAAAACATCTGGTCATGTGATGTTGCCATTTTAGCATTGCCATTAAACACGAGGTTTGGCTAGTCATAAGACTAGGTTCAGCCTACCATTTTACTTATAATGTCATGTACCAAGTCAGGAATGTATCAGTTATTAATCTAATAGTTCGTTTTTATGTATGTTGCATTGTCATTTGTTTTTGTTGCAGTTCAGCGCTTCTTTTGTTCTACTGTTTTCCTCTTATAGTTGATGTGTTTTCCTTTGTAACTCTGATCTGTTTCTCTCACATTGATTTATGATTTTTGAACAGAGGTATACTACTGTGGCCTTTATTTGTGATGAAAGTTTTAAATGACAAATAATAATAACATCAAAAACCACATAAGGTCAGCCTCATCTGTCTGATTTAGCAACCTCTTAAATTTTA